>JBBBDQ010001325.1:2992500-3170000 GCA_037127315.1 Ascarosepion bandense
AATTCGTTCATATACGCAGTATGTCATTCTGCAGTTAATTACATGACTTTGTGAGAGTTACGTGAGAGAAAAAGTGCAAGATATAGTTCGTTTTTTTATGGACATTTAGATAAAAAAAGGTAAGTTTCTTCAGTAACTAACAATTGATTTGAGTTCAGCATATACATTTGCACAGAGATAATGCTATTTTGGAGAAATTTGAAGGGGAAAAGCGTCGGGACTTACAATGAAAATTTACCTTATTTATTTGACTTGATAATTTTTCTCTCCTCCACTAATAGGAGGAGATGGGTTTGGTTAACGCCCTTTTTACACTCCTCCCCGGTCGTATGAACAGGAGCAGAGATTTATCACTAATACACTAATATACTATACATCTAGCATCTCTGAGAAGAGATTTATCACTTGTTTCCTGCTCCTTCTAAAATCTGCTTTAACTCTATACTTCTAGCATTTCTACATAAACACAGATAATTTTATTAACTATCTCCTCAATAAGAGTAGATAGGTTTACCTATTGTCCGGTTCACACCCCTCCTCAGTCTTTTGACTTAGAGAAAAACTTATCCTTTCTTTTCTGTTCCTTCTAAAATTTACTTCAACTCTATAATTCTAATATTTCTGCCTGAACACTGAAATTTTAAGAGTAGGTATGTTGACCTATAGTCCGGTTTACACTCCTCCCTGGTCTTTTGAATAGGAGAAAAAGTTTATCCGTTGTTTCCCGTTTAGGGTTGAATTTCCTGTTGGTTCTAAAGTCTAATTCAGGTCTATATTTCTAACACTTGTTATTTCCTACACAAATATAAGTCCACGCTGTAACCTCTACGTTGAGTAGCTCTTGGGCTTTGTATTGGGTGAACATTATTTCAAAAAGCGTAAGCATAAATCTTTATCTATGCTTGAAAAAGTAGAAGAGCTGAAAAAATTAGAAAGGAATGTCAGCCATATATACGTCGAATGAGCTTGCACGGCTATGTTTACATAAGTTTTTTTAGGGATAATTTCAGTCTCTCGTCATTTTCTTTGCCCTAATCCAAAGAGGCTGGACTAAGCTAAATGAATTATGCATTAAGAAATAAAAAAAAAGAAAATTTACGATTTTGATCTCACCAAATTGATACTTCTTCTTCTTCTTCTTCTTCTTCTTCTACTACTACTACTACTACTACTACTACTTTTCATCCTATTATGCTTCTTCTCCTCTTCCACTTCTTCTTTTCTTCTTCTTCTTCCTCCTCCTCCTCCTACTTTTCATCCTATTCTGCTTCTTCTCCTTCATCTCTTCCAGTCATCCTCCCCTTCTTCTTCTTCTTCTTCTTCTTCTTCTTCTTCTTCTTCTTCTTCTTCTTCTTCTTCTTCTTCTACTTTTCATCCTATTGAGCATCTTGTTTCTTCTTCTCTTCCACTCAACCACCTCTTCTTCTTTTTTTCTCCCTCCTACTTTTCATCTTATTCTGCTTCTTCTCATCCTTCTCTTTTCTTCTTCTTCTTCTTCTTCTTCTTCTTCTTCTTCTTCTATGTGCTGTGTCCTTTCAGGTCATAAGCGACAATGGCGTTACACATCTCCGTATCTCTTGTAGCTCTTAACACCCCCTTGTTACCCTTCGCAAACACTGCTCTGCCACACACTTGACCAAGCCCAACAATTATATTATGTATTGCTTTCCTCTGTCTCTCTTTTCCTTTATCTGTCCCGTGAATATTAGTTTCTCTAAGTCCTCGTTCCTCATTACATAATCCAGGAACTTTTGGCTATCTTTTCCTGATGGTACCTATCAGTTTCTTTTTCTTTTCTATCCTTTCTAAAATCTCATCGTTCCATGGTATCCTCAGTATCCTTCTATAAAATATCCCTTGATACGAGACACGTTTAAAGTAGAAAGTTTCTGCTAAAATAGCTATGATAACTAAGATGTGATATGAATAGGTGGTAAGAAGTGTAGATTATGAGGATAAAATGAACTACTGAAACTTGACTTGAAAGAAATCAGTGTTCACGGAAGCATCCCTGTAGTAATCACTTTCTATAATGCATATGTTGTGTATCTTCGTCATCACTGTGTTGTGGAGCTGTGGCAAAACTTCGCCGCAAAGTTGTAGAGACCGGTTAGTGCCTGAAGTAAGACACGGAACACAGGAGGTAGGTCCAAAACAATATATATGTATAACAAGAAACAAGATATTCAAAGAAAGTGTTAATAATAAGTAGAAATAAGTAAGTCCGAAGGTATTATTACGCTGCTTATTAACTGACTAGTAGCTGTCGTTAACTGCTTCGTTAGTTGCAGTTAACGGTTCTCGTTAACTGCTCCTACCTACCTTTGTTAACTGCTCTCGTTAACTGCCGTCGTTTACTGTTCCTGCTAACTGTGGTATCTAATTTCCTTCTCACTTAAGAAAATGTGGTACAAGACCTTTTTAATGTGGGTATTCCGGGTCATATAGCACAGACAAAAATTTCTGTTAAACTTTCCCCAGACGAGAATCTACCCTTCGGCGAAGCCACGACTGGATCATTACTCTCTGCCTTCGACAATGCGTTGACTGCTGTTAACTGCTCTCCTCGGAAGTCATGCTGGTAGCTATATATAACAAGAGGAAGAGTTCATTCTTTGTAGGAGGGCATCATAGCAGTATATATTGAAAAAACTTTCTCAATACATTTTAAATATGGGGGAAATGAAAATGATTCGACTCCGTGGAAATGGTATCGCATGTCCTAGCAGTAAAGATCTGAAATGGTGATACTAAAGAATGGAGCTCTTCTGAACATTTGTCAAGGAAATAGCAACAAAGTAGCCATAGACATATGATGCTGCATCTATGGGAAAGAGGCTGCAAGGTGGAGTATATTTCTCACTCTTCCCATACACACAAGAACGCGTAAACGAGTTCGAAATCTATCAAGAGTTAAAACGAGAACTGATCAGCTGCAGCACTGATATAAAAACAATCTCCCATTTTTGTCCGAATGTAATTTTTGTAAAGATAAAGCATATAAAAAGAAAACAAGCGCTTCAGGTAACAGTTGAATGAGCCAATCATTTTCCAGCATATTTAGCAACTTTTCTTTACATATCAATAAGTTTACAATTCATCCATGCTTAGAATATGGTCAGATGAACTTGCTACATTACTTTGAACTCTTTGATAAAATCCAAAGAAGAATTAGCTCCTTGATAAAACCTAAAAATAATTAGTAATATTATTGATCCTGTTGTTGTGGCTCAGCTTCAGTCACTTTTCCACAACCGTTAGATTGCCTATCTGTGTATTTTCTATAAATACTTTCATAAATACTTTTCTATAAATATTCTGATGGGCTCTTCGCTATGGTCAGTCAGTCAAGTGCCATACGTGATACACGCTTGGGTGATCAGGTCTAGAAAGAGACATGACTGACTGGGCAGAAGATTATCCCGCAGTAGGTTGCCATTGCTTTCTGCGGTAGACTGGTTGCCAGCCAAGGCTATAGAACCCAATCTATCCTATTATTTATCTCATAACTGGAGGTAGAAGAGGTAGATCATATTACATTATTATATTAAGTATAATTCAAGGAGGATCAGTTTATTACTCCATAACAATAGAAAATCGATCCCCCATTTTATGCCCGATAGAAGTTTTAATTATCTTTCCAACTATTATATTCAGTCAGTTAAGTGCCATACGTGATACACGCTTGGGCGATCATGTCTCGAAAGAGACATGACTGACTGGGCAGAAGATTATCCCGCAGTAGGTTGCTATTAATTTATGCGGTAGACTGTTTGTCAGCCAAGGCTATAGACCCCAATCTGTCCTGTTATTTAACCCATAACTGGAGGAAAGAGACGGATTAATGCCTTACCCATGAGTATTTGCGCGCAAGTGAATGCAAGGGATTCAACTGGAATTCGAACTCAGACCCCCGATTTTTCGTTCCGAAGTCGACATCCACTGCACTACAACGCACATTTTTAAAAACATATCTGCGTATTACGAGACTGGTGTTGAGATCTCATCAATTTTCAGTTCAGCTGGTTAGACGTAAACGTAAATTCTATGCTAACAGTTTCTTATATCGGATAGTTGTGAAACAATCTTCCGGCTCCATTCTTTTCAGTTTAATCTGCAAAAATTTAAAAGAAATGTCAATCTCTATCTAATGTCCACTTGATTACTCCTTTCTTTTCCTGCTCATTATAAACGTTTATTTTCCTAATTCTTTCACATTCAGTAACTCATTGTGGCTTAGTGGCTTTATTGCCTTGCATGAGGGGATACCGTTAGAAAGCAAAAAAATAAAACTGTAATTAATCAATGTAACAAGAAGTGTAAAAAAATTTTAAAATTATAATTAACTTAATTCTTACAATGAATTTATTAATGAGTAAAGCAGATATAAGAAAACAAATAATTCATAAAATTTATATGCTAAAAAATAGATATTTTTTATAGTGAACAGTATGTCCAGCCCAAAGAGTAAATTTCTACAGGCGATACTTTTTACATTGCATTTAAATTTTGAGGGTCAAGGTTAGTTATTAATGCTTGAGGTGTCTCAAAAAAAATCATCCCGAGGAAGACAAAACTTTTTCTTATTTTTTTATTAATCCGTTTTATGCGTGGATTTCCACTTTAAAAGCGATCAAATTACATTGAAGTGGGCGGATAATTATGTTATGTAGTGATCTAGACTTACTGTCAAGCTACAATAAAAGTACAAGTTTCAACTAAACACTGATACACCAGCTCATTACTAAAATCAGAGATTACTTTGGAAGAGCACAAATCCATTTAAACATGGATAGTATGCCATTGTGTTTAATGTCGAGAAGAGTGCGGACTTATCTAGAGCAGTCTTTCTCAAACTTTTTATGCAACGGCACACCTCACAGCAAAAGAAAATATCACGACACACTTAGCAAATTTTTAAACAATATACATTTAAGGGATGTGCGTTGTGGTGCAGTGGATATCGGCTCGGAACGAGAAATCGGGAAGCCGTGTTCGAATTCCAGTTGAATTTCTTGCATTCACTTATGCGCAAATACACTTGGGAAATGTATTAATCCATCTCTTCCCTCCAGTTATGGGTTAAATAACAGGACAGATTTCGTTCTATAGCCTTGGTTGACAACAAGTCCACAGCAGAAATTAATGACAACCTACTGCGGGATAATCTTCTGACCAGTCAGTCATGTCTCTTTCGAGACATGATCGCCCGTATGGCATTTAACTGACTGACATTTAAATGCTATGAAATAAAACCATAGATTTTTAAAAATCTACACGCAAATATGAACTTAATCTCTTTCAATATTACTATTCAACTCTTTGTGTAGCTTATTTAGTGTGAAACCTGTGCCTGGTGTTTTTTCATGACTTCTATGTTTGGTCGAATGTGCGATAGGCAGACTTCTTTTCTTCTTCAGTTGAGCGTAGTATTTCTCGATTCTTATTTTTAATGTTATTTAGGATTGAGAAGCCAAATTCACATAACTAAGAAGTAGAAAATTGTAATAAAACTGAATGGCTTTTTAGCTGTTGTGGAATATTAGGGTCAATCTTGAGGACGTGCAGTCTTTCGTTTACCTCGGCTCAACCATAGTAACATCTGGGCAAGGTGCTGCTGAAGTCGGACGCTGCATAGAAGCTTCAAGGTCTGCATTCGTGCGTCTCCAGTGGTCACTAGGGAGCGACGAGAGATCTCCAAATGCGCATCTATGAAGCTCTCGTTCGGACGATCCTTCTCTTAGGTTGAGGACGACTGAAAGCTTGAAGTCTTCGACAATACATGCCTTCGCTGCATTCTATGATATCGCCGCGTCGATCGAGTGCTAACGGCAACTCTACGACGACGCTTGAATCTCTGAGCTCTGCCGCCCGTCCTTCTTCAGAGTCGCCTGCGATGGTTCGGGCATGCAGCTTAACGTCCGGAGGGAGAGCTCATCCGCGATGTCCTTCTCCCCTCTTCTCTACTTAGCAGGCGCAAACGTGTTGGTGGACAGCTGAAGACGTGGGTGACGACTATCAAGAATGACCTAGCAGCACTATCGCACCCATAAGTAGTCGGTCTTCTATGATGGAACCGCGACTGGCTCGCCATTTCATGTGACCTGGTTTGGCTCAGGTTTGGCTAACGTGGGCTGCGATGGTCCGAGATGTGTTTCGCGCTCGGTTGGAAACCGGTTCAACCCGATCAGGGTGAATGCCAAAACAAGTACAAGTAAGTATATTCCTTTTCTATTGATATCAAAAATCTATCAATGGATTCCATTCAATGTTACACTTTAATCCCTCGATCAAAGGAAAGGACAAGAATTCTTCTTCATCATATAACTGAAATTCAGTCTTACAAGGAACAGTATTCCTATCATTCTCTTATCCATTCTTCGACACCTTCTGCAATGTGTTCCTTTTTCCTTTCGCTCTCCTCTCATGTACCCACCACCCTGCGCACCAGTGACAATACTACCTTGCTTGGGGTGAAACGATTATCAAGAAAATTGTTCATTTATTCAGATTCTAACGCTTCACGATTACTACTTACCCCCCCACAGACACATACACACACACAGAGAGAGACGCGAGTACACATACACTTATATGTATGCCATGACAATATTTCGCGCAAACTTGAGAGAACCGCTCGGCACACTAGAATGCCGTGGAACGGCGGTTAAGAATCGCTGATCTTGAGTGTTAACTGGAATTATGTACCTATGATTTTAGCAATGATATGAAGCCCTCCGTAGACCTGAAATCTACAAACGTTTTTCCGATTTCAATTTGACGGTGTACAGTAAAATGTAATATACATGTTTGTTTTTTTATAGTCATTTCACCCCAAGCCAGGAAATACTGCTATAGGTGTGCAGGTGTTTACATAAGAGGAGAGTGATGAGAAAGAGGAACAGACTACAGGGAGTGTCAGAGAATTGGTAAGTGAAGGATGAGAAAATTAACATGAAGAGAGGTGCATGAGTAGAATGAAAATGGAGAAGAACATGGCACATATCAGGGAAAGGATGCGAGTCAAAGAGATAAGAGATGGCAATTGAAATTGCTTATAAATTCTTGGAGATTGTCACTATTAAGGAAAGAAATTCCACAGGCGGGAAATGGAAGTTGCTGTTACATTTGATTGGTTTCATTGTAAAATGATGGGACCTAAATACTTGTCTAGTAGCTCGAGTAAATTCAAGCAGAAGAGGCATCAGGAAACGAAGTTCATCGGAGTAAAAGGCGTGAAAGTATTTGTAGAAGAGACAAAGGGAAGCCACTTTACGCTGGTGAGAAAGTGACTGGAGTTACCAGGTCAGAATCAATTACATTGCAGATTCATCGATGGGTTTTGTCAAGAATACCGAGATGAACAGCATGGGCACCCGACCAGATGCGACAGGAGTATTTAATGCAGGGGTGGATGGTCGATTTGTATATATGCAAGACGGATTAACCGACCTTCCTTGCAGCAGATTTAGTTATGAATTCAATGTAGTCATTCCACTTGAGATAGGCTGAAAGAGTGAGACCGAGGAGGCACAGTGTTTTGTTTCAGGAAAACTTGCCTGATTCATACTGAGTAGGGGTGATTGGGTATGGTTGTTAAAGGATAGCAGCTTCGTTTTGAATAATGTATGGATAACATAAAATATATAAGTCAAATAATATTTGTTTATACTTTTATTTAATACATTCTGACACATTCAGTTTTAAGAATAACATTTTAAGTACATTTTAATCATTTAGCTCTTTTTAACAATTCAATCAATTATTAAAGATTAATATATTATTTCAGTCTTGCATGAAGTTTGGTTTAGATCATATAGATTAGTGAAAAGCCACGTTCATCACAGCCGTAAAAAGATAGAAAACGAAAAAAAAAAACTATATATATTTCTTTTTTGGTTATGCTTTAACTAACACGAAAACATTCAAAAAGATCTTTGACCACTAATCCTTTAAAAATTCTACATTTTGAAAATTGTCTGGAAGATTTAGGATTAATTCGAAATCGATCCCGAATGAGCTGATGATAAAAGGAAGAATAGAGAATGCAAATCGTTTCGTTAGGGAAAAGCACAGAAGGGGAGAAAATTTTTGTAAGGGAGAAATTTCCAAAGAAGCTTTGCCATTGAATTATTAAAAATCCAACAAATTCATATTGTAAATTATCCGGGTGATTTTTTATAATTTCACCCCAAGCTAGGCGAAACTGCCACTAGTACCTAGTGGGGTTACAGTGAAAGAAAAACTAGGGAACTGCGAAAAGGATAAAAGATAAAAGGGATTTAAGAAGATATCACATGGTAACAGACCTTGCATTTAAATTTTTTGAGATTGAAGCTATCTGGGAAGTAAGTAAACAGAAGGGAATTCCGCAGGCTGGAAGTGCGATAAAATAAACTGTTGGAGTAGAAATATAGGTTACATTTACCCGTTTTAACGGTAATAGGATGGCACCTGGGTGCCAATCTAGTCAATCAGTCAGTTAAGTGCCATACATGATACACGCTTGGCGATCATGTCTCTTTCGAGACATGACCAACTGGACAGAAGATTATCCCGCAGTAGGTTGCCATTGCTTTCTGCGGTAGACTGGTTGCCAGTCAAGGCTATAGAACCCAATCTGTCCTGTTATTTAATAGACGGATTAATAACTTTCCCAAGGGTATCTGCGCGTAAGTGAATGCAATGAATTCAGCTGGAATTCGAACTTGACTCTCAGATTTCTCGTTCCGGGCCGATATAAAATGCACCACAATGCACATGTAGCACGCTTAATTTCATGAAGACGGAGCACCAGAAAAAAAAACTTGTCCGAGTCGCTGTCATGAAAATATTGGTAGAAAAGACAGAGGGAAATCACGTCATGTCGGTGAGAAATCGAGATATCAAGTCAGGATCGATTAAACTGCAGATCCCCTTGGTATTTTGTCAAGAACCTCGAGGTGAATAGTAGGAGCACGCGACCAGATAGAGCAATGCACAGATGAATGGTAGATTTATAGATGCGCAAGATTGATTTTGACTAGAAAACTTTTTGGCACAATGAAGTGACTTAAATTTCCTATCAATATATGCAGCTACTGATTCAATGTAGTCGTTTCACTTCAAGGTCGGTTAAAAAAAGTGAGGCCGAAGAGGCGTAGTGTGTAGCTCTCCAGGAGACGATGATCAGCCATACTGGTGGCGGACAGGAAAGTTTGTCTGTAGTTGTTAAAGTGGAGCTGTTTTGTTTTGGAGGCATCGCCCGGTTCATACTCCACCTACGTCTATTGAACAGGTGAAGAGGCTCATCCTTTGTTCCCTGTTTAGGATGTGGTTTCCGGCTTTCTCTTTTCCAATCTTCTCACTTTGTTTTTTGTTTTGTTTTTTTTTTCTCAATTGGAGTAGATAGACTAAACTATCACCCGGTTCACACTCCACCCACGTCTATTGAACAGGTTAAGCGGCTCATCCCTTGTTCCCTGTTTATGATGTGGTTTCCGGCTTTCTCTTTTCCAATCATTTCATTCATTTCTTTTTTTTTTTTTTCAGTTGGAGTAGATAGACTAAACTATCGCCAATTAGCTCTTTTTAACAATTCAATCAATTATTGAAGATTAATATATTATTTCAGTCTTGTATGAAGTTTCTCTTGTCCAATCTTTTCACTCTTACGTACCTCCCTCTCACATCAGTGGCGTTACCACTTTGCTCGGGGTGATATGATTAAACAAAAAAAAAATTAAATTTAAGAGCCATTTTCTGTCCCACTTGACCACTGATTCGAGGCCCTTTTCAAGAGCCACAAACAGGTTTATTTTGTCAACTTTACTGGATTTCTTATTGAGACGGGAGTAAATGAGGGTGTTATCTACATAAATATCTACTGAGAAACTAATGACATTAGGAAGATCATGACGATCAGAAACAGCGTAGGAACTAAGATAGGGCCTGGAGGAACACGCGTATTAGTGTGAAATTATCTGGAATCGTGCTCGTTCAAAACGACCTTCATTTCACGATTTGATAGAAAAAGTTAGATTAAATCAAGCAGTCGTCTAGTAATACAGTAACCCTGGACCTTGTGTAGAAGACCAGTATGCCAAACCTTATCAAACGCTTTCGAGATATCTAGCACAACAATTCTAGCTTTGCTATTACTATCAAGAGCCTTGTATAGATATTCAGTTATGGCGAAGTGGAAGCCATATTGCTTGTCAGAGAATAGATCGTGAGAAGTGATATGCTTAAACCACTTCAGCAATGATTAGAGCCTCGAATAATTTGTCGAAAAGCGATAAGAGGCTAATAATTAGTGGGGTCGGAGGGCACACCAGAGTTCTTAGAAATAGAAATTAGAAATGATGTCTCACAACAGGCTGGAAAATAGTTTTAGAGTTTGGAGTGACTAGAACCAGAACGACCTCTACTTGACTTATGGGTGTCTAATTTATAAATGATGCCCGAGCCCAGAGACGGGGTGATACACATATGCACATATCACTTAGTAAAGCCTCTGGTCTAGGTTGGAGATCGGATGTGGGTAGTCCAGAGGAGACAAGTCTTTAGTTGAAAGAGAACTTGCTAGCAAAGCGTAGATGTGAGGACTTCGAATTAATTTAATAGAAGAGGTAATGAGTTTTTGTTGTTGTGCAGTACACATTTGCAGCACCGTCAGTAATTTCTAGAACCGAGCTAGTGAGGTGTTATAGTTTGTTTCATTCTCTCAACAGACAATAACTTTTCTCAGTCAGTCAGTTAAGTGCCATACGTGATTCACGCTTGGGCGATCATGTCTCTCTCGAGACATGACTGACTGGGCAGAAGATTATCCCGCAGTAGGTTGCCATTGCTTTCTGCGGTAGACTGGTTGCCGACCAAGACTATAGAACTCAATCTGTCCTGCTATTTAACCCATAACTGGAAGGAAGAGACGGTTAATACCTTTCCCAAGGGTATTTGCGCGTAAGTGAATGCAAAGGAATTCAACTGGAATTCGAACTCGGCTCCCCGGTTTCTCGTTCCGAGCCGATATCCACTGTACCACAACGCACATCCTTACGGACATCACAAAAGTAATCACGGAACAAGTACCAATCCACACATTGATAACAGAAAGTTACCCTGCTGGTAGAAGGTTCTTGTCTGGTGGGAGAGCGAAAAAAAGTTGTTTACAGGCACCACCGAGTAATCACAGCTGTCAAGAAGGCAAAGTTGCATAGCATGACATGAGTCATAGAAGTAAAGAAAAGATCTAGCAGAGAAGTCTGTCAAAACGAAGTTCAGGATTTGGATGCTAGCAAGTTCCGTGACATTGTTCAAGCCATTTGTCATGATGAGAATTAAAGTCACCGAACGCAAAAATATTTGCAAACGGGTGTAGAGATTGGCCTTGTCTATATTATCATACTATCTAGCACGCAACAGTCATGATAGTAAGGGAAGCGATAGAGAAAGAAAAGAACGCTGAGTTTAGCAGAGAGAGACGGAGACACATGTAAGAATAGATTGAAAATCCAAGAGAAAGTCCCCTAGCCAGCGAGAGAGGTTTACGGATATAAACTCACAAGCGATACGTATGTGCATTAGAATCCTTCCTAAAGAGAGGAAGGTAACCAGGAGTTGAGAAATTAGAAGAGAGGATTGTAGTTTTAAAATAAGTTTCACAGAGAGTCTTGTGGATTTTACGAAGCCAAAGTTCATGCGAATACTGTGGGTGTTCGGGAAATAAATATTGAGGAATTTGTTATTTTTGTTTGTTTTTTTTTGGGGGGGAGGGGGTGATTTAGTTTTATTTGATAGCTTATAGTCATGATCAGTTATTTTGGTACAAAGAGGCCTATAGTAGTAGTAGCAGTCGGTCGTCAAATGTAACATGTGTGGAAAGGGAACTAGATATCTAAGATATCTACTTATTCAAAAGAGATAATCAAATTTATTTATATCAGCAAAATACAAAAATACAAACAATTCATACAAAGAAGTTAAAGGCTTTCAAGATGCGTTCTAGAATTTTTGTGGGTCTTTTCAGGAGGGACATTTATTTATTTCAAAGTAGTACAAACTCTAATTTCTTTCAAAATAGGATCTTCTGACTTTAATGCACTTATTTTAACGCATCAGCTACTTCATGACGGCCACATGGAAATCATCCGAATTGAAGGTGCCCAGGACTCTTATCACAGCCTACTTCATCTTTCAGAATGACTGTCAAAGTCACTAGGAACGCAGCCTAAACTGTAAGGAAGGCGATGGACAGTTTTTAATATTAAGAAAGTAATATTGAGAATTAACAATAAATTAATGTAGAGGAAATAAGAGAAAAGGGAAAACAATGAAGGAAGGAAAAAAATTCAGAAATATAACGTCATAGATGTGCGTTGTGGTGCAGTGGATATCAGCTCGGAACGAGAAACCGGGGAGCCGAGTTCGAATTCCAGTTGAATTCCTTTGCATTCACTTACGCGCAAATACCCTTAGGAAATGTATTAATCCGTCTCTTCCCTCTAGTTATGGGTTAAATAAGAGAACAGATTGGGTTCTATAGCCTTGGTTGGCAACCAGTTTACCGTATAAAGCAATGGCAACCTACTACTGGATAATCTCCTGTCCAGTCAGTCATGTCTCGAGAGAGATATGATCGCCCAAGCGTGTATCACGTATGGCACTAAAAAAAAGTAAAATAAAAAAAAATTAAAAAAATACAAGAATTATACAAAAAAGTAAAATCTCCTTTTTTCTCAATTGTTCGAAAGTCTGTAAAAAAAGTAATGTATGTAGTTTGCTATTAATTCACATCAACAGCAGGACTGCCACAGTGGGGCCTCTCCCTAAGGTAAGTTTGTCTTTTCTCGGTATAACTGTCATTAAGTTTTATCCTCTTTTATCTACGAAGCAAAGTATGATGTACATTTTTTCCATATATGGACAGATTTATGTTTTCTACTTTTGGATTATGGGCCGGAAAACGCAATATATAATTCTATAAACATTCACTATGCTTCTAGAAATGTATGGCTTATAGATTAAAAAGATAAATACCTGTATCACATTAAAACTTTAGAGAGATTCCAACAAAAGTGTATTAAAAGAATACCAAACATAACCTAGACTTCCTTCGCACTTTATATATATATATATATATATATATATATATATATATATATATATATAATCGTCTTACTCCAAGCAAGGCAGAACTACCACTGGTGTGCAGAGGTTACATAATGAGAGAGTAAAGAGAAAGGAGAACAGGTCACTGTAGGTGTCGAAGAATAGATAAGAGAAGCACGGGAACACAGGTGTGAAGAGAGCTGCGTGAGAGCAAAGTGCAAAGTGAGAAGAAGGATGGGAATCAAGGAGCTAAGAGGTGACAGCTGACGTTGCATTTAAACTCTTGGAGATGGTAGCTATTAGGGAAGCAAAAATACGGAAAGAAGTTCCACAAGCGGAAAGTGCGAGTAGAGAAGCTAATAGCAGATAGCTGGTTGTTGTTTTAACAGTAAAATGATGTGAACTTGTTGCTAGTCTATTAGCTCGAATAAATTCGGGCAGAGAAGGCACCAGGGGGCTACGCTCGTCAGAGCAGAGTCCTTGAAATGATTTGTAGAAATGACTGAAGGAAGCCACAGCTCGTGGGCGAGAGAGAGACTGGAGTCGAGCGATCGCCTAAATTGCAGATCCTCCTTTGGATTTTGTTGATAACCCCAAGATGAATAGCAGAAGTGCCCGACCAGATATGACAGTAGTATTCAATGCACGGGCGGATGGTAGATTTGTATATGTGCATGACTGACTAAAAAAAAATTACTGGCCCGACACAGGTACCCAGCCTTCCTTACAGCTATATAATGAGATGGAAAAGACACCTTACTATAATGGAAGATTTCAAATTACATTTTTTTTTCACAGCAAGTAATGCAGTAATGCCACAATGACGTAAGTGGTTACTGAGTGTTGAAGAATATAAGTAAAATTATTAAGAAGAGAGAACAATAATGAACAAGAATTAAAAATTAAGAAAACTGAAGAAAGCAACTGAAATTACATTTAAATGTTTGAAGATTTGAAAAGCAAGAAACCTGAATAGAGTTACACAAAGAAGAAATATAATAGAAGAAAGTGTTCGCATAGAACTTACGGTTGTATCTAATCATTTCAACTTTAATATGATGAGCCTCGACGGGCAATATAATATTGCGCTTAAATTCATTATGTCTAGGTACAGAGCTAAAAGTTTATCAGAATAATTA
Organism: Ascarosepion bandense; assembly: GCA_037127315.1. Lineage (NCBI taxonomy): Eukaryota > Metazoa > Mollusca > Cephalopoda > Sepiida > Sepiidae > Ascarosepion > Ascarosepion bandense. The sequence goes on from JBBBDQ010001325.1 coordinate 3,006,732, forward strand.
CAACGAAAATATTTTTAGAAAAGGGAGACTGAAGCCGAGATGCCTGGTCAGGATCAATAACATTGCAGATTCTTCTTTGAATTTTACCAGGAATATATAGCAGATGCGGTGAAATATTTAAAGCCATTTTTTAAGTTATATTTTTAGTTATTTTAATACGAGTTTAACATTCAAAACACATACATATATGCAAGGAAATAGGCATTTAAGGATGTTGTTAAAAACAATCTCAAATGGTTTGTTATTAATGCTGAGTGCCGGGAAACGTGGACATAAAATTGATCTCTGTCGTTTGAAATAGTAAACGATGGTTGTATGGCGTTAGAGGAATGCTGAAACGGCTTCTTAGTAAACAGGACATGACCTCAGACTCAGATAATTTTCATCCTCAGCATGCATACTACATCTGTAGTAGAATATTCTTATGAAAAGCATAATTTGCTAGTCATCTCAGATCCTATTACTGTAGGCTATCTTAAGCAGAATATGTTGACAGCCATCCACAAAGACTTAGAGGAAAATTAAGCCATTTTTGATACAAAATATCTGGGTTAAAATCTGACCTAAAAATTCACATGATAATACATAACGAACGAATAAACTTGGAAAATCATACACTAGTCCTTCGTTTGCTATATACGTAGGAAAGCCTGTAAAAGTGAATCATTCTTTTATGAAAAGGGAGATAACAAAATCATAAAATTACAAAAATTGAAATATACCGGAGGTGTTTAAACAGCGAACGGAAAGTACAACACTAAAATCCAAAGGCTCATTGGGATAACCAAAGATGCATTCCAAACGATAAGCAGTGTATCACGAAACAAGAAAACTATGTTAGAAACAAAGAAAAGAGTACTGGACTGTTACGTGATATCTGTTTTCCTATATAGCAGTGTATACTGGACAATCTCTACAAATATGAAGAGACTTGAAACAACAGAAATGTGGTTCTACAGAAGGATGCTGAAGATACCATAGACTGAATATATGAGCAATGATGAAGTCAACACAGATGAAGAAGAGACTTGAAGCAACAGATATGTGGTTCTACAGAAGGATGCTGAAGATACCAGAGACTGAACATATGAGCAATGATGAAGTCAACACAGATGAAGAAGAGACTTGAAACAACAGAAATGTGGTTCTACAGAAGGATGCTGAAGATACCAGAGACTGAACATATGAGCAATGATGAAGTCAACACAGATGAAGAAGAGACTTGAAGCAACAGAAATGTAGTTCTACAAAAGGATACTGAGGATACCATAGACCGAACATGTGTGAAACGACGAGGGTGAGAGAAAATGGGAAAAAAAGACACTTATACTTCACAACAGGAAGAGGTATTTAAAATTTCTAGGCTGTATAATAAATTAAGAAGGCTTCGAAAATCAGTTACTCACAGGACAAATTTATTTAACGACTCAAACTCAGATAAGTTTGCAATAAGTAAAGCATTGTGACATTCTTGCATATAAACTTTCTCAATCTATTTTGCTGTGCTCTTATCACATGACTTCACGGACCGTGAGGCAGGAGACTCCTTGTGATTTAGAATATCAAGAAAAGTGTTCAGTCTCAGAAGTCTCAGCACCAAATCCAAGAACTTTGAGTATTAAAGTTTCTTGCTAAAATAGAAAGCGTTAAATTTGACCCCACAGTTAAATTACTCATGAGAAATTACTTTTGAAAGCAAACCTTTAGATTTTTTTTCTTGTTGTTGTTTTTTAATCGTTTCACCCCAAGCAAGGCGGTACCACCAAATGATGCGCAGGGGGCTACATAAGAGAGTAAAGGTTTAGTGGGGAGGAAAGCAAAGAGAAAGACGAACCAGTTACAGGGGGTGTCAGAAAAAGAGCAAAAGAAGAATGGGAACACAGGTATGAAGACATTTGCGAAGGTAGAGGGAAAGGGAAAGAAAAAGATATAGGGGGTGATGTAGAAAGGACTGGAGTCAAGTGGATGAAGAGATAGGAATTGACATTGTATTTAAATTCTAGGAGGTTCTAGCCACCAGGAAAGCATGTATATAGAAGAGAGTTCCACAGGCGGGAAATGCGAGAAAAGAAGCTAATGGAGTAGAATTGTTGGCTGCATTTGGTTGATCTAACTGAAAATGGGTGGGACCTTGTTACCAATCTGGTTGTACGAGTAAGTTTTTGTGGTGCAGGCACTAATGACTTAAGTTCGTCGGAGCAGATGCCATTAAAATATTTATAGAAGAGACAGAGGGAAGTCACATTCCGCCGATGAGAAAATGACTGGAGTCGAGCTGCCAACTCGGAACCTATCATATTACAGATTCTCCTTTGGAGCCTGTCAAGAACACTGAGATGAATAGCAGGGGCGCCTGACCAGATATGAAAGCAGTATTCTATGCACGGACGGTTTGATTTGCATATTTGCAAGATTGATTCAGGCGGAAAAAAAACTTTCTGTCTCGACACAGTGACCTAACCTTCCTAGAAGTGGATTTAGCTATTGACTCAATGTAATTTCACCTGAGGTCAGAAGATAGGGTAAAGCCGAGAAGGCGCAGTATATTGATTTCAGGGAAACTCGGTCCGTGCTTCTGGGGGTGCAGGAGAGATTACCTGTGGTGGTTGACAGATAGCAGTTTCTTTTTAGAGGCATTGAAATTTACGAAGCTACTACTTACCCCAGTCCACCACTGAGTATATGTCCTTCTCAAGATCAGCAGTGAGGTTATGTATATCTGTCTCGCTAGGTAAATTATGGTGCCATCTGCGTAGATGCCTACTTGGGATTCGATCACGTCTAGGAGATCATTTATGAAGATCAGAAAGAGCGTCGGACCTAGGATGGAGCCCTTGGAGACACCAGCATTCGTACAGTAGGATGTGGAGGCATGCCCATTCAAGACGACCTTCACTATGCGGTTAGATAGGAAAGGTTGAACCAGATCAAGCAAGCGTCTAGTGATACCATAAAACTGTAGCTTGCGTAGAAGGCCAGCGTGCCAAACCCTATCAAAAGCCTTATCAAGGGCCAGGTATATGTAATCCGTGATGGTCGGTAGCATATAGGCCGTAGACCAGGTAAAGCGGGAGTCATACTGCCTATTTGAAAATAGATTATAGGTCTATTTATATATCATTTTTTAAACATTTCCCCACAAGCAAGGTAACAAAGCTTTTAAGATGTAGGGTTTTACTGAGTGTGAAAGAATATAAGAAAAAGAAAAATCTTATTAAGGAGAGAGATCAATAAAAAAAAAAGAGTAATTAAAAAGATAACGACTGATATTTCATTGAAAATCAAAGTTGATGGGAATCAAAATGTTTAAAAATCAAAAGAGCTGAATTTAGTTTACATAGATCAAAAACACTTCTGATTCTGAGGATACGAAATATATATGTTTTTACTGGTTTAAATCTTACAAATTTTAAGACAATTTCGAACAGACAGCACACATACTCACACGTCCGCACACGTATATACAAACATATGAGCATATATATATATATATATATATATATATATATATATATATATAGGATAGATATGGATGGAATAAAATTCAGTACCTAAAGAAACACTACTCTTTAAAAAGTGCTCATTACAAAATAGATCGAATAGTATTTATTTTGAATTTATAACATAAATATGTTATAATATTACTACAAAAGTAGCTATTTTCTTTCGACATTTTGTGTCTTATCAAATGATGAGGTTTATATCAATTTGAAGAGTTTAAAAGGTTCAAGACTAACCAAAACTCCTTAATCAGAGAGGCATTGTTACATAAACAGAATTGTTACATAAAGTAATTACTAATTTGAAGAATATGAGAACAGACTTTACAAGCAATTTATTGAGGCATTAATATTAATATTGATTAAAATAGAGATCGACACAATTAATCGACTTTTAGATTCACTTTATTTTTATTACGAATATTAAATTCTAAGTTTAACAATGCATTATATTTTGGTTATGAAGTTATTTAAAACAAGAAAGCTTCTTTCTAAGCATAAGATGCATCATCCAAAGGCTGATGTAGACCGTCTATACATACCCCATAAAGAAGGTGGAAGAGGTCTTATTCAGCTAGAATTGTGATACAAGATAACAACTATTGGCTTACTAACATACATAGAAACAACAAAGGACTGGATGATACAATTAGTAAGGCAACAGGAAGAAAGAAATAAAAAATATTCAATAATAAAAGAAGGCAGTAAATACAAACAAGATTTACAGTTAGTAGATTCTGTAGAAAAGCAAAACAGAAGCTAAGAACCAACTATTGCGGCAAAAAATATGAAAATGAAAGCCAAAGATAAAGCTCTTGAACAGATGAAACAGCGCTGGCAAGACAAACCTCTGCATGGCCAATATCCAGAACGTGCCAATAAATCCAATGTTGACAAAGTTAATACTCATCGATGGTTACGTGCATCTGGATTAAAATCTGAGACTGAAGGCTTTATTCTTGCAGCGCAAGACCAAATTCTTTTCACTAGAAACTTTCAGGCAAATATTATACATAATAATATGAATCCAAAATGCAGGTTTTGTGATAAACACCAAGAAACAATAGACCATCTAATCTCAGGCTGTTCTGTACTTGCCCCAAATTAATATAAAAATCGCCACGATAGAGTTGGGCAATATTTACATTGGGCAATGTACAAACACTATGAAAAATCTGTAAACAAACATTGGTATCAACATCACCCAGCACCGAAGAAATAGAAATAGAAGATGTCACCATTCTATGGGATTACACCATCGAAACAGATAGAAAAATTGAAGCAAATAGGCTGGACATTATTGTTAAAAACCAGAAAGAGAAAACTTGTCTATTAATTGATATGGCTTGTCCAGTAGATTGTAACATGGCAACCAAGGAATTCGAAAAACTGTCAAAATATAAAGACCTGGAAATTGAAATAGAAAAAATGTGGAAATTGAAAGCAAGAGTTGTGCCAGTGATAGTAGGTGCACTTGGAATGATAAAAAATGGAACAAAACAGCACATTGAAAGAATCCCTGGAAACCCCAGCTTAAGAGATATACAAACAATTGTCTTATTAGGTACACACACTAAGGAAAACTTTATTTGTGTAATGCTGGGGATGATAGGGAAGATAGAAAAACATGAAATGGAGCCATAACAACACGCCACTACCTGCCTTAGGTCTCCCCGCAGACTTGGTTGGTAGTGAGACCAAAGCAGAAATCGAAATATGATGAAAAATGACATAATAATAATAATATATGTATTTTTGTATTGACCACTTTTTTAAAAGTAAATATGTAACTGTGGAATATACTTCTATTAGTATTAACCACTCTGAAACTCAAAACTCTTTATAACTAGTAAAATCACACAGGCAACATATTAATTTCTACACGTTTAATGTTATGGTGAACTTTTTCCTGGTGTTAGACACGCAGCAGAAAAGCGGCAACAATCACTTTTGATAAATAAACTGGAAAGTATTTGCGATTATGCAGCTGGATTAAAGGAGACGAAAAACAAACGAATGTAGTATGTATTAGAAATAGAGAAACTAAGAAAAGAAAGAAAGAAAGAAAGAAAGAAAGAAAGAAATTGCGAAAGTATGAAAACCCAAAAGTAAGAAAGAATGAAAGTACGAAAGAAATTGCGAAAGAAATTGCGAAAGAAATTGCGAAAGAAAGAAAGAAAGAAAAAAAGAAAGAATTGCGAAATAAATAAATAAAGAATTTGAAAAAGAAAAAATAAACTGCGAAAGAAAGAATGTTTGAAAGTGCAAAAATAAAGAATATTATGAAAGTGCAAAAGAAAGGAAATGAAAGTGTGAAAGAAAAAATAGAAAGAGAGAACGAAACTGCGAAAATAAGAAATAATGAAAGTGCTAAATAAAGAAAGAACCAAAGTTCGGAAGAAAGAAAGTATGAAAGTGCAAAAAAAATAGAAGAACGTATGAAATAATGTGTTAAATAAAGAAACTTACTGTGAAAGGAATTTACACAGAATGAAAGAAAGAATGACATGCGAAAGAAGGTGTTAATGAAAATGCCCTAAAGAAAAATGAGAAAGTGAGAAAATGGAAATATATCGATATAAGTTGTGAACGAGCAAAACCAAAAAACAGATAGAAAGAACAAAAGAAAAGTGTGTAAGAAGAATTTGCAAAAGGAAAAAAAGAAAGAAATTGCGAAAGAAAGCAAGTGCAAAAAGAAAGAAAGAAAATGGAAAAGAAAAAAATTCTAAAGAAAGTTAAACAAAAATAGAAACGAATGAAGAAAGCCACATTAAGAGAAAGAAAGAAAGCATGAATGAAAATGCGTACTAAAGTGCAAAAGTGTGGAAAAGTTGCTAAGAAAGAAATTACGAAAGAAAATAAAAGAAATGGAGAACGCTTTTAAAATATAAATGAGAAAAATAAATAGAAGATGGAAAGAAGAAAGGAAGAAGCTAAAAACGAGAAAAGAAAGAAAAAACAAGAAAAGGAGAACATAAAACATAAAAGAATATAAACTAAGAATGTAAAAGAAAGAAAAAAACAAGAAAAAGAGCGGAGTGGGGGAGTGAAAGACAAGTGAGAGAAGGAAGGAAAGGGCGTAGAGACTAATGAAAAGTGAAAGAGAGGAAAAACTGGAAATTTTCTCAAAAGTAAAAAGAAAACGCAATATTATTTTCTTCGAAAGTTCTACTACAAGCAGAATACATATTTGCATGAGTCAGTGATATAGGATTTACCTCTTCAAATAAAGTTTTTGATTTTATAAAATTCAGCTTTGACTGTAGTTTTTTAACTTATGAGATAATAGTAGATTAGTATAGTTAGTAATCCATGCACTCACCCTAATACTATATGACAAAAAATCGAAGTTTAAAATGTGATTTGGTCACCATCCAGAAATTGCTCAATCCTACTCGGCACTTCTACTTTTAGGAACGCCCCAGGCACTGAGTAAAGGACTCCACCAGATTCCCGAAGAAGTAATGCCTGGGGTGATGGTTCCTTGAAATTCGAGTCAATTATTCATTACAATTTCCCCCATCCTTGGCTATGATATGTACAAATTAAGAACTACATCTTCAGCTTCCACAGCTTTTAAAGAGACAGAGGAAAGCAGCGGATAACATATTTAAAAGGCCTGAGCAGGTGGATGACAGAACGTGGGCTGAGAAACGTTACAGGAGAAAGCGTGCTAAGAGCCACCAGGGATAGGGAGACGTGGAAGGCCATGATCACCCACATCTTGAAGGGACAAGGTACATAAAGTTTAAGTTCAACAATTTTCCCTTTCGCACTTTTTGGCCAATGGTGCAGATTGCTTACATTTGCTCCGTAAATTATGTAAGATCTAAGATGGTTGCTGAATTACGTCACAGAAATCAAATCACACGTGACAAACGCGACTAAAAATATTTTTATTAAAAAAAATGAGCTTTTATATTTAATTTTCATTCCGACGTTTTAAAAATTCATTTGATCAACAACAAAATGTGAATATTTTTCCCCGTAATTTTGAAACAAAAGAAATATTTTTTTCAAATAAAAACAAAATATGTAAAATAAAAAGTGGCATCTTCTCCTACTATAAAAGTGTGTGTGTGTGTGTGTGTGTGTGTGTGTGTGTGTGTGTGTGTGTGTGTGTGTGTGTGTGTGTGTGTGCACATAGAAATTATCATACAAAAAGAAAACTTCAAACACCAAAAAAAAAATTATTTAAAAAATACGATGGCTCAATGATTTGTGTTAAATTTTACAATCTTCGATTAGTAAATATAGTCTTCACTTAATAATTTAATAACCTAGCGCCTACAAATTTTTAAAGTATTTTAAAAATCTTTTTGAATCTTTATAAATTATTATAATTAAAAAAATGAAAACGATTCTTTTAAAATTTTATTATTAATCGAAAAATGTTTTTCTTCAAACTATAATGTCCTTAATATATATAATTTATTAAAAAAGCTTATTTAATTAAATAATGTCATAGTTTTATTGCATTTTTTATTTTACTATTGAGAGCAGATTTTTGAAAAAAAGGGCCAAATGTTTGAAAAAATAATAAATGATTAACATTTCTCATAGAGTCCTGCGTTTAATTAATAAAAACAATTTTGCCTACAAAATTTAGTTTCTTGATATTTCATGAATTTAGGTGAAGGCGGGCTAATTGATGTAAAAAATATTTTCATTAAGAAGTTCTTAATCTAATGATTTCAAAAATAAATTCATTCATTTGTGAATAAGTCCTGAAGGTTTCATTAAAATCCGACAGTTATTTGATTTTTGCAAGAATTTTCAAATTAATGTGTTTTTACCAAGAAAATATTGTTACGTAATATTACGTTATTCATTTTAAATTCTCTTAAGAATTTTATTACCCACTAAAAAAAAAATCAAAACAAAATTTTTTTATCAAACTTTCGAACGTCTTAGAAAAAATTAAAAATTTAAAAATAATTAAAAAAATACTTTGATTTTTTTTCCTCCTAATAATAAAAACATTTTGGTGGAAAAAGTTCCTTTTTATCACGTTTTTTTTTCTTTATATTATACTGTTTTTTAGCGATATAGTGGAGGTACCTAATTTATGTAGACCCAGATTAATACTAATTCCCCAATGCTTTCGCTTTTTTCTTTCTCACTCCCTTACTTTTCTTTCTTTCTTTCTTTCTTTCTTTCTTTCTTTCTTTCTTTTATCCACAAATATTATTTATTATGAACGATAATTATGAATTACCACACTTTGAATTCATCAAAAATGTACACTGATGTTAACACCAAATTGTCAGAGCAACACACACGGAGATTGTGTTGAAGAATGAAACAAGCATTACATTTGTGTGTGCTATTACGTTAAATAACCATATATATACATTTAGTTTTCTTTCTTCAATGAGTATTTCTAGTAGTGATGTTTACATAAATATTACTAACAATTGTCCATATTCTGTGGATAAGCGAACTTCTTATTTTCCAAGGATACAAAAGGATTTTAAAACTTAAATAAAATAAATAAAGTTAAAACTTTAATAAAATCAGAATCTCAAATGTAAATTTTAAAAAGATAGCCCTCTGCTCTTAATAAATTGACTGAAAACAACCTTCCTACATTCTTTCTCTCAGTTTCTTCTTATCTAGAAACTATATAGCTCAGTAGCTATTAGGAAAATTAAATTATATTGTTATGATCCATTTTTTGTTGGTGAATTTGTACTTTGTTTCTGTAACACGAAAAACAGCACATTGAAACGAGATTATTATTTACCCAAAACGGATAAATTTTCTAAGTAATATAATAAATAACATTCAAGTGCAATTTTCAACTTTATAATAATTCTATAATAATAGTATAGATAATCGTTCACTTCTGAGGTGAATACGAAATAAAAATAACTTTCTTTTCTTCCCTATTTTCGAATTCACTGGCAAATACGAAAATCTATTTTTTAACCAATAGGAAAAAAAGATTGCCTCCTTGGCGAGGAAAATATCTAGGAAAACTTCGCGAGCAAGTGTGAAAATATTAATTAACCAATGAAAAAAGAGCGATTTTCAGAAATCAACAAATTGACTTTTCAATGACCCGTGTCATATTTCTTCCATCCCCAAAAATGAGTTTATGTTTGGAGCCGGCCACGTGACCAAGTCGGTCTACTTATTTCACATTTTTCGCTGGGTCAATCAGAAAAAGAGAAGAAAGCCGAGAGCAACAACCCGCCATAATGTAACAGAAATTGTCGACTGCTGATTGGGCACAACTGCTCCGGCAACTCTATTCGCATCCTCTCTCTCTCTCTCTCTCTCTCTCTCTCTCTCTCTCTCTCTCTCTCTCTCATGTGCTGCTTTCTTTGTCTCCCTTTCTTCCTCTTCACCTACTCGAAATAAACAAAAAGAAAGAGAGGAGCAAGACATTATTACTACTCTGTTGATACATCACATCAAAAACATGGACTTATCTTTATCTGTATAAGTCACATTCCGCTAAACAATCGAACTCTTAATTCTTTAAACTCTTTACTACAAATTCTCTTAGAACATTTTCACAGTTTAATAATTTCATATATACAATCTGATGTTATGCTCTTCGATAAATACATTTTCATTTATTTATACAAACGAAACAGTTTTATTCTACCAACCTTCTGATAATCTGTAGTAAATTGTGAAGAGCTTGATTATGTTTGGCACTAGGCCAATTTAATAAACATGATCGAAATCTCTACTTTACTTTCATGCCGATAATAGTGACCTGTTTTTTCTTCTGTTTTTGTATTTCTTACTAAAACTGAAAAAAAAATCATTCAATCATGATTGTAAGAAACAAGACAGAAGAATTACCGATTGTTGCAAAAATGAACGCGAACAAAAAATGGCACTTTTACTTTATAAAAATGATTTTTTAATTATAAATTTTTAATTAAAATTTCTTTTACATTTTTGTTATTTTCAGCTTCTCTCAAAAACATTTTCGCACATTATCACAAAAATACTAAATTATTTCATATTCAAATGTCATTATGCTCTACAATCTTCCTGGTTAGGAATTAGTCGAAATACAAGTAAATGTAATTCTAAATCGAGTTTAATTAATTATCAAGTAGTCTCCACTTATTTTATTTTATTTTTTTAAATTTTTTTTTTATTTTTTGCAAAAGATTATAATACAAATTCCAGTAACAAAGAAGAGACTTGATATTGAGATTGATTACCGTTTGCACAGCTTTGAAATAAATTAGTAATATTTGCTTGACTTTTGCCATTATCTTTGCTATGATCGACTTTAGAAAATAAAATCTTGAGAACATGTCATACTTCCTGTATGAAATATTTTGAATGGTTTATTCATTTAGGGATTTATTTACTTTGCAACATCTGACAAACATTTTACGTAGGGGTGTTTTTAGAAAGAATGATTTCATTTGTTTAAAATATTGCTCTATTTTTTTATATCATAACTACATCTCCTGAATTCGAAAGCAGAAATAGAAATTGTTTTTCATGAATCTGAACATACACAGACATATTCTTCCTGTACGCATACACATGATTTATGCACACATATTTGTAGGCAAACACATTTGTATGTACGCACATATAATTCTTGTCTGTGCAGAATGCTGCAAAATTATTTTTTCTCTCGTGTTTGTATAACTATTACCTATTTCTTTGTTACGTCACATGTTACAAGTCACATGACTCTAATGAGACGTTGGAGCAACACGCCATAGCATTGGTGACGTATCTGGATCAGAATAACCTAACGAAATCTATCCCTCTTCAGGTAGATCTATTTCGTACATATTACATTGTATACAAGCTAAGAACAGAAACTAGCTAAAATAAGTTTTAGATTAAAAAAAAAAAAAGAAGAAAAATTGCACATCATTTTCCCACCCGCCACTAAAAATATTTATTGTCGTAATAGAACTTAATTTGGTTATTCATAGAGTAACTCCGACGAAAAGTCATTGGCGCCCCCATCACAAGAATTTACTCGTACAACAAGACTGGCAACAAGGTCCCACCCATTTACAATTAGATCAACCAAATGCAACCGACGCTTCTACTACATCAGCTTCTTTTCTCTCATTTCCCGCCTGTGGAATTCCCTTCCATTTACTTGCTTCCCTGACAGCTACAACCTTCAGGAATTAAAAAGCAATGTCAATTCCCATCTCTTACCCACTTGACTTCAGTTCTTTCTACATCACCCTGTATATATTGTTCTTTTCTTTTCTCTCTACCTTCGCAACTGTCTTCACATCTGTGTCTCCATTCTTCTCTTGACCTTTCTATGACACCGCCTGTAACTAGTTCGTCTTTCTATTCGCTCTCCTTGTCTAAACATTTATTTTCTTATGTAGCCCCTGCACATCAGTGGCAGTACCGCCTTGCTTGTGGCGAAACGATTAGAGGGGAAAAAGGAGCAAATAAAGAAGAATATTAAACATATTTTATGCCATCAGTCAGTAACGTGCCATACGTAACACGCGATTGCGCGATCGTGCCTCGAAAAAGACATGACTGACTGAGCAGAAGATCATCCCACAGGATGTTGTCATGACTTTCTGTAGTAGACTGGTTTCCAACCAAAGCTACATAACCCAATCCATCCTGTTATTGACCTATAGCTGGAGAGTAGAGGGCATTTGTGTGTAAGTGAATGCAATGAATTCAACTGGAATTCAAACTCGGTTTTTCAATTTAACGTTCTGAGCTGATATCCACTGTACCACAACCCTTTCAGAATGTATTCTTATTTTTAGTTATCTGGATTCCTATGGCGATTTTCTAAACGTAGCTTAGATGTGACACAAGGCCGAAAGGAACACCCAGTGAGGATCGAACTCACTACCCAATTGTAATGATTCTAGCGAGACAAGCTTGCTAACCATTACACCACCCGAGGTGCCCTGATGAATCCCTATGACTTCTTGCGTAAAATATAATACAGTGGTTTTATGTTGCCTTCTCAATGTTTTTAAATTCAAAAATTTCTTTTTAGACTGACTGCTATTCAAAACTAGAAAACTCAGTTTACACTTAACTAGAAAGAGTAAAATAGCATCATACGTTTTCCAAATAGTTTAATAAAATTGCTCAGTATACGTGAATTTAAGAATGCTATTAGGTTGGCCACCGGCGGATGTGCGTTGTGGTGCAATGGATATCGGCCCGGAACGAGAAATTGAGGAGCCGAGTTCGAATTCTAGCTGAATTCATTGCATTCACTTACGCGCAAATACCCTTGGGAAAGATATTAATCCGTCTCTTCCTTCCAGTTATGGGTTAAATAACAGGACAGATTGGGTTCTATAGCCTTGGTCGGCAACCAGTCTACCGCAGAAAGCAATGGCAACCTACTGCGGGATAATATTCTGCCCAGTCAGTCATGTCTCTTTCGAGACATGATCGCCCAAGCGTGTATCACGTATGGCACTTAACTAACTGACTGACTGATTAGGTTGGCATCTAGATCCCACCTTTTACTGTTGAAATTTACCCTTGTGCAAATTAATTAAAACAGCTGCTTTAGTTTTCTTTCTTTCGCCATACGGTCAATTTCAGACCAACTGGATTGATTTCTATCTTTTTCATTACATAAGGCCATTTGGAGTGGTGTGCTGTAATATGAATCTGTTTTCATAGTGTATGATAAAATTTGTTTGGCCTTGAAAAATATCTCATTATCTGTGATTGCATCAGATTTTCCTTAGATTGTCTCGACTGTCGATTAGTTTTCTTATGATCAATGTCTGCGATGAATGTCACTCAAAGGAAGCTTACGAAAATGGTAATGCTGCACAAACACACTGTCAAGCCTTACAGAGGAATCGCGTGTTAGCCTTTCTGTCTGTCGTGTCATCGCGTGTTAGCCTTTCTGTCTGTCGTGTCATCAAAACGAAGAAACAAATTGGATCCATCAGTCCAAAACATAAAGAAAAATTCGGTTGGAAAAGAAAAAACAACGCCAAAGACTGCGTAGACGTGATTAGGGAGAGTCTGAAAGATCCTAGGAAGACATTATTCGTTTTGTTTTAGTTAATTTGTCGAAGAATGTAATTAAAGTCAACAGCCTTTTCTATTCCCTTAGTTACTTTTCTTACCCTTCTTGCTTGTGAAACTCCCTTCTGTTTAATTTCTACTCTGGTATCTATAATCTCCAAACACTTAAATGAAATGTCAATTTCCATTTTCTGCCTTTTTGAATCTCATTCATATTTTATCCTTTCTTCAATACCAAATCTCACTGTAACCCCCGCACAGTTACTTGAGGTGAAATGATTTAAAAAAGAAAAGAAAAAATGTTCACTGATACAAAACGGGACAGATTAAGCCAAAACGATCTTACTGAGCCGATTCCTTTTTCAGCGAAAACTTGAATGGTCTGTCTGTCTGTCTGTCTGTCTGTTGTCTGTCTATCTCATTCTGTTCAGATCAATCTATCTATCTATCTATCTATCTATCTATCTATCTATCTATCTATCTTTCTCATTCTGTTCATATCTATCTATCTATCTATCTATCTATCTATCTATCTATCTATCTATCTATCTCAGTCTGTTCATATCTATCTATCTATCTATCTATCTATCTATCTATCTATCTATCTATCTATCTATCTATCTATCTCACCTGTTTAGTATCTATCTATCTATCTATCTATCTATCTTGGTTGATGCCAACCTCCTGGAGAGTGACGTATTGTGTTTTATAGGGTTAACGTTTTCTGCTGACATGAAGTGAAAATATATTAAATCAATCGCTAGGTCTGCTACTAGAAAGCGAGTTTTCCGTCCGAATCCATATTACATATTTATAAGTTTACTATTTGTCCATGCTTTGAATATCACTGTCATATATTGTCTGGTACTTCTATGATATATTTAGAAAGTCCAAAGAAAAATCTGCAACGTTAATGGTCCTGAACCGGCATCTTGGTCTCAGTCACTTTCTCACAACTGTAATATAGTTTCCTGTGCCTTAGCTATAAATATTTTCATAATAACTGTTTTGATGAACTTTCCTGTATAGTGCCTAGACTTTATGAATTTAAGTACAATATTAGACTAGTGACAAACTCCCGTACCTTTGCTTTTGAAACGAGTATATATAGCCTTGCTTTAAGCACACAGTTTATTTTCTTGCACACCTCATTTGTGAATGTTCACTCTTCCGGCTTTTTCCTTTCCGAAAAATTTAATTTCAATAGCAATCGTTATCTTCTGTTTTCTTAATATCTGTTATTTTATAGCTCTCTCTCTCACTCTCTCTCCCTCTCTCTCTCTCTCTCTCTCTCTCTCTCTCTCTCTCTCTCTCTCCTGAATATGGACATCTCGACGTGGCATAATGGTTAGCAAGCTTGTCTCGCTAGACCTTATTTCAACTGAGTAGTGGGTTCGATCCTCACTGGGTACTCCATATTTTCATATTTGTGCGGTACTTAGAAAATCAAATCTTTCACCCGAATAACATTTTTCTTTTTCTTAGATTCTTTCACACTCAGTGGTGAAATGATTAATCTCTCTCTCTCTCTCTCTCTCTCTCTCTCTCTCTCTCTCTCTCTATATATATATATATATATATATATATATATATCTTCTCAGAGGAATGAGATGTGACACAAAGCCGACTTTAATGTAGGGACACTCATGCAAACTGTTTTTTAGAGACAAAATTGTAGTTCTCTTTCTCTGTTGTATGTTTTGAACATCAGGTGTTAGTCTTGACTATATATCATTAAGTGCAATAAGGAAGTACTTTCTGGGGGTGAGGGAAAGTGCCTAATTATTTTTTTAATAGCTAAAGTATGTGCATAACTCTGATCACGTTTATGAGTGCGATTATCTTCTTTCTCTCTCTCTCTCTCTCTCTCTATCTCTATCTCTCTCTCTTTCTCTTTTTATCACACACAAGCGCACTTATAAATGTATATCGGTATATATACTCATAAGAAAAGTAGAAGTAGCAGAAATGTTGTTTTACTGAAATATGTGCGTTGTGGTGCAGTGGATATCGCCTCGGAACGACAAATCGGGGAGCCGAGTTCGAATTCCAGTTGAATTCCTAGCATTCATTTGCGCACAAATACCCTTGGTAAAGGTATTAATCCGTTTCTTACCTCCAGTTATAGGTTGAATTATAGGACAGATTGGGTTCTATAGCCTTGGCTGGTAACTAGTTTACCGAAGAAAGCAATAGCAACCTGCTGTGGGATAATCTTCTGTCCAGTTAGTTATGTTTCTTTGGATACATGATCGCCCAAAGCGTGTATCATGTATGGCACTTTACTGACTGACTGACTAAATATTCCATGGATAGAGCGAGTAAACAACAAGAAAGTCTTTTAAAAATGTCACGAGAAACATTTTTTTTAATCGTATCACCCCGAGTAAGGCGGTAACGCCACTGATGTGCAGGGAGCTACGTAATAGTGAAAAGATTGGAAAAGAGAAAGCCGGAAACCACATCCTAAACAGGGAACAAGGCATAAGCCTCTTCACCTGTTCAGTAGACGTGGGTGGAGTGTGAACCGGGCGATAGATAGATCTATCTACTCCAATTGAAAAAAAGAAAGAAACCAAAGTGAGAAGATTTGAAAAGAGAAAGCCGGAAACCACATCCTAAACAGGGAACAAGGGATGAGCCTCTTAACCTGTTCAGTAGACGTGGGTGGAGTGTGAACCGGACGATAGATAGATCTATCTACTCCAATTGAAAAAAAAAAAGAAACCAAAGTGAGAAGATTGAAAAAGAGAAAGCCTTTATTATAATTTTTTTTAAAATCATATCACCCCGAGCAAGGCGGTAACGCCACTGATGTGCAGGGGGCTACATAATTTACGCTAACAATCAGGAAAAGACAGCTGAAATAATGAGGATGAAGGGCTTGGTAAACTTAACCTTAACGCGGAATATTGAAAGCAAGAAATATAAGTGAAGGCATTTAGCCTGTTACCTGATGAGTTTAAGGGACGAAATGGTGGAAAGGTGGGTGTGAGTGCCTTAGCAAAGGGGGGAGAAAAACTGCTATAAGCGACAATGAATACGAAGATGTGGTGAGCTATGATTGGGTGCAATTCTAAACAAGCATAAATATTTAGAATTTCTGTAACGAATTAATTAACATATGTGCGCTGGGTTTTTTTTTGGTTTTTTTTTTTTAATCATATCACCCCAAGCAAGGCAGTGACGCCACTGATGCGCATGGGGATACTTAAGAGTAAAATGATTGGAAAAAGAAAGCCGGAAACCACATCCTAAACAGGGAACAAGGCATAAGCCTCTTCACCTGTTCAATAGACGTGGGTGGAGTGTGAACCGGGCGATAGTTTAGTCTATCTACTCCAATTGAAAAAAGTAAAAGAAGAAAGTGAAAAGATTGGAAAAGAGAAAACCGGAAACCGCATCCTAAACAGGAAACAAGGGATGAGCCTCTTCACCTGTTCAATAGACGTGGGTGGAGTGTGAACCGGGCGATAGTTTAGTCTATCTACTCCAACTGAAAAAAGTAAAAGAAGAAAGTGAAAAGATTGGAAAAGAGAAAACCGGAAACCGCATCCTAAACAGGAAACAAGGGATGAGCCTCTTCACCTGTTCAATAGACGTGGGTGGGGTGTGAACCGGGCGATAGTTTAGTCTATCTACTCCAACTGAAAAAAGTAAAAGAAGAAAGTGAAAAGATTGGAAAAGAGAAAACCGGAAACTGCATCCTACACAGGAAACAAGGGATGAGCCTCTTCACCTGTTCAATAGACGTGGGTGGAGTGTGAACCAGGCGATAGTTTAGGCTATCTACTCCAACTGAAAAAAGTAAAAGAAGAAAGTGAAAAGATTGGAAAAGAGAAAACCGGAAACCGCATCCTAAACAGGAAACAAGGGATGAGCCTCTTCACCTGTTCAATAGACGTGGGTGGAGGTGAACCAGGCGATAGTTTAGTCTATCTACTCCAACTGAAAAAAGTAAAAGAAGAAAGTGAAAAGATTGGAAAAGAGAAAACCGGAAACCGCATCCTAAACAGGAAACAAGGGATGAGCCTCTTCACCTGTTCAATAGACGTGGGTGGAGGTGAACCGGGCGATAGTTTAGTCTATCTACTCCAATTATAATGAATATCTGCTCGGAATATAAAATCGGAGATTCCAGTCGAATTCCTTTAATTTACTGACGTGCAAATACCATTGGGAAAGGTATTAATCCATCTTTTCTCCCTCCAGATATAGGTTGAATTGCAGGACAGATAGGGTTTTATAGCCTTGTTTGACAATCCGTCTAGCGCAGAAAGAAATGGCAAACTACTGCGGAAAAATCTTCTTTTGTTTCAAAATTACGGGGGAAAATATTCACATTTTTTTTGTTGACCAAATGAATTTTTAAAACGCCGGAATAAAAATTAAATATAAAGGCTCTTTTTTTTTTTCTTAGTCGCGTTTGATATGTGTGATTTGATTTTTGTGAAGTAATCTAGCAATCAGCTCAGATCTTTGATGTTTTACGGAGCAAATGTAAACAACCTGCACCATTGACCAAAAAGTGCGGAAGGGAAAATTGCTGAACTTAAACTCAAAAAATATATGTCGACCTGGCTTCCCTGTAGATATGTGTCCCTAGAAAGTTTGAATGGCGTAGCTTAAAAATGTAGGCGTGCATAGCTTACAGTTATACACAGACTAACAGATTGCCTTTTATATATATAAATATATCGTTATCTCATATATTACAGGGATACGCGGTGGTATAAGATGAGTTGTGATGTAGGATACGCAATGATTTATATACGCTGGTATAGGATACACAATAGTATAAAATGAGCTGTGGTGTCGGATACTTAATGGTGTAAAATACTCGATGGTGGCGGATACGCAGTGGTGTAAGATGCGTGGTCGTGCCTAATAACGGGGATTTTTGAACGCTTACGTAACGAGAATTTTTTGAACGCAAAATTTTCAAAATTAGAAGAAATTATAACGTTTTCATCCATGGTTCAATCACAGGTCTACATTTAAAACAAAACTTAAAAAACTGTACGAAATTGGCTAGCTACGTGTGGAAATTGAAATTAAAATATGGAAAAGACACAGACATAATGTAGAGTAGAATGAAAGCAGCCAAACCTTAAAACGGTGGCAAAATTTATAGCCTATGCCAGGAAGAAATGTTAGCTATTATGTTATTCCTAAACAAAAATGAATTACTGAATGAAAGAACAGAAATTATGAATAAGTGTAACCATACCAAAAAATACCTATTAAGATCATACAACCATCGATTAAAACGTAATAATTTCTTTTGATTTTGAAAATTGCGCGTTCAAAAAATCCCCGTTACATGAGCGTTTATAAAAAAAAAAGGAAAAATGAGTTATTGCAAATCGCCAGAAGACAGCAGATGGTAGAAACCTAGGTCACGTAATATAACTCGTGTACAATGAAAAATATACAAAACTTCTACAATATAACTGTATTGAAAACCTTTTAATACAAGTGTGTACTGGTTTAATTTGTTATTTTATTATGACCAAAAACTAAGTAATTAAGTAATCAATATATATATATATATACCAATGAGCACTGTTTTATAAACACTAGCACTCAATGTGCGATATCTTATATATATAGTAATCCGCAGACAGATCTGTTTTGCTGTTTCACAGGTCATCAGTACGCTTAGACATCCGATTGCTTCTAGCCAGGATTGAAAGCCGACCGAATTTACATCAGTCGGCGATTCTACCTCTGAGTTAGGAAGAGGAAGATAGCACACACACACACACACACACACACACACACACACACACACACACACACTATGCATATATATACATATGCATACACTATATGTATATAGTGTACATATATATATATAGTGGATATATATATTTATATATATAAATAGGGTATACACACACACACACATATACTTATAACTTATGGGGGTTGTCAGAGAATGGGTAAGGGAAGGATAAGAATACTGGTGTGATGAGAGTAGAGTGAACGGAGAAAAGAACATGAGTAAAAAGATGTGAGTCAGAGAGGTAGGTGATGACAATTGACTTTGCATTTAAATTCTTGGAGATTGTAAGCGGAAGCAAGTATACGGAAGGGAATTCCACAGGCAGGAAGTGCAAGAAAAGAAGCTGAAGAGCAGAAGTTGCATTTTATTGGTTTCACTCTAAAAGGGTGAGACCACCTAGTTGCTAATCTAGTAGCTCGTGTAAATTCATGCAGAGGGGGAACCAGTGAGCTAAGCTCGTCGGAGCAGAAGCCGTGAAAGTACTTGTAGAAGAGACAGAGGGAAGCCAGATTATGCTGGTGAGAAAGTGACTGCAGCTGAGCTACCAAGTCGGTATCGATCACATTGCAGATTCTCCGTTGTCAAGAACCCTAGATATGGAAGCAGTATTCAATACACGGTCAGATGGTAGATTTATATATGTGCAGGATAGATTCAGACAGGACAAACTTCCTAGTCCTACACAGTGAACTGACCTTCCTAGCAGCAGATTAACTATGGATTCGATGTAGTCATTCCACTTGAGGTCTGTTGAGAGAGTTAGACCAAGGAGGCGCAGTGTTTTGCTTTCTCTGACACTAGCCTGATCCATGCTAATGTGGAGTAGGAGCGTTTGTCTGTGATGGTTAAACAGATAGCAGCTTCGTTTTGGAAGCATTAGAATTCACGGGCCATTTATTACCCCAGTCCATCACAGATTAGAGGTCTTTTTCAAGCTCAGCAGTCGATATATATATATATTTGCGCGTAAGTGAATGCAACGAATTCAACTAAAATTCGAACTCAGCTCTCCGATTTCTCGTTCCGAGCTAATATCCACTGTGCCACAACGCAAAACCCGACTAATTTACTAAGTTACATTAGTAAAATACATATTCCGTATTTTTTATATACGTTTTAAAGATAAATTAAACATTTGAAACGCGCGCACACATATTTTATGTAGCCTAAACTAGAGCTATATTTTATTTTTCAACATTATATGTCTTTATACGTATCATATTAAAGAAAATTAAATACCATAAATTCTTTGGTAGAACCTTGATACAACGGACTGTTTCTAGTTCAAGACACGTGTTTAGCATATGACGTTTGATATATCTATAAATTAATTCAGTATTGGAAATAAGCATATATCTTTCTCTTTCTGTCTGTCTGTATCTATGTATGTATATGTCTGCATATTTTGGATAAATTTTCTTTTCCTCTCACAATTACGTAACTGTTATTGGTGTGAAAAGTAGAATTGACTTGCCTTGTTCAAATTTCGTCAAAGAACTTTACGTTGACTTTTTTGAAAATACTATTAGGAAATATATGAATCCGTTACTGTTCCCTCCACCAGCTATGGATTAAATAAAAACACAGACTGGTTTCTTTATTTTTTATGAGAAGAACTATTCTCAATTCAAAACCAGTTGGGTGTGAAACCCCCCCCCCCCCCCGTAAAAGCCTAACTATACATAGGAAAATCAAGTTGAAAATTCAGCTGGAGTTTTTAATATTTATTTAAAGTAACTGTGTCACAATATTTATTTAAACTATGTCGTAATTCTGTTAATTGAACATAAATGAAGAGGCGTGTGACTATGCGATAATGTCTCGCGTCTAATTGAAGTTAAAAGAATTCATTCAGTTTTATGCAAAAAAAATTATCAGATTGCTATCTGTTTAAAATGTAATCTTGATTGTGAGCACATAGTTCAGTGTAAAAAATTATGAGGAAAAGAAAATATTGTTAAGATGAGAGAACAATAAAAAAATAGGAAGTAAGAAAACAACAATTAACGATAGACATGGGCTTTAAATTTATGAAGATCAAAATCAACCAGAAAGCAAGAGACCCGAAGTACACTAGAATTTTTAATAAACAAAAGTAAAATAAGCAGAACGTCCACCAGTGTTTCCATTAGAAATAAAATAATAAAAATTTAACAGATTAAAAAATAAAATCCATTAATTTTTAATATATAACCTTGCTCTGACTAGTGACGACATCAAAATGGTGTCCTCAGGTAACTTTGAAGTCCGTATAACCCTTCTCAGTTAAGTGACAAACTTCTCAGCATTAATCCTATATATATATATATATACATATACATAGTCATCCACAGACAGATCTGTTTCGCAGCTCATCAGTACGGTTAGACAGCCGATTGCTTTTTACCCAGGATTGAAACCCGACCGAATTGGAGTCAGTCGGCGATTCTACCTCTGAGCTACGAGCGCTCGATACGTCAAAATTTCAGACAAAGTGTCTTTTAAAGGGACAATATGAATAAAGACAAACTGAAAGCTTAACTTAGCAGACATGTATCATCTTCTGATTGACTTTATCAAAGCAAATGTAAGGGCTTTACTTTATGACAAGTATTACTAATTTCAGTCAGTCAGTCATGGATGTGTGCTGCAGTGGAACGTGAAATCGGGGAGCCGAGTTCGATTTCTAGTTGAATTCCTTGCATTCACTTACGCACAAATACTCTTCGGAAAGGTATTAATCTGTTTCTTTCATCCAGTTATGGGTTAAATAACAGGACAGATTGGTTTCTATGGCCTTGGCTGGCAACCAGTCGACCGCAGAAAGCAATGGCAACTTACTGCGGAATAATTCCTTGCCCAGTCAGTCATGTCTCTTTTGAGACATGATCTCCCAAAGCGTGTATCACGTATGGAACTCAACTGACTGACTGATTATTAATTTCCCACACACTTTTTTTTTTGCTAAGCATTGAACTGTATTATCATGAACTTACCTGATTTTTCAACTAACCTGAGGAATATTTATGAACACTCCTATATCCCTCCCCTCCAAAAATGTATATTGACAAATGGAGATGTTTCATGAAAATAGATTTGATTGAAAATATATTCGATTAATTTATTTTGCAATTCAGTATTTAATCAGATCCAAAAACAAAAGAATGATGTGTATGTACATTTGTGAGCATGCTTAAATAATGAATCTTTTTCACTAAGCTGGCGTTTCTCGTGAATAAAAAAGAAAGAAAAAGAGTGACTTCTAAAAAAATTGTTAATATTTATTCTTACAATTCTTAGTTCAAGTCGAATATTTTTAATGTAATTTCCCGCTTTTTTTAAAATATCGAATTAAAGATAAAATCCTCTTCTTATGATCAGAATAGCTCAAAAGTAAGAAACCTTTTCAGAAATTAATCCAAGACAAAAACAAATAAAATCTTCAAAATGAGTTGAAAGTAACAGATTTTTTTGGTTTATTCTTGCTTTTTCTGTATCTACAATATGGGTATAGAAATCCCGACAAAGTTTTTTTTTTTTTAATTCAAGCAAACCAGTTAGATCTGAGTGTCTTAAACCTTGTATAGATTAGGTAATATTTGACTACATTTTTATTTATTAGAGAAATCCTTGTATTCTGCATATGTGAAATATATTTTCTCGGTTACTAATGATTTAAATTTATCTTTTTCATAAGATAATTTAGTAGTCTTATTGCTAGAATGTTGTCTCTTTATTACTTACGCTTGAATCAGAGAATTTACTATCTTGTTTGAGAGAATTTTCTACGTTTAATTCCCACGTCGAAAAAAAAAAAGAAAAAACAAAACCCTTCCCTCTCCTAATATATCATATTACACGGCTGGACTAGTTAAAATGCATAATTGTCTTTTAAATGGTCAGATTAACCTGTCAGAGCAGTTAAATCGTAAAGAAAATCGAGGTAGCAAGTTGAAATTATCTCAAAATTGTTAACACCAAAGAGCCACACTCCTTTCTCCCGTGTTTTTCAAACTCCTTGTACATTCTATTAACTTTCACCGATGATGCCTGCAAATCTCGTTATCTTCTTCTTCTTCTATGTGCCCTGTCCCTTCAGGACGTAGACGATCATGGTTCTCCACGTCACCCTATCCCTTGTGGCTCTTAGTATGTTTGCTCCTGTTGCTCCTGGCAACTTCCGTTCCTGTCATCCACCTGATCAAACCCTGCAAATATGCTATCAGCTGCGTTTCTTTGTCTCACCTTCCTTCTATCTGACCAGTCAGTATCAGGTTCTCCAGGCTCTCTTTCCTCATTGCATGTCCCAGGAACTTCAGTTGTCTCTTCCTGATGCTCAGCATCAATTTCCTTTTTGTTGCCATTCTGGCAACAAAAAGGAAATTGATGCTGAGCATCAGGAAGAGACACCTCGTTGCTCCTCGTTGCTTGCATGCTCAGTCCACGATATCCGTAGCATCCTTCTGTAGAACCGCATTTTGGCCGCTTCCAGTTTTGTCCTCATTTTCGATGATATTGTCCAGCATTCACTGCCGTATTGAAGAACTGACACCACGTAGCAGTCTAGCACTTTTTTCTTCGTTTCTATTGAGATTTTCCTGTGTGTTAGTATTTCGCTCATCTTCTGGAACGCGTCCTTTGCCATGCCAATTCGCCTTCGGATCTCCGTGTCCAACTTTCCATCTTCTGTTAGAACACTTCCTAGGTACTTAAATTCTTGTACTTGTTTGATTCTGTTATCCCCCATCTGTATTTGGCGTTTTGGGTTGTATCTTTTGCTGATGACCATGCACTCAGTTTTCTTAAAGTTTATTTGTATTCCCTTCTTGTCACTCTTCACTGCTACTTTCTGTATGAGGTCTTGTAGTTTCCTTTCCGTGTCCGCAATCAGTACTGTATCGTCCGCATACCTTATGTTGTTCAGGTTGTGGCCTCTAATAACAAATCCTGGCGTGTCATCTAGGGTCCTCAAAATATTCTCGCTGTATAGGTTGAACAAATCCGGTGAAAAGACACCTGCCCGTGGATCTCTCATCCGTATACTTGCTTCCCTGATAGCTTCAATTTCCAAGAGTTTAAATGCAACGTCAATAGTTGTCTCTTACCCCCACGGCTGCCATACTTCTCATATACTTTTCCCAACACCCCCTGAATCTTGTTCTCCTCGGGCTTGTCCGCAGTGGCTGGAAGGACCCCAAATTCATTGATAAAGGTGAGATGGAAGATTTGCTGTTGTTAAACACACATTTGCATAGACGCAGGTAGTCTTTGGAGCTAAACTTGCGGGCTACTATACGCTGCTTCATTCTCTCAGCAAACGTAAATTTAGCGTCAATTTAGCGTCATTCAAGATCTTCTAACATCTATTACAAGCAGAGGCATATAGGCGCCTATTGTGGTCAGACACATGGCACCGATATAGCTGGAAGATATGATTCCTGTGGGTAATGCCGGCAGAGTAGGCAGGAGATAACCAGGGGAACGAATAAGGTTTAGGTCGGAACTTCCTGACCGGGATGAAAGCATCAATGCCAGCTTTCACCCAAGAGGAGACCTCAGTGGTGCAGTCCTCAACAGGAAGGCTAAACAATTTTTCCCAAGAGACGTTACATAGAAAATCATGGAACAAATCAGTCTACTCTTTGATAGTAGTTAGAAAATCTGTTAGTAGGAGTTTCCTGTGGGAGTGGGAATGGAGAGAAATATTAATAGAAACGACAGCATGATCGGAGTTTCCAAGAGGGCAAAGCTGCAAGGCTTGGTAGGAGACAGGAACAGAGACGATGAAGAGATCTTGCAGAGATCTTGCAGAGAAAACGTGGGAAAATCTCCCAATTGCATAATAGTTTAAATAATTGCAAAGTTCATATCATGAAAGCCAGCAGGATCCGTGATAGAGTTTTCCAGACATTTGGTATGGTCATTAAAATCGCCGTACACAAATATGCTAGCGAAAAGTCGGGAGGAAATGGCCTTATCTATATGGTCAGAGATGCTGTCTAGCAAGGAACGATCAGGAGAGGAAGGGAAACGGTACTGAAAAAAATGGTAGCAAACCGATTTAGAAGTGGAAGACGGAGACACATGTATGGGCGGTCAGGGGATTTGAGAGACGTCACTCTAGATAGAGGGAGGTGTTCACTGACGTAAGCCCCCAGACCATGCATATGGACTGTGGAGTCCTTCGTTAAGAGGGGAAGGTAGCCAGGAATAGAGAAGTCATAGAATGGGATAGAGGGGCTCACAAAGCACGAGGATGTCAGGGGACTTTTCGTGGGTTTCACGCTGCAGAAGCTGTAACGCATACAGCGGATGTTCGTGAAGGAAATTGACTGATTGCAATCTATAAATAACAGTTTCAAAAGAAAATTGATGTATCTTAAGAAAATAAAAAAACATTTTTTTCTCTTGGCAAAAACAAAAAAATAAATTATCCATTTGTTACCCACAGTCGGGACCATCGTGTCATTGTGAACACCACGGTCTTTTCGTTAGCTGCATAGAATGTACTCCGCTAGAATTACATATGGTTTTGTATTCAAAGTTTTTCTTCTCTTAGACTAGTTGTCAACCAAGGTTAAAGATCCTAGTCAGCCCTACTATTTAATAACTGGTAGAAGAGATGAATTTATAAGTGAGAGCAACAAACGTGACTGGAATTTGAACTCAGCTCACCGATTTCTTGCTCAGACATGCACATACAAAAATAATATCTAAATAAAATCATTTTTGTTTTTTTGTATCTTCACATCAAACAAAAATATTAGCTTCTTTCGTGTACTGAGACCTTTCAGAATGCGTGCGATCCTGGATCGCCCCAGTTTTATGTCATTTATAGCTCTTAATAAGTTTTGCTGTTTTTCTAACCCCTGTTCTGCCAACCATTTATACAAGGTTGTAAGGTAGGTTATACCCAGTACTCTTCTATCACTTTTGCTTTCAATATGTCTTGTAAGTGTCAAATAATCTAAACGCATTTTCCTCATTATGTATGCTAGAAATTTCAATTGGCACTTTTGGATTTTTTTTGTTTCCATTTTCCGTAAAACTTAGTCGTAGCTTATATTCTTAGTCAATGGAATTCTCAGTATCCTCTTGTAAAACTACATTCATGCTGCCTCACATCTAATTTTCATCTGTAAGGAGATTATCGAGTATTCCCTGCCTATAAGAGGACTGATAGTACATAACAGTTCAGTACTCTTTTCTTTGTTTCTAAGTAGATTTTCTTGTATCTTGATACTTTGCTTAGCTTTTGAAAAGCAACTTCTGCTTTCACTGCTATATAGAAGGATTGATACTTCATAACAGTTCAGTACTCTTTTCTTTGTTTCTAACTAGATTTTCCCTCTTCTTAATACTTTGCTTAGCTTTTGGAAGGCAATTTCGCTATCCTAATTCGTCTTCGGATTTCAGTATCGAATTTCCCGTCCACTGATAACACACTTATGAGATATTTAAAATTTTGTGCTTGCTTGATTTTGGTGGCTTCAAAGCTATCATTTGTTAAAATTATTTCACAGTTAGCTTTGAAAGAAGATCAATGATTAGGGAATAATGTGTATTCGTTTTATATACCATTCAAAATATTGCCAGTTGTTTCTAAACTCATGCTTTTTGATTACAAATCCTCATTTTTGCATTTAAATATATATAGAATCCACGTACAGCATTTGTTTATATTCCTTCATGCCATCACTTGTAAAGAGTTAAACAAAAAATAGGGTTTGTCGCATATTATATCATACTCGTAAATGCCAGATGATTATAGCATATTGAGGCTGTGGTCCATATATCAAATGAACCCCACAGAATGTCATTACAACTATATTATAAAATCAGGTTTCCGATTGGCTCCTTCATTGGGCAATTGGAACAATTGTAAGACATTCCAGTCAAATATCAAGTTAATAGCAGATCATTAAAAATAACAAAAAGAATCTTTTAAATAAACTAATCATAACTGCTTGGAAGGGTCAAATCGATTATATATATATCTATATATATATATATGTGTGTGTGTGTGTGTGTGTGTGTGTGTGTGTGTGTGTGTGTGTTCTATGTATGTGTGTTCTATGTATTTCGACAACAATTGTTTTTAAAGCAAATACTATTAAAAAGATAAGCATTTTCTGTCGCTAAATTTAATGATCGATGTTGATTGATTCTTGTTATAAAAGATTGTCCAATGTTTATTTCGGAAAAACGTACAAGAAATTCCGTTTAAGATTTAGACTTTCTTAAAGAATCATGCGAATAATTAGAGACATTTGCTGAAATTAGTCAAATTTTAAAAGGGTGTAACGAAGTTATTTATACATTTCATATCCTAATATAAACAAATAAGTTAAAGAATATGTCGGATTTAATTAATTTCATAATGAATTTCGTAAAATTTCATAAATAAATTGTTTTTGTTTACTTTAATATAGGAAAACATAGCAGACATGAATATTTTGAAAATCGGGAAAGATGGTTGTTCAAAAGCACTATTCGGGTTTTACCTGATCGTGAGGTCCTACGTGGTCGAGTGCTTTTAAACACGTCACATCTAATGAAGGTTTCCTGCAGGGGACGCAGAGAACACCCATTTCCTAAAAGATTTCTCCATTATTCAGGCCAGTAGATGTAAATAAATACGCTGTTTAATAACAAAAAAATACATCTACTTAAATATGAGTATCCATTAAAAAAATAATGTTTAAACACAAATTGAAAATATGTCGGACTTAATCCACCTTGTAAATATAGATATATTGTGTATTTAGGCAGCAATCCCTCCCTCTTTTTTTTTAAAGTTTCATTAAAAATGACTGACAATTTACTGTGGTTAAGATTTTATATAATTTTCATGTGATATTTTTTTTCTTTTTTAATTTTAATACATAAATTATATAAAAATTGTTCGAATAGTTTATATATCCGTTTTTATTATATTTTTAGGAATTAGTAAAGATTAATTTTTAAAAAGTCACAATAAAGTAAAGTAAAATTCATCCTGAAGTATTTTAGAGTGTACGAATATTTTACAGATCTACTGATACAACTACAGCCAAGAAACTCATAGTTAGGAAAAGAGGTGGACTGATACTTTTCCTAAGAGTATTTCTGCATAACTTAAGATCAGTCAAGAGCGATACGTAAAACACGCTTTGGGCGATCATGTCTCGAATGTGTCATGACTGACTGGACAGAAAATTATCCCACAGTATCTTGCCATTGCTTTCTACGTTAGACTGGTTACCAAGGCTATAGAACCTAATCTGTCCTGTTACTTAACCCATAACTGGAGGGAAGAGACGGATTCATATCTTTACTAAGGGTATTTGTGCGTAAGAGAATGCAAGGAATTCAACTGGAATTCGAACTCGGCACTCCGATTTGTCGTTTTGAGTTGATATCCACTGCACCACAGCGCACATCTAGCACCACAGCGCACATCCAGCATCACAACGCACATCCTGCACTACAAAGAACGAACCCAAATTTAATTGAAACCCGGCTCCCCTATTTACAATTCTGAGTTGCCATCCCTTAAATCACCCATACCCCAAAGCTGATATTCCCAAGCAGTCACCCATTACTGACGAGGCTTAACTTTGCTTAACTTCGGTGATCACACGAGAACGGGGTTGCAACATTATATGATCGTGAGCCTATCATAATAAAGAGCAATCTTGAATGATAACATTTCTTGAAGTATTTTGACCACTGCTCCGGTTTCTTATTTCTTTGATCAAAGAAATCCTAATATAGATCGAATCATCATCTTTCCTTACATGTAGCACTGAAGAAGACTCAGAAATCTTCTCAAGAATTGCTATTTTGTAGAATAGACTCCCGTTTAGATGCTTCTTCGAACACTACAATTTTAACCTCTTTAAGCACTTTCTCATTGCACTTAGATGGGTTGTTTTAAAGTCAATCTTTGATGCCCGAAATGTCTTAAAAGTAAAGTGCTGGGAGAAGTGGATAATTTTTGTATTTGTATGTGAGGGCCCTCCAATTTAAATTTGAATTCGAGTCATACTTGCAACGGAAGTCTTTTTGCTTATGTAAGTATGCATAAGAATGCAACACATTGACCTACTTTGTGACTGAAATGATTATTATTTCCCAGTAACTGGTGTTTCAATCCCGTTAAAGGACACGATTTTGAATAGTGATTTGTAAAACAAGCTAGCTATTTTTACTTCAAACATTGACACAATAAGATTTTCTAGCTTCTGCATTTTCTTATGTTTCATTTTTGTATCAGGTCTACCTAAGATTAATAAACATCAATATTTCGCCTAATAATATGCCTTATGACCGAGATAGATACTTATTCCCCAGAGTTCGTTGTTTGAGCCTTGGTGAAAAGTAAGAATTGTGAACGATCAATCTTAAATAAGAAGTTACACAAAGTTTGGAGGATAGACACATATTATGACAAGTAGTGCATTTTGCATTGTGATGTAATAAGCTTAATAAGTTATCTTTTATTTCGTTTATTTAGCTGCTTTATTGAAACCAATTTTCATAAGGATCCGATTTAAAGGACACATCAGAGATCTTAAAATATTTATAAATTTTATAGGGATTTAATCTAAATATTATGAATTTTATAAAAGTTCTATTTAAATTAAATGTTCAATGTTTTCAGATATCTGTAAATTTTAGAAAGATTTTACTTAAATGTAATGCTGAAGATTTTCTAATATCTAACACAATGAGCTAACCGTTCTTCTTCTATGTGTCGCTTCAGGACGTAGGGGATCATAACCCTCCACATCTCCACTATCGCATGTAGCTCTTAACACACTTTCTCTTCCTATTCTTCCCTAACTCCGTTCTTCCATCCACTTACTCAAGCCTATTAATTATGTCATGCGTTTCTTTCCACTGTCTCGTATTCTCTCTATCTCTCCTGTGAGTATCAGATTTTCCAAGCCCTCCTTCCTCATTACATGTCCCAAATTCTTCAGTTGTCCATTCCTGATGTTAAGTATAAGTTCCTTTTTCATTTCCTTTCTCTCCGAAACCCCGTCGTTACTCACATGCTCGGTCCATGGCATCATCAGCATCCTTCTGTAGTTTTTCTTTCAGCCTTGATTAGATTATCCAACATTTGCTACCATACGGAAGTGCATAAATCACATAACTAGCTAAAATAAATTTAGAACATTTCCAATCTATTTAAATATTTTTACTCACTTGATTTTAGTATCTTCAACCTGTAATTGGCATTTTGGGCTCCTCTTTTTTCTGATGACCATGCATTTAGTTTTTCTTGTAGTTTATGTTTAGTCCATTTTTTGCGTTTTCTTTTGCTATATTCTGTAGGAGGTCATGTCGTAGAATTGTCATTGTTTGCTATCAGCAGTGTGTCATCTGCGTAATCTTATTAAGATTGTGGCCACCAGCGACGAATCTTGGCAGGACTTCTTAAATTGCCTTGCTGTATAGGTTGAATGGATTCGTTAAATGTTTCGGACTTAATGATCTACACTAGACGGGATTATATAAAATAAAATTCAAAAAGATTAGTTATTATCAAAAACACAGAAAGGAAACACGACCAAGCGTGACAGAAAGAGATAGGAGAGAACAATAAAACACCCCGTTCTTGATTTTGATGCTACATTTCCTTCTTCTTCTATGTGCCCTGTCCCTTCAGGACGTAGGCGATCATGGATCTCCACGTCTCCCTATTCCTTGTGGCTCTTAGTATGTTTGCTCCTGTTGCTCCTGGCAACCCCCGTTTCGCCATCCACCTGATCAAACTCTGCAAATATATTATCCGCTACGTTCCTCTGTCTCTCCTTCCTTCTATCTGACCAGTCAGTATCAGATTCTCCAGGCTCTCTTTCCTCATTGCATCTACCAGGAAATTCAGTTGTCTCTTCCTGATGCTCAGCATCAATTTCCTTTTTGTTGCCATTCTTTCCAACACCATCATTTTCGATGATATTGTCCAACATTCATTGGCGTATTGAAGAACTGACATCACGTAGCAGTCTAGCACTTTTTTCTTCGTTTCTATTGAGATTTTCCTGTGTGTTAGTATTTTGCTCATCTTCTGGAACGCGTTCTTTGCCATGCCAATTCGCCTTCGGATCTCCGTGTCGCACTTTCCATCTTCTGTTAGAACACTTCTTAGATACTTACATTTTTGTACTTGCTTGATTCTGTTATCCCCCATCTGTATTTGGCATTTTGGGTTGTGTCTTTTGCTAATGACCATGCACTCAGTTTTCTTAAAGTTTATTTGTAGTCCCTTCTTGTCACTCTCCACTGCTACTTTCTGTATGAGGTCTTGTAGTTTCCTTTCCGTGTCCGCAATCAGTACTGTATCGTCCGCATACCTTATGTTGTTCAGGTTGTGGCCTCCAATAACAAATCCTGGCGTGTCATCTAGGGTCCTCAAAATATTCTCGCTGTATAGGTTGAAAAAATCCGGTGAAAAGACACATTTCCTTACACGAGATTATAAAAGGTACCTAAATATACCCGTCTATGTGTATATGTATCTGGATGTCTGTATGCATGAGGACGCAAAAAAATATAAAGCAAAAATGTTAAAGAAGTATAAGAGCACAAGGGAGAGAAAGAGAGAGAGAGAGAGAGAGAGAGAGAGAGAGAAGTACTGAGGAGATGATAAGAGATTAGCAAACACTCACATTAGTGTAAATATATATTCTAAAATATTCAAACATACGCTCTGGTATACTCAGCTAATACTTAAGATTGATTACATTCGTCGTAAATGTTGTTGTTGCTTCTTTTACGACTCACTGAATTTACATAGCAAATTACTTGAGTAATCAGATGAAGAGTCGGTACTTTATTCAACACACACAAAGACGTATAGCCGAATATATATATATATATATATATATATATATATATATATTGATTGATTGATTGATTGATTGATTGATTGATTAATTGATTGATTGATTGTTTAATTACTTAATTTCTGGTCATAACAAGATCAGACCAGTGCACATTTGTATCAAAAAGTGTTCAATACAATTATATTGTAGAACTTTTAAATATTTTCCATAAATCATTAACCACTGGACTCTAGCTCTCTCCCCACCCCCGTATATCCTTCCCTTTCTCTCCACCTATGTATCTGTCATCACACCTGCATTCTCAGCTTCATATTGCACCTTTCTAACTAGTTTGTACTACTCCACACTCTTTTCCAATTAATCTTTTTACAGTTATGTAGCCCCCAGCTCATCAGTGGCATTTCTGCCTTGCTCGGGGTGAAATGATTAAAAGTATATATATATATATATATATATATATATATATATATATATTGTGACACGGAAATTTAGAAATTTCCTTGTCACAATACACAATTAATTGATAACTATATGATTATATTAACCTCTATAATACTTATTATATTGAGCACTGTTCATAATAAAATAAATGCCGGGGCACTCAAAATAGTAAAACCTTTTTGCATACATGTTATTTCATAATGCAAAAAATGCAAATGACATATATATATATACTGATTTGAAGAAGTTAGACCGTACTTTTTTTGTTTTCCGTAAGGAATCCTTTCATACCAACACTTCAGCAGAAAGAATCGCTGGCAAAATTGACGAAAAAAGAAGACAGCTTTTCCATGAAAAAAATCTCTCTTATTTCTTCAAATCCAGTATGTATGCTCTATAGCATCAATTCTATGTTCAAATATATATATATATATATATATATATATGGTAATGACTACCTTATGAGACATTGTTCTTTTGATGTTGAAACAAAATGTACAATTTGTAGTAGTTACTTACATATTCTAATGTAGCAGTTTCATAATAAATATTTATGTTTCTATTTTTATATTGAGGCCTGTTGTAAATTAATGTCTTGGACGTTTCAATTTTATTCTTCTTTCTTTTACATTTGTATATTCACACATACATACACTACCGGCCTTAATTATTAGGCCACTCCAGTGTTTTAAAAAAAATGATGTTTCACACTATTTTTAGAATTTTTGCCAAGTGAATAATTGTAAATGAAAATAGAGTGATTCTTTTGTTAATACTGCACAATAGCATGTGCATCAAATGAATTTATAAATATCTAATAATTACCTATATTGCAGTTTCATCAATGAAAGAATGAAAAAAATTTAGGGTGATTCAGACGAGTTCATCTTTGCTTCCTTGCCTTGTAAAATTTTGCAATGTGGCAGTAACAAAAGATCCATTCTACTTTCATTTGGCAATAAATACTAAAAATAGTATGAAATACATCATTTCTTTTTTTAAAAAAAAAACTGGGTTTGCCTAATAATTACACACAGACACTCACGTGCACCTTATCGAGAATAGACATTTGTAACGGTAATCTACAAAGACATTTCCTCGCTCATTCAAAAAACCTCAAAGAGAGAAAGAAAAAGAAAAATAAGCAAAAAAAAAAAAAAAAGAAACAGAAAAAAAGAAAAATTACCGTTAGAAATATCTATTCTTGATATGGGCACGTGAGTGTCTGTGTGTAATTATTTTCTGGATTATTTTGAATAATAACTGCTGTATCATTTGAGTCTGACAAGCAGCAAGGTTTGCTGTGAAATACGTATACCCATGAAATTAAATAAATAAATTTAACATTGAGTTCTTTTGAGTCCATCTCTTTTCGGAATTTACCTGACTGAAATACCAAGTATTCTATTTATATATATATATATATATATATATATATATATATATAACAAGCTCAAAAATAGCTTTTACTTGATCAGTCATGATCTCTGTAAGACTTCTGAATGCATCGTATGGGATCTTTTGTTAGGATGTTAACTGTCGTATTTAATAACTGATGCAATTGGTAGGTTCTGTTGTTTAAAAATATTGATCCAGTACATTAAATAAATTCTTAACGGGGATGTCATCTGGAAGATTTTTTAACCAAGACAATTCCGTTAAATCGTCTTGAACATGAAATAATTTCAATAAAACGATTGCAACTTTTCAAAAAATTCTGAAAATGTCATAGATGTAATCAGAGAGCAGCCATAACGTTTTAGCAAACTTTTAACGGTAAATGAAACTGAAAAGAAAGGATTGAGCATAAACTTTAAGAAGACTGAATGTATAGTCATCAGCCAAAAGAGGAGCCCAATATGCCAACTACAAGTAATAAAAACAAAAATAAAACAAGTTAAAAAAATTCAAATCCCTGGGGAGTGTTTTCACAGAGGATGGAAAGTGCGACATGGAAATCCAAAGATACAGTGGCATGGCCAAATACGCATTTCAGAAGCTAACCAGAGTATTGAGAGACAGGAAAATCTCATTAGAAACAAAGAAAAGAGTACTGGATTGCTATGTGATTTCTGTCCTTCTATATGGAAGTGAACGCTGGACGATCTCATCAAGGTTGAAGGAGAGGCTCGAGGCAGCATAAATAGGATTTTACAGAAGGATGCTGAGGATACCGTGGACAGAGCACGTGAGCAACAATGAGGTGTTGGAAAGGATGCAAACGAGAGAAACTCATACTTAATATCAGGACAAGACAAATGAGATTCCTGGAACACGTAATGAGGAAGGAAGGCCTGGAGAATTTAATACTCAAAGGTCGGATAAAGAGAAGGAGAGACAAGGGACAGCAGCGCGAGACGTACTTGTTAGGTTTCAGCAAATGAATGGCGGAGCGGGGCTTAGAAGAGATACCAAGAGAAAAATTATTGGGAGCGGCAAGAGACAGAGCCAAGTGGAAGTCCATAAACGCCTACGTCCTGAAAGGACACGGTACATCAAGAAGAAGAAGAAGAAGAAGTGGGACAGAAATGTAGTCGAACAGACAATGTTCTTTCACGTTTTTTTTCTGTTTATCAGTCTTTTTCCTAAAAATAAAATTTGCGCACTAAATAAGTATTGAAAAGAAAGAAAGAAAGAAAGAAAGAAAGAAAGAAAGAAAGAAGAAGTGGGACAGAAATGTAGTCGAACAGACAATGTTCTTTCACGTATGAGGAGGAAGAGGAGAAGGAAGAAAAAGAAAAAGAAGAAAAAGAAAAAAGTTGTCATTAAATAAGTATTTAAAGAAAGACACTAATTAAGAAAAGAAAAAACTTATGAAATGTATGGAAGAAGGCGAAGGAGGAAGAGGAAGACATGTTGAAGAAGAAAAATAAGAAAATTCGAACCAGAAATAAATAATTAAAAGAAAAAAAAATGCAGAATGAGTGGAAGAAGAAGAAGAAGAAGAAGAAGAAGAAGAAGAAGAACAACAACAACAACAACAACAACAACAACATCAACAACAACAACAACAAAATTAATTCATAGGAATTAAATAAAGAACAAAATTACGAAATGTATAAAAGAAGACGATGAAAAACTGGAATGTGAAAGAACTATTTAAAAAACAGAGAACAATGTGGAAATATATGAAAGATGAAGAAAAAGAAAAAGAAGAAGAGGAAAAAGAAGAAAGTTTTAACTCTAAGTATTTAAAAGAAAGTACAAAGAAAAATGCGAAGTGGCTAGAGAAAAGAATTACGAAATATAAACTTCTAAAGAAAGAAAGAAAGAAAGAAAGAAAGAAAGAAAGAAAGAAAGAAAGAAAGAAAGACTATAACATATGAAAGTTAACATGAAGAGCAAGAGACTCTTGGATAGAATGATTATTATAATGAAAAGAAAGAAAGAAAGAAAGAAAGAAAGAAAGAAAGAAAGAAAGACTATAACATATGAAAGTTAACATGAAGAGCAAGAGAGTCTTGGATAGAATGATTATTATAATGAAAAGAAAGAAAGAAAGAAAGAAAGAAAGAAAGAAAGAAAGAAATACTATAACATATGAAAGTTAACATGAAGAGCAAGAGACTCTTGGATAGAATGATTATTATAATGAAAAGAAAGAAAGAAAGAAAGAATGACTATAACATATGAAAGTTAACATGAAGAGCAAGAGAGTCTTAGATAGAATGATTATTGTAATGAAAAGAAAGAAAGAAAGAAAGAAAGAAAGAAAGAAAGAAAGAAATACTAAAACATATGAAAGTTAACATGAAGAGCAAGAGAGTCTTGGATAGAATGATTATTATAATGAAAAGAAAGAAAGAAAGAAAGAAAGAAAGAAAGAAAGAAAGAAAGAAAGAAAGAAAGACTATAACATATGAAAGTTAACATGAAGAGCAAGAGAGTCTTGGATAGAATGATTATTATAATGAAAAGAAAGAAAGAAAGAAAGAAAGAAAGAAAGAAAGAAAGAAAGAAAGAAAGAAAGAAAGACTATAACATATGAAAGTTAATATGAAGAGCAAGAGACTCTTGGATAGAATGATTATTATAATGAAAAGAAAGAAAGAAAGAAAGAAAGAAAGAAAGAAAGAAAGAAAGAAAGAAAGAAAGAACGAGGTGCGTATACAAATAAAAATTACGAAATGTAGAAAACAAAAAATAATGAAAACGAAAAATCGTAAAAAGAAGAGAAAGTTCTGGCGAGAATAAAAGGAATTGAATAAGGAAATGACGAAAAATAACAGTAGAAAGAAAGATCAAGAAGAAGAAAAAGAAGAGAGGGAGGGAGACAGATATATTTTACAGTATATTTTTTGTGTACATGGGCTCAATGGCAACAAACTACTATTAACGATGTTAATTATGTTTGTACACCTCTTGCTGGAGGACATGCTAGTATAACAGCGAATAAACTGAAAAGCATATATATAGTTTTGTAGACGCAAGGTGTAGCTGGGGGAGAACAAGCGTATGTGACTTGTCGACTATCGTCAGTACATTGTCAACACAACATATTGATTGACACGGTGGTGCTTAAGGACATATTGACGTCGATGAAATCCCAAACATGAGCAACTGGGTAACATGAGAGAGCTCTACCTTTTACTCTTATTTTGATAACTGCCAAAGCACGTCCGCACATATTGCTATCTGATATCAATAAATATCTTACCTCTAATCATCTACGCATACTAACAACGACTAGGACCAATTTACTGCTGTGGATATTTACTAAGCTTGGTTTAGTCTGGCACAAGATTAAACAAAATGCACCAACCTTATGATATATGTCATTCCATTAGCGCTGGCTTGAAAAAACAATGCAGTCTTTTATCTAATCTAAACTTATTTATAAATGGAACTGTGTGTGTGTGTGTGTGTGTGTGTGTGTGTGTGTGTGTGTGTGTGTGTGTGTGTGTGTGTGTGTTGCCTATAGACTCTGAAACGGCTGAACCATTTTTCTTGAAAATTTACGCAGTTCTACTATAAGCGTCTGCGGGTGTTCTTAGGTAGGTTTTGTGTCGAGGTACCCCCAATAACTATTGAAAATCGATAATCGAAAAAATCGGGTTATAGAAGGAGTGGTCCGATTTTAATCAAATTTGATGCACTCATAGACAAAGACATAAGAAACGATATTCAGAAGTTTCAAAGTTGCAGTTCTTAAAATAGTGTAGAAAATCGACAATATATATATATATATAAGGCAAGATGTTTGTGTGTGTGTGTGTGTGTCTGTCTGTCTGTATGTCCTTTATACAAATCCACAAATTTTATCTGATTCTCACCAAACTTCACACAAATATTCTTTAGGCTGAGTCTGAGCTCCAAGACTATGGATTAGTTTTAAAGCTTTCATTACACCCGAGCAACGCCGGGCTATCCTGCTAATTTAAGTAGACATCCGTCTGGCTGGGAAGATGGTGGGGCATAGCTAATGCCTGTTGCAGACACCTGTTCAGATATATTGTATATCTAATCAACGCCTACAGAGACAACCAGTAATATATTTTGCAACTATACTGAGTGGATCTTAGTTGCAGTTTCTGAGTGAGATCGTATAATTTGGTATGAACAGCATTTTAACCGTTTGGATAGTAGGCTGAAACACTCGGTTACAATGACTTATGACTTCGTGCTGATACAATCATCAACAGCTTCCGAAGACTGACGGATGAGCACCAACTGTGAATTGAATTTACAATAGTAGTCATGTTGATTTTTTAAGTGTAGCCTAGATACCGCACAAGGCTGAAAGTATGGGGTACCCAATGTAGATGGAACTCACTATTCAGTTATATTTTTTTAATCATTTCACTCCAGGCAAGGCGGTACCGCCACTGATGCGCATGGGGGCTACATAAGAGTAAACGTTTAGATAAGAGGAGAGCAAAGAGAAAAAAAGAACCAGTTACAGGTGGTGTCAGAGAAAAGACAAGACAAGGATGGAAACACAGGTGTGAAGACAATTACGAAGGTAGAGAGAAAGTAAAAGAAGATATAGAGAGTGACGTAGAAAGAAATGGGGTCAAGTGGATAAGAGTTGGGTATTGACATTGCATTTAAATTCCTGGAGGTTGTAGCCGTCAAGAAAGCAAGTATATAAAAGGGATTTCCACAGGCAGGAAGTGCGAGAAAAGAAGCTGATGGTGTAGAATTGCATTTGATTGATCTAACTGTGGATGGGTGAGACGCTGTTGCTGTCTGGTTGCACGAGTAAACTCTTGTGGCAGCGGCACAAGTGACATGAAAATATTTATAGAACAGACAGAGGGAAGGTACATCCCGCCGGTGAGAAAGTGGCTGGAGTTGAGCCGCCAAGTCGGTACCTATCACATTAGAGATTCTTGTTTGGAGCCTGTCGAGAACACTGAGATGTTGGAGCCTGTCGAGAACACCGAGATATTGGAGCCTGTCGAGAATACTGAGATGAAAATTGATCTAGCTGGATAAGCTTGTTAACCATTACACCACATCTTGATGCCCAACAGAAGTAGTAATGGTTTGTGAGTTTAGTCAGTTAAGTGCCATACGTGATATACGCTTGGGCGATCATGTCTCGAAAGATACATGACTGACAGGGCAGAAGATTATCAAGCAGTATGTTGCTATTACTTTCTGCGGTAGACTGGTTGCCAGCCAAGGCTACAGAACCCAATCTGTTCAGTTATTTAACCCATAACTGGAGGAAAAAGACGGATTAATACCTTTCTCAAGGGTATTTGTGCGTAAGTGAATGCAAGGAATTTAACTGGAATTCGAACTCGGGTCTCTCATTTGTCATTCTGAGTCGATATCCACTGCAGCACAACGCACATCCATCAACTTAAAGAAGGTTTTAATTTTTTTTTTTTTTTTTGCTGAGGTTGCTAAGAACTACGTTAAAAACAGCTTTTCTATCCAACACTTTCTGATAATTTCTGCCTATGAGGCGTTGATTCGTAAAGCTGACTCCTGAGTGAATGCTTCCCCAATCACTAAAACCATAACTTCTTTGAGTCTAGAGTTAACGGATATCCATCCATTATATACTCATAATGTGCACTTCTTATCTTCTGCTCTTACCTTCATGCAACAACTTAATTCAGAAACGCTAAACATTGAGTAGATCTCGAACTTTTTATTCCATTAATTTTTTTTAATGATTAAAAATATATCATAACTTTTATAGCAGTATATTGCTATAATTCTCCATTATTATTATTAGTTATTATGGATAATCTTTTATTGTGCCACACGATTGGGAAGTTCCTGAAAATCGTATCATGGGTATAAATTAAACATTGATATATATTTAAATTATGTATATAAAAAAAAGACATGTTATATTAAGCTTAGTACCTTCCACGATTTCAGGCGTCTGTCGAGTATATTAGAATGTATCTTTAATACGTGTGAAAATGTTCCCAATGACCTCTAATAACGGAATTTTAATAACACTACTGTTATGTATTATCAGTCCTCCTATATTACAGTGAATACTGGACAATCACAGATGAATAAGTGACTTCAAGCAAAGAAATATGGTGCTACTGAGAATACCATGGAATTAAAATGTGAACAACGTCCAAGTTTTTAGAGGAACTGGAAACAAAAAGGGCACTTATATTTAATATAAGAAAGCGACAGATAAAATTTTAAGGTATATAATGAGAAAAGAGGGCA
The DNA here is from genome assembly GCA_037127315.1 of Ascarosepion bandense. Taxonomy (NCBI): domain Eukaryota; kingdom Metazoa; phylum Mollusca; class Cephalopoda; order Sepiida; family Sepiidae; genus Ascarosepion; species Ascarosepion bandense. The sequence continues at coordinate 3,046,916 of JBBBDQ010001325.1, forward strand.
TGAAAAATTTGATACCCAGAGGACATATTAGAAGCAAGAGATATAGCCAAAAGACAAAATTTACTAAGCGCTATAAAAAACAGAAAATTGTTGAAAACCATGATGGCTGATGTCTTGAGAGAATGCGATACATAGAAGAAGAATTCAATGTTAATAGTTTTAATAAATCTTTCTTTTTTTTCAATCAAATATGCTCAATAATTTACGAAGAAAAAACATTCATTTACCTTGAGTTTCGGGTGAAAGATTAAGAAGTATTTATCAAACAGAAAATTAAAATAAACAAATACTACTACTAATACTAATACTAATAATAATAATAATAATAACAATAATAATAATAATAATAATTAGGATAATCCTAATGATGGTCCTGAAAATTATCCAGCAAGATCTACAACCGTATATTTAAAGAAAGAAAAAATAAAATGGTCTCGCGAGGAGTACAAAGTCGTTATGACTGCATTTCATGAAGCGTTACTCAAACCTCAAAAAAATATGACTCGCCAAACATATGACATTTGGCGTGAAAAAGTTTGACAAACAAATAGAAAGTATATTGACGAAAATAAATGAGCCACTGTACGAAGATACATTATTCGTAATAACCGATTGACAGAGGCTGAAATTAATGAAATTAAAAGAATTGTAACCAAAAAAGGCGAATCAACAAAATATGAAAAGGAATCGGAATCAGAATCAGAAATAAAAAGTAATAACATCAAACAAGCCACAGGTCATAATGTAGAAACCGTGATACACACAAATCACTGTGAAGATAATGCTGTAAGTTTAAAAGTGCTGGAAAGGTGTGATCTGAGTCAGTTAAAAGACGAAAATAAAACGAGTTAAGAACACATCGAACATAATTATTTGACGGAAAATAAGAACAGTATACAAGAAGCCAAGGAAGAAATCAAGAACCATATAAGTCAAATACAAAATATTGCAATGGAGGAACGAGAACAGCTCCCAAAATTACAACCAACAAAGCATAACCATCGAACTATTAAACTCTACAATGCAGCACTCAAATTAATCTTGGATGAAGACACTCATACAAATCCCAATGAAGCAATATATGCATCAGCAATAGCAGCAACAAAAAAAACTGAACATTAAATTAAAAACAAGGCAGTCTCGCAGACATGAAGATCCACCTTGGAAAAGAAAAATAGAAAAAGAAATCGAACAACTTAGAAGTGAACTATCAGTACTGGATGAACTGAGTAGAGGAATAAATGTAAGAACTAGGAAAAGCAGAAGAGTCGAAAGAAAATACAACATTAGAAATGAAAATGAAGTCCTATCAACTAAGGAAAAAATAAAGCAAAACATACAACTGAAGGCTCAAAGAATAAGACGCTATGAGAAAAGATCAAGATTTTACAGACAAAACAAGATTTTTCAAACCTATGCAAAGAAAGTTTACAGGGAAATAGGTAGAAAAAGAATTGAAGTGACAGTCTCCCCGCCCCCAGAATGGAAGAAGTTACACAGTTCTGGGAAAAGATATGGGCTTTCCCTAAAGAACATAGCAAGGAAGTACATTGGATTGCACAAGAGATAGAACGAATGAAAAATAAACCAGAACAGACATGGGCTGGAATTACAGAAAAGGATGTTAAATTTGCACCAAAAAAGCACACAATTGGAAATTCCCAGGTATAGATAAAATTCCTCACTTTTGGCTATATTATTTAAATACAGCACATAAAAAACTAGCCAAAGAACTTCAAGAAATGGTTGACGATCCCACTAAAATTCCTGCATGGATGACCAAATGAGTTACATTTCTTCTATGCAAGAATGGTGACACAAACAACCCAAAAAACTACAGACCAATTACATGTCTTCCGACAACATATAAACTTTTAACATCTATTTTAACAAAACAGACATATTTATTCTTAGAAATAAATGACATGATACCGCTTGAACAAAAAAGGGTGCAAACGTGGCTGTTATGGATGTAAAGACCAATTGCTAATTAACAAAATGATCCTGGAAAACTGCTACAGTACAAAGAAAAATCTTAGTAGTGCCTGGATAGATTATCGTAAGGCATTCGATAGTGTACCACATTCCTGGATTTTAAAAACTTTCAATGTATACAAGATATCACCCGTCATCATCAGTTTCATCAAACAGTGCATGTCTATATGGAAAACAACCCTTTACCTCAATCATATAAATGGAACCAATAAGTCTGATGAAATAAACATCAAAAGAGGTATATTTCAAGGTGATTCTTTGTCTCCATTACTATTCTGCATATCATTAATAGCACTAACCAGTCAACTTAATAAGACAGAATGTGGTTATAAAATAGGACAAAAGAAAATAAACCATCTATTTTAGATGGATGACTTAAAGTTATATGCTAAGAATGATAATGAACTGGAAGGTCTTCTGCAAACCGTAAAATGCTTCAGTGAAGATATTGGAATGAAATTCAATTTGAATAAATGTGCTACAGCTAGAGTTTTACGTGGATCAATACAAGAAATATCCTCAATAAGCTTAGACCCTGCTGTAACAATAAAAGAATTGAGACCAGAAGAAGCTTATAAATACCAAGGTGTAAGTGAGAGTGAAAACATTCAACATAAAAAATGAAAGAAATAGTGCGTAAAGAGTACTATAGAAGGCTACGAATGATATTAAAAACTGAATTGAATTCTCAGAACAAAGTTATGGCCATTAATAGCCTTGCAATCCCAGTTGTCCAATATAGTTTCAACATCTTAAACTGGACTCTAAACGACATCAGGCGAATGGATTCTAAAACAAAAAAGCTTCTTTCTAAGCATAAGATGCATCATCCAAATGCTGATGTAGACCGTCTATATATACCCCGTAAAGAAGGTGGAAGAGGTCTTATTCAACTGGAATTGTCATACAAGACAACAACTATTGGCTTACTAACATACATAGAAACAACAATAATTGTAATGATACAATTAGTAAGGCAACATGAAGAAAGAAAGAAAAAATATTCAATAATAAAAGAAGGCAGTAAATACAAACAAGATTTACAGTTAGTAGATTCTGTAGAAAAGCAAAATTTATTGACACGTTCTGGATGTTGGCCATGCAGAGGTTTGTCTTGCTAGCGCTGTTTCATTTGTTCAAGAGCTTTATCTTTGGCTTTCATTTTCATATTTTTTGCCGCAATAGTTTGTTCTTGGCTTCTGTTTTGCTTTTCTACAGAATCTACTAACTGTAAATCTTGTTTGTATTTACTGCCTTCTTTTATTATTGAATATTTTTTCTTTCTTTCTTCATGTTGTCTTACTAATTGCATCATTATTATTATTATTATGTCATTTTTCATCATATTTCGATTTCTGCTTTGGTCTCACTACCAACCAAGTCTGCGGGGAGACCTAAGGCAGGTAGTGGCGTGTTGTTATGGCTCCATTTCAAGTCTTTCTATCTTCCCTATCATCTCCAGCATTACATAGATAAAGTTTTCCTTAGTGTGTGGGCTGTACTTAATAAGACAATTTTTTGTATATCTCTTAAGCTGGTGTTTCCAGGGATTCTTTCAATGTGTTGTTTTGTTCCATTTTTTATCATTCCAAGTGCACCTACTATCACTGGCACAACTCTTGTTTTCAATTTCCACATTTTTTCTATTTCAATTTCCAGGTCTTTATATTTTGACAGTTTTTCAAATTCCTTGATTGCTATGTTACAATCCGCTGGACAAGCCATATCAATTAATAGACAAGTTTTCTCCTTCTGGTTTTTAACAATAATGTCTGGCCTGTTTGCTTCAATTTTTCTGTCTGTGTAGATGGTGTAATCCCATAGAATGGTGACATCTTCTATTTCTGTAACCGGTGCTGGGTGATGTTCATACCAGTGTTTGCCTACAGCTTTTCCATAATGTTTGCATATTGCCCAATGTAAATATTGCCCAACTCTGTCGTGGCGATTCTTATATTCATTTGGGGCAAGCACAGAACAGCCTGAGATTAGGTGGTCTATTGTTTCTTGGTGTTTATCACAAAACCTGCATTTTGGATCCATATTATTATGCATAATATTTGCCTGAAAGTTTCTCGTGAAAAGACTTTGGTCTTGTGCTGCAAGAATAAAGCCTTCAGTTTCAGAATTTAATCCAGATGCACGTAACCATCGATGAGTATTAACTTTGTCAACACTGGATTTATTGGCACGTACTGGATATTGGCCATGCAGAGGTTTGTCTTGCCAGCGCTGTTTCATCTGTTCAAGAGCTTTATCTTTGGCTTTCATTTTCATATTCTTTGCCGCAATAGCCGGCTCTTGGCTTCCGTTCTGCTTTTCTACAGAATCTACTAACTGTAAATCTTGTTTGAATTTACTGCCTTCTTTTATTATTGAATATTTTTTCTTTCTTTCTTCATGTTGCCTTACTAATTGTATCATCCAATCCTTTGTTGTTTCTATGTATGTTAGTAAGCCAATAGTTGTTGTCTTGTATGACAATTCCAGCTGAATAAGACCTCTTCCACCTTCTTTACGGGGTATGTATAGACACTCTACATCAGCCTTTGGATGATGCATCTTATGCTTAGAAAGAAGCTTTCTTGTTTTAGCATCCATTCGCCTGATGTCGTTTAGAGTCCAGTTTAAGATGTTAAAGCTATATTGGACAACTGGGATTGCAAGGCTATTAATGGCCATAACTCTGTTCTGTGAATTTAATTCAGTTTTTAATATCATTCGTAGCCTTCTATAGTACTCTTTACGCACTATTTCTTTCATTTTTTTATGGTGAATGTTTTCGCTCTCATTTACACCTAGGTATTTATAAGCTTCTTCTGGTTTCAATTCTTTTATTGTTACAGCAGGGTCTAGGCTAATTGAGGATGTTTCTTGTATTGATCCACGTAAAACTGTATCTTTAGCACATTTATTCAAATTGAATTTCATTCCAATGTCTTCGCTGAAGCATTTTACAGTTTGCAGAAGACCTTCCAGTTCATTATCATTCTTAGCATATAACTTTAAGTCATCCATGTAAAATAGATGGTTTATTTTCTTTTGTCCTATTTTATAACCACATTCTGTCTTATTAAGTTGACTGGTTAGTGCTATTAATGATATGCAGAATAGTAAGGGAGATAAAGAATCACCTTGAAATATACCTCTTTTGATGTTTATTTCATCAGACTTATAGGTTCCATTTATATGATTGAGGTAAAGGGTTGTTTTCCATATAGACATGCACTGTTTGATGAAATTGATGATGACGGGCGATATCTTGTATATATTTAAAGTCTTTAAAATCCAGTCATGTGGCACACTATCGAATGCCTTTCGATAGTCTATCCAGGCTGTACTAAGATTTTTCTTTGTACTGTAGCAGTTTTCCAGGATCATTTTGTTAATCAGCAATCGGTCTTTACAACCATAACAGCCACGTTTGCACCCTTTTTGTTCAAGCGGTATCATGTCATTTCTTTCTAAGAATAAATATGTCTGTTTTGTTAAAATAGATGTTAATAGTTTATATGTTGTCGGAAGACATGTAATTGGTCTGTAGTTTTTCGGGTTGTTTGTGTCACCATTCTTGGGTAGAAGAAATGTAATTCCTTTGGTCATTATTATTATTATTATTATTATTATTATTATTATTATTATTATTATTATTATTATTATTATTAACACTAACTATAACGAATAGAAGTAAGGAAAGTTTATAAAAATTACGAAAAAAAATACGAAATAATGTTATTTATGAATAAATTCGAAAGATATATTGCCACTCTGCATATATTGTTTTTTGGGTTTTTTTTATAAATAACCAATATATATATTTTTTTTATAAATAACCAATATATACAGGGTGGAAATAGATCTATTACAAAAAGTTGCTTTACTCCGGATACCAAAGATTTTTTGAAAATATTGGATACAGACAGTCGATAAAAAGAAGAAATGGCCGGAATTTTTAAATCATTTCACTCCAAGCAAAGCAATAAAGTCACTACGACGCTATAGTTTACTGAGTGTTAATATGTAAAAAACGACTATTAAAGAGAGGGCACCATAAAAGACTAAGAATTAAGAAGACAGAAGAAAACGATTGACATTGCCTTTAAATTTTTCAAGATTAAAGGTAGCTTGGAATCCGGAAGAGAGTCCCACAAGCGAGAACTGCGATAGAAGAAATTATTAAAAAATAACTAAGCGCTATATCTAGACATTTCAACTGTAAATTGATGAGACCTTGCCGCCAATCTAGCACTGCGTTTAAAATCATAAAGTTGAGGTAGCATAGAGGAAAGTTCATCAGAATAATGATCATGAAAGTATTTATACAAAAGGATCAATCATCTAGCCAATTTAAATGTAAAATGATGAGACCTTGCTGCCAATCTAATAGAGCTCTTGAATTCATAAAATCTAGGTATCATAGAGGAAGGTTTGTTTTTTTTTGTTTTTTTGTTTTTTTGTTTTTTATAATCCTATCGCCCAAAGCAAGGCAGTTTACTGCCACTGATACGTAGGAGGTTACATAGAAGGAAAGTTATGAGAAAGAGTGACAGGTTATAGGGGGTTTCAGGAAGTGGGTAAGAGAAGAATGAGAATACTGATGAGAGTGAATTGAACGGAGAAAAGAGCATGAGAGAGAGGATGCAGGTTAGTGAGATAGGAGATGACTATTGACTTTACATTTAAATTCTTGGAGATTATAGCTGTAAACGGAAGGGAATTCCACAGGTGGAAAGTGCGAGAAAAGAAGCTGAGGGAGTAGAAGTTGCTTTTACATTTTATTGGTTTCACAGTAAAAGGGTGGGACCTAGTTGCTAATCTTGTTGCTCGAGTAAATTCATATAAAGGTGGCACCTGTGAACTAAGTTCGTCGGAGCAGAAACCATGAAATTATTTGTAGAAGAGACACAGGGAAGCCACATTCCGCGGATGAGTAAGGAACTGTATCTGAGCTGCCAAGTCGGGATCGATCACATTACAGATTCCCCGTTGGATTTTGTCAAGGAGATCTAGGTGGATAATAGGGGCACCTGACCCGATCTGGTAGCTGTATTCCATGCACGGGTGGATGGTAAATCTATATATGTACAGGATGGTTTCATACGGGAAAGTCTTCAGAACAATGACATGAAAGTATTTATAGAATAGGCACAGGGAAGCAACATTACGGGTATATTATTAATTTTGGTCTGAGTTTCTGGGATGAAGAGTTATCAATGTTTACATTATTTAATAAATGGTATGTTATCCTCCTCACTGTTGGTGTTAAAACACGTTTCAACCCTCTGTTCTTTCTTCATCATATATTTGTCTAATCAAGTAATCTACACGTGATTTTGAATTGAGCTCTTTATTTAATCTTTAATTATTTAATTGTATTAGTTCAATGTTTAGGATTTCTCGACTAGTAGTTATTTTTGTAATTCTTGTTTATGTTTTGCTCTGTGTTCACTGAGTCCAGTACACATTGTCAGGGATTGAATTTACAATTACTGTTTCTCCAAATTTTCTAATCAACGCTTTAATCCACCGTGGCACAATAATCTAGCGGATTAAATGATTTTGAAGAAATAAAGGATTCGGTTTGGAATATCCTGTAGATTCAGTTAGTCAGTTAAATGCCATACGTGATACACGCTTGGGCGATCATATCTCGAAAGAGACATGACTGAGCAGATTTTCCCGCAGTTAGTTGCCATTACTTTCTGCGGTAGACTGTCCAGTTATTTAACTCATAACTGGAGGGAAGAGACGGATTAATACCTTTCGCAAGATATTTGCGAGTAAGTGAATACAGGGAATTAAACTGGATTTCAATCTCGGCTCCCCGATTTCTCGTTTTAAGCTGATATCAACTGTACCATAACCACTCTGTAGATTGATTACCTGCATTGAAAATTACCTGATGATGACCGGATGGCACGGTGGTTGAAACGTTGTGATAATGACAGCAAAGATGAGAAAAGCAGTCCACGTTTAAATAATGTAAATGAAAAATGACTGGATTATTTTCTTAAGCAAACTTCTTACAAACAAAACGTTAAAAACTTTTTCGCGCTCTTAATGCAATATAAATGCAAAGGATTTTTTTAAATGACTGATAATGGGATAATTTTTTCGGCTATTGCCTGCACTTGTAAAGAACAGTGATTTGTGAATAATCGTTTTAAAAATTACAGTAACACGATCCAGTTACCATGCCCTATTACACCTTGTGCTGGAAGAGGGTTTTATACGTATATAAGAGAGAGAGATAGAGACAGGGGGGGGGGCAAAGTTGTATGTACATATGTAAGTATTTTAGTAATTAATTTATTATTATCTTTTTGTTAGCTGAACATAACATTATTTCGACTAATTATAGCCTAGTTAATTCGCATTGTTGTGTAACGTCGGTGCACGCGCCTAGAAATGGCACGCACCCTCTTGTTTCGCAAAAATTAAGTGTCTTGACCTATCCCATACGAGCGATATGGACCATGGATATTCGAAGGAAAGCGAGTGACCTTGCTGATTTTTTTTTTTTTTTTTTTACTTTAGAAATTATTTTATCGTATATTCACTTACTAATATCCTCGCTCGCGATATTTATGGACAAAGTTTTTTTTTTTCTTTACTTTAGAAAAGATTTTATCGTATTCACTTACAAATATCCTCGCTCGCGATATATTTATGAACGAAGATTTTTTTTGGGGTTTTTTTTAGAAATGATTTTATCATATATTCACTTACAAAAATAATCGCTCGCTATACTTATTGACGAAGTTTTTGGATTTTTCTTTTCACTAGAGAAATTATTTTATCATATATTCACTTACGAAAATCCTCGCCCGCGATATTTATGAACGAAGCTTTTTTTTTCTTTAGAAATGATTTTATCGTATATTCACTTACAAATATCCTCACTCGCGATATATTTATGAACGAAGTTTGTTTTTTTTTTTACTTTAGAAATTATTCTATCGTATATTCACTTACAATAATACTCGCTCGCGATATTTATCGACGAAGTTTTTTTGTTTTTTTGTTTTGTTTTTTGTTTTTTCACTTTAGAAATGATTTTATCGTATATTCACTTACAAAAATAGTCGCTCGCGATATTTATGGACGAAATTTTCACATACACGTCGCTACCAACATATACAAAAAATACTAAGCAAATTAGGTGATCGCCTAGAGTTTAAAAATCATCTAGGGTGCAAAAATATTTGTAAAAGAATCTGCTTAGTATGTGTGAATTATCACATTGCAGTCATTTGAATAATTTAGCGTAATCTTGTGTAATTCAGTCAGTCAGTTAAGTGCCATCCGTGATACACGCTTGGGCGATCATGTCTCGAAAGAAACATGACTGACTGGGCAGAAGACTATCCCGCAGTAATTTGCCATTGCTTTCTGCGGTAGACTGGTTGCCGACCAAGGCTATAGAACCCAGTCTGTCCTGTTATTTAACCCATAACTGGAAGAAAGAGACGGATTAATACCTTTCCCAAGGGTATTTTCGCGTAAGTGAATACAATGGATTCAGCTGGAATTCGAACTCGGCTCCCCGTTCCTAGCCGATATCCACTGTACCACAAACGTTATCAAAAATTATCGGTGGTAGCGGTAAAAAGGGGCTAATATTATGGGGGATCATATCATTGCTCACAAGTCTATCTCTTTTTTATATTTTTTATTTTCTTGTATATTTCCCCAGGTGTAAGCAACATCTTCTTATGTATGTTAGTTTGACTCGTATGCTATTTTTTCATTCTATTTTTTTTTTTTTTTTAAATCAGTTCACATCAAGGAAGGCGATATGATTATTAAAACGCCGGGTGTTACTGAAAATAAAAAAAATAATAAGATTCCAGTGAAGAGAAAGGACAATAAAAGAACTGTTTTAGGAAGGCAGATCCAGAGTTTAACATGATACAACACACCATAACACAGTATTTTTCTGTCTGAATTTCTGGGATGAGGAGTTATCATTAGTTACACTGTTTACATTCGGACAATTGTTTTCATGCTTGCTATCACGACGTTTCAGTTGTTGTGCCCTCGGTCTTCATCAGGTTTATATCGATCCGGGTAACCTACAGAGAATTCTTAACTGAAACTTTAATTTAATCTACTGTTCCCATTCCATTTCCCATGTTTAGGTATATATACTCTAGTTCTTATTCGTAATACTAGTCTGTTATTGGCCGCCCTGTTTAGTGGGTTAAGGCAATAGTTAATGACTTTGGTGATATAATAATTGTGAGTTCAATCGCTACGTCGGGTAGTATATTCTTAGACACAATAAAAACACAAACAATGACTGAAATTACTTGAAAAGTAAGCGAGAAATCGGAATTCCCTGTAGGTTACACGTATCGATTTACACCTGATGAACGACAGAAATAGTACAATAACAAAAACAAAGATATAAACTGTCAGTCAGTTAAGTGCCATACGTGATACACGCTTGGGCGATCATTTTTCGAAAGAGACATGACTGACTGGGCAGAAGATTATCCCGCAGTAGTTTGCCGTTGCTTTCTGCGGTAGACTAGTTGCCGACCAAGTCTATAGAACCCAATCTGTCCTGTTATTTAACCCATAACCGGAGGGAAGAGACGGATTAATACCTTTCCCAAGAGTATTTGTGCGTAAATGAATGCAAGGAATCTCAGTAGAATATCGAACTTGGCCCACCGATTTCTCGTTCCGAACCGATATCCACAGCACCACAACAGTCAGTCAGTTAAGTGCCATACGTGATACACGCTTGGGCGATCATGTCTCGAAAGAGACATGACTGACTGGGCAGAAGATTATCCCGCAGTAGGTTGCCATTGCTTTCTGCGGTAGACTAGTTGCCGACCAAGGCTATAGAACCCAATCTATCCTGCTATTTAACCCATAACTAGAAGGAAGAGACGGATTAATACCTTTCCCAAGGGTATATGCGCGTAAGTGAATACAATGGATTCAACTGGAATTCGAACTCGGCTCCCCGATTTCTCGTTCCGAAACAGTAGTCCGAATGTAAATAGTGAAAATAACAACATTCTTTATAGCTGAATTTGGCAAGAAGTTTCTACTTGCAAATAATCTTTTTTTATTTTATTCACGATTAGCCAAAGCAAAATACTTTTTAAAAAATGTTATATATCCTTTGTTGCAGAATTTAAACCCGACTAATAATTAATGGACTTACATGAACATTTCGGAGATTTTCAATATGGATTTTTTATTTCATGATAAACACAATTTAAAAAATCATATGAAATTATATAATAATGTCTAAAATTTCTTAATAAGTTCTAATGAAAATTAGAACCTATTAAGAAATTTTAGACATTATTAAAAAAAATTCATTATTATTTAAAAAATCATCAGTATTACCATAAAATATTCTTTTCAAAGTAATCATATGAAAACTTGTTTAAAAGACTCCTAAAATACAGCCATTCTTTTAAAAGATTATAGAATTATTTCCGCTTTTAATTCTATCAGATTCTTAAAATTTCGAATATAAATCTATATTAAATCTATTTACAATTTTATGGATTTCAAATCAATTTTTAGGATAGATAACAAAAAGACAAAATATATTAAGAGCTAGAAATGAGAGAAAATCGTGAAGAGCCATGCTCGTCAACTCCCTGAAGAGACAGCAAGAAGAAGATTTTCAGCTCATGTATCTTAATCGATAACGCGAGGGAGTAGAGAAACTTTATTAAAATAACTTAATACAAAATAATTTTATTTATCAATAAATTCGAAAGACATTCACCATAAGCCTAATTACTTGATACAGTATCCAAGGTAGCCATCCCCATACAAGCCTGTTGTGCTGTATCCCAGCTCATCAGTGTGGATAGACACACCCACTTACTTCTGGCCGGGGATCGAAACACGACCGATTTGGTGTTAGTCGGAGTTGCTACCACACTAAGCCATAGGCGCATGGAATCGGGGAAGGGAAATTTTAACGTGTTGTATATAAGCAGTGTAAGTCCATTCATTTCTAAAGAGTAATGCTCATATCGCAGAAGTGGAAACTATTTTAAAAATGTTTCTTCTCTAGAGAGCTCAATCGTAATGAGAGCATAATATATTACTCATCCACATACAAGCCTGTTTCGCTGTATATATATGTGTGTGTGGGGGGGGGGTTGAATAGAATAAGGAAAAACAAGTAGGAAAAGTGTTTTTAATCTAACGTTTCACTTTTAAGAAGCTTCCTCAGAGATTTATTAAAAACGAATTATTAAAACTGTGAGGAAGCTTGTTAAAACTGAAACATATTGGATTAAAGACACTTTTTTCTTACTTGCTTTTTACTTATTCTATTCATCTTGTAGGATTCCAGTCCATATAATCAACTTATATATATATATATATATATGTTTGTGTGTATATATATATATATATATATATATATATATATATATATATATATATATATATATATATATATATATATATATATATATATATATATATATCAATAGATCATTTCAAGGCAGTAAAAGTCACTAGCCTCCAAGAGATTACTGAAAATAAAGAAACTGAGAGAACAAAAGAAAAAGATTTAAGGAGACAGAAGGAGACGATTGACCTAACGCCACTTTGACGCAAGTACTTACTGGAAGTGAAAGAGATTACAGAGACTTTAGTGGGTAGAATGGAAAAGAAAAGAATAAAGATGACGATTGACGTTACGTTTAAATTTTTGAAGCTGGCAAGTGAGAAAGAAATCGGAAGGGAGTTATACAGGTGACTAGTGGTAGAAAATAAATTATTTGGATATAGCATACAGTTGTACCAAGGTACCTCAGAAGTAAAGTAGGGCGACCTGGTCGATAATCTAGTCATTCAGTCAATTAAGTGCCATACGTAATACGCGCTTAGGTGATCATGCCTCGAAAGAGACATGACTGACTGAGCAGAAGATTATCCCGCAGTAGGTTGCCATTACTTTCTGCAGTAGACTGGTTGCCGACCAAGGCTATATAACCCAATCTGTCCTGTTATTTAACTCATAACTGGAAGGAAGAGACGGATTAATACCTTTCCCAATGGCATTTGTGCGTAAAAGAATGCAAGGAATTCAACTAAAGTTCGAACTCGGCTCCCTGATTTCTCGTTCCCAGTCGATATCCACTGCACAACAACGCTAATCTAGTAACCCGCTTAAATTCATACAGTCGAAACATCAAGAAAGAAAGATCATCAGTGCTATGAAAATTTTTGTAGGAAATACAGATTGAAGTTACATCGTGTCGGTGAAGTTGAGACTCCATGTCAAGATCGACTACATTACAGACCTTTTTTTAATTTTTTATAAGGATCTTGAGAAATATATTATAATCGCGGCACCAGACCAGATATGGTAGTAACATTCAATGCACGGACGGGTGGTAGATATATAAATGTACAAGATGGATTCTGACGAGAAAAAATTCTCTGGCAAGACACTGAGAAGCAATTTCCCAAGCAACGGATCTAGCAATTGATAGATTATAGCCACTCCACTTTATCAGTGGAAACGTGACCTTACAAAAAGTGCGATGAGTTACTCCATATGTAATAAATTAATATATAGATATCAATAGGTATTCTTCTTTTATGCACCGTGTCCCTTTAGAACGTTGGCGATCATGGTTCTCTAAAATTTTCTGTTCTTTGTAGCTTTTTAGCAGTGGTCATCTTTTTGCTGTCTTTTACAATCCCTGTCCTGCCATTCCTCCTACTCCCTGTTCTGACATTTTTTTACTCCCTGTTCTGCTATTTTCCAACTCCCTGTTCTGCCATCCTTCCTACTCCGTGTTTTGCCATCTCTCCTACTCTCTGTTCTGCTATCCCTCCTACTCTTTATTCTGCTATTTATTTACACAAACATTAGATAGGTTACTCTCTGATTTCCCTGTTCCTCTTGCCTTCAATATGTCTTGTGAGTGTCAAATTCTCCAAGCCCTATTTCATAATTATATACCTTAGAAATTTCAACAGTCTTTTTTTATTCTATGTATAAGTGTCTTTTTTCTTTCCTTTTTCTCTATAAAATTTAGTCGTTGCTCATATGTTTAGCCCATGTTATTCTAAACAATTCTTCTTCTGAATATTTCTGCTCTCTCAAGTTTCTTCTTCATCTGTAATGTGATTATCCAACATTAACTGCTATATAGGAGGTTCGATATTACTTAACAATTCAATACACTTTTCTAACGAAATTTTTTCTTAATACGTTGTCTAACAAGGCATTTTACGCTGTACCAATACGCCTTTATTTATATCATCATCATCATCATTTATCTATCACACCCAATGGCTCATAGGGCAGCAACTTTTTGTTGCTGTAACAAACTGTTTTTTACGGGGCAGGGTTGTTAGCCCTGCCCCGCCTGGAGGACCGGTGGACCATTCTTGGTCCTTACGTTTACAGCACCTGGTGTTCCCAAATGGTCACCCATTTAAGTACTGACCAGGTTCGATGTTGCTTAACTTCGGTCATCGGACGGGAACCGGTGCATTCAACACGATATAGCCGTAGACTATCTTTATTTATATGCAGTATGATAAGCAACCCTGGACTGTTATAAAAAAGTTTGAAACATAATTCCTATCATCACCACAATATAAGTTGTAAATATTTTTAATAGAAACAAATATTTTAAGCTGGTATATGTTCTATAAATATATTCTCCGATATTTAATTTTCCAACATTGATAGGTTGCATCAATTTTTATGTGAAAACATTACCTTTCATCATACAATAATAATAAAACATGATAATATTACAAGAAATATATGAATAATTAAATGAATCAATAAATTGTTGCTACAAGTTTCCATCTGGTTTGAGGCTGTTGTATGTAACGTAAATTAGACAACTTAACTGTTAACAATGACGTGCAGAGGCCAATTGTATGCTCCTAATACTCAAGTAAGAGTGTAAATAGGGCCTATTACTGAGAAATATGAGAAAGGATATTTTAAATATGTAAAAAGAGATGAAACATGAAATAAAAAAGTTCAGATTAAATATAAACTAATTTTTATTTCACTCTTTGATTGGATGCCCTCCCAATATGGATGCCCGAGGCGGTAACACCCTCAGCATTCACTTCTGTATACTAATGAATGCTAATACAGAAGTTCTCAAATGCTTTTTTTTCTCCCGCATACTCTTTCGGCCTACCCAAATCTGTTGAAAACGATGTGGCATAAAATATTTGGATAATATAGACTAAATGACTAGCAATTTGTATTTGTGAAAAAAATTGTTAAAAAAATTTAATACAGTTTAAATCAAATGGATAAAATTTCCAAAATAAATCACTCATAGGAACTGTTTCGGGCGATCATGTCTCGAAAGAGACATGACTGACTGGGCAGAAGATTATCCCACATTAGGTTGCCATTACTTTCTGCGGTAAACTGGTTGCAAGTCAAGAATATAGAACTCAATCCGTTCTATTATTTCACCCACTGGAGGAAAGAGACGGATTAATACCTTTCTCAATGGTATTTGCGCGTAAGTGAATGCAAGGAATTTAACTGGAATTCGAACTCGGCACCCCGATGTTTTGTTCTAAGCCGATGTCCACTGCACCACAACGCACATCCTCGTCTTTTATACACATCGTAATTTCGTTCTTTGTTATTTAACTAGCCATATAGACCGGCGTTGCTCGGGTGTAATGAAAGCTTTAAAACTAATCCATGATCCTGGAGCTCAGACTCTTTGGACGTTGGCACGAAAGACTAAAAAGCCATAGTTGTTTCCAGTTAAAGCGAAACCGGGTAGAAATTGGAAAAAATAAGTCAGCCATAACCTGACCAGAAGCCTAAAGAATATTTGTGTTAAGTTTGGTGAGAATCGGATAAAAATTGTGGATTTGTATAAAGAACATACAGACAGATAAACAGACACACACAAAAACTTCTTGCTTTATATATATATATATAATCAATTTTCTGCACTATTGTAAGAACTGAAAACCCTTGAAACTTCTGAATATCATTTCTTAAGTTTTTGTCTATGAGTGTATCAAATTTGATTAAAATCGGACCACTCCTTCTCTAACCCGATTTTTTCGATTATCGATTTTCGATATTTATCGGAAGTACCTCGACACAAAACCTAGCTAAACACACTCACAGACGCTTATAGTACAACTGTGTAAATTTTCCAGAAAATCGGTTCAGCCGTTTCGGAGTCTATAGGTAACGGACACACACACACACATACACGCACACACACACACACACACACACACACATACACACACACGCACACACACACACACAGACAAAGTTCCATTTATAAGTAAGTTTAAATTATTTTTTTCGTCTCAAATTATTATCATCCTTCTTCTTCTTCTTCTTCTTCTTCTTCTTCTTCTTCTTCTTCTTCTTCTTCTATATGTCGTTTGCTTTCAAAATATGGGTGATCATGGCTATCTTTTAACTTTTCTGTTCTTTGTAGCTCTTAGTAAGTGTTGCTTGTCTAATTCCCTGTTCTGTCATACTTTCACACAAGCCCCTTATCTACGTTACTCGCTTTTTCTCTTTGAGTACTTTTTTGCTTTCAAAATGTCCTATGATTGTCAAAATTTCCAAGATTTCTTTCGGCATAATGCCTACTAGACATTTCGTTTCTTCTGATTCTTTTATTTTCAATTTTCCCCCAAATTCCATTGTTGCCAACATGTTCACTCCATAGAATTCTCAACATCCTTCTATAAAACCATGCTGCTGTTGTTTTGGTCAACATCATTGTTTATAATAAAAACTTTAAATAAATCGATTTTTAATTAGAGTCGAACACATTCAATTTTGTCTAATACTAGTATAATTAGTGTAATAAATAAGTAATTAATAAATAATTTTACAATGAATTGTAATTATTATTATTGACTTATTATCTCAGGTTCAGTCATTTTCTTTTTTTGTTTTTTTTTTCTATAAATATTTTGGTGGTAATAGTTCAAATGAGCTTTCCTAGACTCTAAGTGTTTAAGCTGAATATTTGATTGGCAGTTAGATCTTTTCCTTTTGCAGTTGAAATAGCCAAATATAACCGAAAGTTCTGTGCTAATAATTCTTGATTTTCAGTCAATTTTGATCTTCACTAATTTAAAAGCAATGTAATTATTATCTTCTGTTGCTTGTTCTCTTATCGTTCCGTCTTCTTAATATTTTTTCTTTCTTTTTCTTGTATGCCTTTCCACTCAGTAATTCTTGAGTGGATTTATTTCCTTGCTTGCGGTAAAATTATTAAAAGAAAAATATGTGTCTCCATACACATACAAATATACATCAGACACAAAATGTTCAGAATTTCATAGTTAAAAGCACACACTTTCAAAAATACATTAGTAAGACTATATTTGTATTACAAATATGGTTACTTCAAAAAGTAATTCATATTACGTATATTTATATATGAGCGCATATTTGTCATGATAAGTCCGTGCTGACATATGTTAGTAGGATGAATTAGTTCGAACACGTTTCATTAATAAATCTCATTTCAAACTGGTTCAATATCATCTGTGTAAATACACTTAGCCAGCGACACCTAAAGTAAATAAGTGATATTTATGTTTTTAGTTCAGACAGAAGAGCTACTCTCTAATGAGAATGATATATATATATATATATATATATATATATATATATATATATATAAGGCTATAAAAAAGAAGTTAGCACGAGTAATATTTTTCTAATGTTGAATTTTATCTATTTTGACTTGAACTTATCAGTCTCTCTGTCTATGCTTTTCCCTCTCTAGACTCTCCCTTTCCTCCCCCTCTCTCTCTCTCTCTCTCTCTCTCTCTCTCTCTCTCTCTCTAAATACATAAATATATTATTCTGTTTATGTCTTTACCAAATATTGAATTTTATCTATTTTGACATGAACTTATCAGTCTCTCTGTCTAAGCTTTTCTCTCTCTAGACTCTCCCTCTCCTTTCACCCCCCCTCTCTCTCTCTAAATACATAAATATATTATTCTGTTTATGTCTTTACCAAACTTTTCGTATCTATCTATCTATCTATCTATCTATCTATCTATCTATCTATCTATCTATCTATCTTAGCCTGTTCATATCAATATATCTATCTCATTCTCTTGTTATGTATGTATATATATATGTGTGTGTGTGTGTGTGTGTGTGTCTGTGCATTCACACACACACACACACACACACACACACACACACACACACACACACACACATATATATCAAATTAATTTTGTTTTTATTTGAAATTAATATTAAATGTAATAAAATGTTTCCTGAATCGCAATAAAAATAGTACAGTTACACTCAAAGGTCCCTTTAAGTCAAATCAAAAGTATAAAATATTCTCTTTCTTTTTTGTTTTTTAAAAATGCTGGAATACAGAGAAAACTAAGACAATAATCTTGTAACAATAATGGATACGTCAATAGAAATGCAGGCTAGACAGTGATTCAAATGACTGACACTCTCCCCATTAAGACTGAAAGATGAAATCCTGTATTACCCAAAAATATAACCTATATTTTCAAATTTAAACTTGATCTTCACTCTGATTAGTTAAATTGAACACACAAATTTTTCTGTCTTCCCACATCCATAAATAACAAATATAATGTTTCTTGCGTTCAAATGAAAATCATTTTCACAACAATGAGCTAACATTGTATGATGACGAGGCAAAATCTCAAAACATCGAAATTTCCGTGTAGCAATGTAACAATCTTAAAGAAAAAAAAATTAATTATATTATGCTCTACAGTATTAGTTGTATTGAGCACTTTAAAAAAAAAAGTAAATGCCGGTGAACTCGTAATTCTAAAACAGTTGGTTAATTCACCTGGATCTCGATAAACATATGCATTTTTTTCGTTCTTGTTTATTTCGACATATATATATATATATATATATATATATATATATATATATATATATATATATATATTCATATACATAGGTGTGAGTTTGTAACACTGGGTTTCACACTTTTGCGATCGTCAGACAAACTGATTATATTTTTTTTTTAAATTGGTTATATTCGTGTATTATTGTGGAAGTGGAGGATGTGTGTACGTAAGTTGGATCGTCCTTATCATTATAATGACGATCCAACTTACGTACACACATCCTCCAACCACCCACCTTCAATCATCAAACAAATACCCATATCAATCAGCCGCAGACTATCTGAAAATTCATCTAAGATACAGATTTTCAATAACAAAAGAACACCATACGACGAAGCACTAAAGAAATGTGGATACAAACAACAACTACAATATACATCTCCGCAACAAAAAAGCAAAAACAGAAAAATATCATCTGGTTCAATCCACCATACAACAAAGCCGTCAAAACAAACATAGGTAAGACATTCCTGAATTTATTAGAAAAACACTTCCCAGTGACAAACCGATTAGCAAAAATATTCAACAAAAACAACGTCAAAATTAGTTACAGCTGCACAAAAAATATTACACAACTAATAAAAAGCCACAACAAAAAATTAACAAACTACAATAATGCAATCGAAGAAGCTCAATGCAACTGCAGAAACGGAACTACATGCCCACTCCAGAGAAATTGCCAGCAAACAAATATAGTATATAAAGCCAAGGTAAGTGCAAACAACAACACGATGTACTACATGTACTACACTGAGGGACCATTTAAGAAAAGAAATAACCACAATCTTTCATTCTCCAACAGAAAATACTTGAACAGCACTACACTATCAACATACGTATGACGTCTAAAAGACAGAAATATTTCACCAACAATAAGCTGGGAAATACTGAAAAAAGCACCTGCTTACAACAACATTACAAAAAAATGCCTACTTTGCCTACATGAGAAAGTAGCAATTATATCACATACCCCACAAAAGAATTTACTAAACATGAGATCAGAACTAATTTCCAAATGCACACATGAAAATAAATACCTATTATCACAATTTATACCAAACTGATAAAAAAAAAAATCACACGTCTCCGCCATAGTAAAATTAATAATTAATAAACACTAACAAGCACTACAAATTAGAATTTCCACCATGTAAATATACGCAACCACAAAAAATAATAAAACAAGCCAATAACCAACTTTAAAACAAAAAATAACAATACAGCCTTAAATAAAATAATAACAATTCTTACCTACCATAGTTTCACACAGAACCCATCAAAAGTACAGATGTACGTACGAGAAATCGACAACTATTAGCGCGTTGACATCGCTACACACCATTCGAATATGCCAACCGAATGAGTGTGTATGTGTGCAACGGCACACATATACATATATATACCGTACCCGCACGATTCGCATGTGTATATTTATGCAAGCCTCAGTGACCAAACGCGTGTGTGTGTCCTTGCGCGCGTTGATGGCTGTATAAATGTATATATGTGTATGTCTGCGTCTGTCGTGACAACAGATTTTTTCCCCGACTTCCACAAAAATACACGAATATAACCAATTTAAAAAAAAAAATAATCAGTTTGTCTGACGATCGCAAAAGCGTGAAACCCAGGGTTACAAACTCACACCTATCTATATGAATATGTCTGTTCTATCACTGATATTGAGCGCTTTTAAATAAATACCACGCATATATAATATGTAAACAATATAATATATATAACAAATTGCATATATATATATATATATGTTGATATTATAATTATATACATACACTTTTCACACACACACACACACACACATATATATATATATATATATATATATATATATATATATATATATATATATATATATATCGATATAAACAAGAACAAAGAAAATAATTGCAAAGTTCAAAACATTAATTTAAAACAGTACCCAGTATAGAAATACTTATTATTAATTATTACTTTAGAACATGTACAAACTACAAACTACTGCAAAATTGTACATTTCGTTTCGACATTGAAAGAACAATGTCTCGTCGGGAAGTTAATAATGATCTATCTGATGAGACATTGTTCTGTCAATTTCAAAACAAAATGTAAAATTTCGTAGTAGTTTATAGCTTGTACATGTTCTAAAGTAATAATTAATATATATATATATATATATATATATATATATATATATATATATATATATATACATTCGACGAATAAATTGTCGCTTAAATTACGCAGAAATTAAAATAAATGTCATTGGCTTCAACCACGGCTTCTAGAGTACTTCGGAATCTTCTGTATCTTTCTGGACGATTTCATTGTTTAAATTGATGAAGGCTGTTATAATCCTTGCTTTTAGTTCATCTTTGGTGTTACATGGAATTTATTTTTCTTTTGTCTTTTGCGTCCCAGACATAATAAAGTCTTGGGAATTAAGTGGTCAAATGTAAGGGTTGATGTGGTCGAACAAATTGTTTAACAGTCATGACTGGGTTCCCCTGCTTGTATGGTAAACTTCTGGGTTGAGTCTGAGGTTGTCACTAGGAAATTCGTGAGTATTTTCTCATCAGAACGACCAAAGTGAGTTCTCCTAACTGCCACACCTTTAGACTTATCCGGCTCTTTCTGAATCCTGTGCACTATCCTTAGATTGTGTTGTGGATTCCGGGTGAGGAACCGCAAAAAATAATGAACAACAAAACAGATATGGAGATAGAAAAGTAGATTATATTGAACATAATATACAAACTTGAACGCAGGTTAGTAAATCCAGGAATACTATTAGTAAGAAATAAATATATACAAGTTTTGAAGTGAAGTTGTTGGAAATAGTATATCCGGGTATATGATTCTGAGTGGAGCTCAGAGCCAGTCTGACTTCTGATGCGATAGTCTCTGGGTAAGTTCGATATCTCTCGGTAACTTACGTATCATTTCCGGTACTCTCCGATAACTGTAACGGATCTCTATGAATACTCTCTCTACTCTACCCAACTCTCTATGGCAGGGGTATATGTATACTCAGTCGAGTCCATTATCATATACGAAGGGGAGATCCCACAACAGATTGACATCCAAACAGTTTGAAATGATCGTACTAGAGCTTCCGGCGGGAATGCAAAGTAGTACAGCATTTCTGTCAGAGTGAATTGCGTCATGGTTCTTTTTTTGTCAAAGACATTGCCCAACTGACCTTGCTATATTGCGCAGTCGACAAAATAAAAAAGCAACACGCATGCCTGAAATAAAAACATATATAGTGGCGACCACAATTTACCAATTGCATGTTGGATATATAGAAGTGTAAGAATAAAAACGTTTTTATTTGTTAATTTGATTTAAATTTACTTAATGTGATTTGATCAACAAGATCGTCTTGCATCTTGATAGAATCAATCTTTTATGCGACGAGAGAGTATGGGTTTCGATCAACCCGCTCCTACATCATAACTACAATTACACACAAACTTAGTGAGGCACTTGACGATACACAAACTGCGAGGATTATAGCATGAGATACTGCGAAGGCTTTCGACAAACCACAATACAGACACAACTCTTTAATAATATCTGTATTTTAATAATGTCTGATGAAAAAAAACAACTCTTTAATAATGTCATATGAAAAACATACTACTCTTGAATAATGCATTATGAAAAATACTCAACACTTTAATAATGTCTCATGAAAAATACACAGCGATTTAATAATCTCATGAAAAACCCCACCACATTTTAATAATGTCTCATGAAATATACACAAAACTTCAATAATGTCTCATAAATAATGTCTTGTAAAAAAACAAACAGCACTTTAATAATGTCGTATGAAAAACACAACTCTTAATATCTTATGTAAATGCACAACACTTCAATAATGTCTCATGAAATACACACAAATCTTTAATAATGTCTAAGTTAAAATACACACTTTAATAAAGTTTTATGAAAACTCCACAACACTACAATGGCAGATGAAAAAGCACAACTCTTTTATAATGTCTTATTAAAAATACAAATATTTAATGTCTTATGACAAACATGCAACTCTTTAATAATGTCTTATGAAAAACACGCAACCCTTAATTTATGAAAAATACATTGCACTTTAAAAATGTCACATACAATTCCTTAACAATTTCTTATGAAAAATGCACAACTCTTTAATGATATTTTATGAAAAATACACAGTACTTCAATAATGTTTTATAAAAATTACACAACAGTTCGATAATGTCACATATAAAACACAACTCTTTAATGATGACTAATGATAAACACACAACTCTTTAATAATGTCTTATGAAAAATACACAACACTTCAATAATTTCAAATGTAAAACTCACAAGTCTTTTATAATGTCTTATGAGAATACAAAACATTCTACTAACGTCTTTTGAAAGCTCAGTATATCAACATACTCAGACATTGGAAAATTATATTCAAGTGTGTGCCGAAAAAGCAGGAAAATGATACAAAATATAGAAACGGTAAATTAAATATCCTTCCCAAATAAATTTATTTCATGTTTAAACAAACAAACAAAAAACACTCACACAATCATCATCAGTGTGTATGAAAAATATTTTTAGAATAGTTGGGGTCGGCTTCATCACACAAAAACATGGTGTTCAGGGCAAAGAACACGCTCTCAAAATCTGTAAAAGTATTTTTGATATACTCTCTCTCTGTCTCTCTTTCACTCTCTCTCTCTCTCTCTCTCTCTCTCTATATATATATATATATATATATATATATATATATATATATATATAAACTTATTTATAAATGGAACTTTGTCTTTCCGTGTCTGTATGTGTGTGTCCGTTACCTATAGACTCCGAAACGGCTGAACCGATTTTCTGGAAAATTTACACAGTTGTGCTATAAGCGTCTGTGAGTGTTCTTAGCTAGGTTTTGTGTCGAGGTACCCCCGATAAATATCGAAAATTGATAATCGAAAAAATCGTTATAGAAGGAGTGGTCCGATTTTAATCAAATTTGATACACTCATAGACAAAGACATAAGAAACGATATATATATATATATATATATATATATATATATATATATATATAAAAGGCAAGATGTTTGTGTGTGTGTCTGTTCATCTGCCTGTATGTCTGTATTTTTTCAGCCCATTTATTTTAGTTTTTGCTTCGGTTTTGGCTCTAAGTATGTATAATTGTAGTTCTTGGTCTCAGCTATGATACCATTTACTCAGAGGACTTATTTAGCTTTCAAAATTCAGTTTACGACGAAAAAAACTTATTTGATATCGATACCAGGAAATTAAAATTTGATTTACATCCATTCATTTTTCTTTGTCTACGATTTCGCTTTAACTGGAAACAACTATTGCTTTTAGTCCTTCGTGCCAACGTCCAAAGAGTCTGATCTCCAGGAACATGGATTAGTTTTAAAGCTTACATTACACCCGAGCAACGCCGGGCTATATTGCTAGTCAAATATAATCGAAAAAGGAAAATAATTTGTTGCACTCCACTGTTTAACCAAATGTTTAGTACCAAGTTAGGCAATAAATTCTTTAATCTAGGTTAAAAACACTTCCCAACAATGCACTTAGCAAATTTTTTTATGAAAATACACTGAAATGTAGTTATAGCAGCACAGATAATCTCAACATGTTTATAAAAACACAATAATAAACTTTTAAAACAACATTATAATATTAATTATAAGCAACGTACCATAAATAATGATATTAACACAAATTCTTGAAACTGTCATAACCCTAACTTATGTATTATGAAAAATAAATTCATTAAAGATTTCATTACTATAACTACCAATAAAAATCCTATTACCAAACATTATGTTGGATGTACTAAGAATAATTATAAGTCTCAATTTTACTAGAATAACTTATCTTTCAATAATGAAGCATACAGAAATTCTGCTTCTCTCTCTATATATATATACTACTGGCAATTGAACGATGCAAATCAAACTCCTTCAGTAGAAAATATTAGATGAAGCTAGGACATTTAAATCTTTACATGGAATATGTTTTCTTTGCTCACAAGAAAAAATCCATATAATATAAGTCCCAAAAACTACGTTATTGAACCAACGTAATGAAATAACTAATTTCTGTAATCATAAAATCTTTCATACCCTTAAATATATCTGAAATTATCT
Source organism: Ascarosepion bandense (assembly GCA_037127315.1). NCBI lineage: Eukaryota > Metazoa > Mollusca > Cephalopoda > Sepiida > Sepiidae > Ascarosepion > Ascarosepion bandense. The sequence continues at coordinate 3,071,992 of JBBBDQ010001325.1, forward strand.
CAAATTTATTTCAATATTTTTATTCATTTTATTACTTAAATAATTTTAGTATATTTAACTGGAAATTTTAAATTACTATTATTTTATTTAGAATTGTTTTATTTAATATTTTATTTGTACTTATGAAATAATCCCCTTATAATTTCGAAAAGAATTAGCTCATTGAACTTTTTTATTTATACTTATGAACAAATCCCCGCATAACTTTAAAAACTTAGCTTATTGACCAGGCTGTTTGTTTAAATTAGGTACTTCCACTCAGTTTCAATATCTAAATTTTAAATTGAATTTTTAAAAATAAAAACGTGTTCTTGAAACTTTTATTTTAGTTTTAATTGACAGATAAATGATTAAATTTACTATTTCCAGTAAGCAAAATACACTGATGAATTTTAAACAGAAATTATATTCATTGGAATCCAAAAGTTTGCCATTTTTTTAATTTTCAATTTTTCAGCCACTTTTTGAGCGATTGACCAATTGTAAACAAAAGTTAATTCTCGGATTTAAAAATCTTGCAAAATTAAAATATACACCTGTAACACATTATTTTTAAAAAAGTTAGCAAATTTTATGTTAACTTAATCTGATTTACACAAGTATTACTTATTTATAGCATGAAATTTATAATAAAGCTATTTCTTAATCTCAGTTGAAAGTTTTGATTTGTCCACCGTATATCAAATGTGTTGACAGATTAGAGATAAGATAAGTAGGTCGATCACAAGTGACATAATTGTCCAAATTGTTTTTCGGATTTGGGGATAAAACTCTGAATAACATAATCTTTTTATTTATACATAGAAATTGCCATACAAAAAACATCTTCAAATAAACACAAAAAAATTAAAAATTATTTTAAAAATACAGAGGCAGAAAGACTTGTATTAAACTTTTTAAGTTTCAATTATTAAATATAATCTTCACTTAATAAGTTTTTAAACTAATTTCAACAAATCTTTGAAGTATTTTCTAAATATTTTTCAAACGTTATACATTACTATAATAAAAAAATGAAAACAATTCTTTTTAAATTTCATTATCAATCGAAATCTTTTTCAGACTATAATGTCCTTAATTTTATTATTTATTCAAGCAATTAAAAGCTTATTAAATTAAATAATGCCATAGTTATATTGCATTTTTTAGATTACTATTGGGAGCAGATTTTCTGAAATAGAGGAAAATCTTTTCAAAAAATAATAGATGATTTACATTTCTCAATGATTCCTGTCTTTAACTAATAAGACCGTTTATCGTAACAAACTTTAATTTTTTAAAATTTCAAGATTTTTGGTAGTGGATGGGAGTAACAGATGGAAAAATATTTTTCATAAGATTTTTTAAAATTAATAATTTCAAAAGTAATTTTATTTATCTGTGAATAAGTCCTGAAAGTTTCATTAAAATCCGACAATGATTTGATTTTTGCAGGTATTTCCAAATTAACCGGTAAAATACTGAGATGTAAACTTTAGTAACGATTTGGTTACCCGCTAAATAAAATCAAAAGAAGATTTTTTACCAAAATTTCGAACATGTTAGAAGGTATTAATTTTTTTTTTTAATAATTAAAAATACTTTGATCTTTTCTCTTAATATAATATAAACATTTTGGTGGAAAAAGTTTGTTTTTATTAAGTTTGGGACCTTTTATTCATACTATGCTGTTTTTTAAAGATTTTAGTTGAGGTACCTAGTTGTGGTACAGTGGATATCGGCTTGGAACGAGAAACCGGGTAACCGAGTTCGAATTCCAGTTGAATCCATTGTATTCACTTACGCGCAAATACCCTTGGGAAAGGTATTAATCCGTCTCTTCCTTCCAGTTATGGGTTAAATAACAGGACAGATTGGGTTCTATAGCCTTGGTCGGCAACCAGTCTACCCCAGAAAGCAATGGCAACCTACTGCGGGATAATCTTCTGCCCAGTCAGTCATGTTTCTTTCAAGACATGATCGCCCAAGCGTGTATCACGTATGGCACTTAACTGACTGACTGACCTAGTTTAAATCACAATTATTATTTTATTTGTACTTATGATAATCCTCTTATATTAAAAAAGAATAAAACTTATTGAACTGATATTTTTAATTGTTATTATCATTTTATTGTACTAATGAAAAAAAAACCTAAGAGTCATGCATGGAGCAATCTTCAAGCTTGAAGCAGACTGTCGCAACGTAGCGTTGAACTCAGTGTCCACTTTATGTTTGCACACACTCGATATATAGCATAACAACATAACTTAAAACTATATTTTTATCAGATAGATAGATAGATAGATAGATAGATAGATAGATAGATAGATAGATTTATGATGGTGTGAATAGTATAATTTTTACCAATGCATCATAAGCGCATGATTATTTTGATTACTTTCGTCTGATACTCAAGCGGACATTTTACTCCAAAAAATTGTCCTTCACACGGGAAGGAACGACATGAGCAACAGGTGTCTCTGGACCGTTACCCTGCGACTGTGCGCAACAAAGAAAGAATTACTTTTGGTACATGGAATGTCAGGACACTGAACAATTGTGGACAACTAAAGAATGTCAAGCAGGAGATGGACAGACTGAAGATCAATATTCTGGGCATATGCAAAACCAGATGGCCTAACAATGGAGACCTCTGCAGTGACGCCCACAGGATAATTTATGCAGGAGGCAAAAACAACGAAAAAGGAAGTCGGCTTGATACTAGACAATGAAATGAAGAAATGCGTTCTTGGATACTGCCAGCTTTCAGAGAGAGTTCTCTTGGATAAACTGCGAGGAAGACTCTTCAACATAGCTATCATAGGAGTTTATGCACCAACAACTCAAAGCACTGAGGACGAAATAGAATCATTCTATTCCATACTGGACAGTGCCAAGGCCCTGTGCAAATGCCAAGATATTAGGATCATAATGGGTGACTTGAATGCCAAGGTAGGTAAAGAGAGGGAAGTAGACACGATCAGCAACTTCGGACTAGAAGTTCGCAATGAACGAGGAGAAAAATGGGTCCAATGGTGCACAGGAAATGACCAGGTAATAACTAACACCTGGTTTCATGAACACCCACGACGTCTACGGACATGGAGAAGCCCAGGAGGCGACACGAAGAACCTAATAGACTACATAACTATAAACAAGAGATTCATGAATGCAGTGGTTCAATGCAAAACCTACCCAGGTTCCGACTGCGGAAGTGACTATGTTCCAGTCATCTGCAAACTAAGGATAAAACTCCGGAGAATGAAGAAGCCCAGCACAGCACCGAGGCTGAAATACAACACGCTCGTGAATGTCCTCAACCTGCAGAGTGTGAGAAAGAAATATGATGAACAAATTGGAAAAGGACACTCAAAATGGAACCCGCTAAAAGAAGCGATGATGACATCAGCGAACAGCATTTCCCCAAAGGAAACCAGACGCAGAAGAAAAAACGAGTGAATGACTGAAGTGATTCTCGACATGATGCAAAGGAGACAAAAAATAACGCCAAGACATGAACAGCAATACAGGAAACTACACAGGGAGATAAGGAACAAATGCAGACAGGCTAAAGAGGAATGGCTTAACAACAAATGTGCAGAGGACCAATAAAGCAGAGAGGTATAAAGAGATAAGAGAACTGACAGGACAAAAAACCTGCTAATCAACAGGATGCATAAAATCCAAGGATGGAACGATAATATTAGAGAAAGAGGAAATACTCAAGCGATGGGAAGACTATATAAAGGATCTTTTCCGCGACAGGAGAAAGCAACCGAGAATACAAAAGGATGAGGAGGACCGGAAATATTAAAGTCCGAAGTATAAGCTACCATAGCCAAACTGAACAGAAACAAAGCAGCTGGTCCAGACGGCATTGTAATAGAGCTGCTGATAGCCCTGGAAGAATTCGGAATAGAAAAAATTACTGAAATAATAAACGAAATTTATAATAATGGAGCAATACCAGACGACCTATGCAAGTCGATATTTATAGCGCTGCCGAAAAAGTCAGGTGCAATCGAGTGCGAACTGCAGAGCTATCAGCTTAATGAGTCACGTTACAAAACTAATTGTGAGAATTCTGATGAATAGAGCGAGAAGCAGAATCAGGCCAGAGATAGGACAAGAACAGTGCGGGTTCGTCAAGAACACTGGAACAAGGAACGCCATATTTATGATTAGGATGCTCTCCGAAAGAGCAATACAAATGAAGAAGGACTTGTACCTATGTTTCATTGAATATGCGAAGGCATTCGACAAAATACGACACAAAGAATTGATGGAGATGCTTGGCGCCTCGACATTTTGGGGAAAGACCTAAGAGTAATCAAGTATCTCTACTGGCAGCAAACCACCTGCATACGGACAGGCAACGATTCCAGAAAGATAGAAAGAGGCGTAAGACAAGGATGTGTCTTTTCACCGGATCTGTTCAACTTGTACTGTGAGAATATTTTGAGGAGCCTAAATGCTACGCCAGGATTCGTTATTGGAGGCCACAATTTGAACAACATAAGGTATGCAGATGACACGGTGCTGACTGCAGACACTGAAAGAAAACTACAAGACCTCCTACAGAAGGTAGCTGTGGAGAGTGACAAGAAAGGACTACAAATGAACTGTAAGATAACTGAATGCATGGTCATCAGCAAAAAGAGCAACCCAAAATACTAAATATAGGTGATATATCAAGTGGTTCTACAGAAGGATGCTGCGGATATCATGGACCGAGCATGCAAGCAATGATGAGGTGTTGGAAAGAATAGCAACCAAAAGAAAATTAATACTGAGCATCAGGAAGAGACAACTAAGTTCCTGGGACATGCAATGAGGAAGGAGGATTTGGAGAACTTGATACTGACAGGCCAGATAGAAAGAAAAAGAGACATAGGTAAGCAGCGGATAACATATTTGAGGAGCCTGATCAGGTAGATGACAGAAATGGGATTGCGAGGTGTAACAGCAGAAAACGTACTAAGAGCCACCAGAGATCCAGAGACGTGCAAAACCATGATCGAACATGGCACATAGAAGAAAACTGTTTCTTTATTTAGTCTTGTATATTAAAGTTTCGTTGCTATACAACAATTTTGTAGCAAAAGTTGTACTACTTATAATAATAAACTGAATTTAGAAATTTTCTTTTTTTAATAAAGAAAAATTTATATTTATTTACACAAATATATCGATAAACACACTAGCCATGTATAGTGCCTTGTAGTTTATCTATCTATCTATCTATCTATCTATCTATCTATCTATCTATCTATCTATCTGTGAGTCTGTTCATATCTATCTATCTATCTATCTATCTATCTATCTATCTATCTATCTATCTATCTATCTGTCTATCTATCTATCTATCTATCTATCTATCTATCTTTGAGTCTGTTCATATCTATCTATCTATCTATCTATCTATCTATCTATCTATCTATCTATCTATCTATCTATATCTATCTATCTATCTATCTATCTATCTATCTATCTATCTATCTATCTATCTATCTATCTATCTATCTATCTATCTATCTATCTATCTATCTATCTATCTATCTATCTATCTATCTATCTATCTATCTATCTATCTATCTATCTATCTTTCGTTCATATCTATCTATCTATCTATCTATCTATCTATCTATCTATCTATCTATCTATCTATCTATCTATCTATCTATCTATCTATCTATCTATCTATCTATCTTTGAGTTCATTCATATCTATCTATCTATCTATCTATCTATCTATCTATCTATCTATCTATCTATCTTTGAGTCTGTTCATATCTATCTATCTATCTATCTATCTATCTATCTTTGAGTCTGTTCATATCTATCTATCTATCTATCTATCTATCTATCTATCTTTGAGTCTTTGTCTTCATATCTATCTATCTATCTATCTATCTATCTATCTATCTATCTGTCTGTCTATCTATCTATCTATCTATCTATCTATCTATCTATCTATCTATCTATCTTTGAGTCTGTTCATATCTATCTATCTATCTATCTATCTATCTATCTATCTATCTATCTATCTTTGAGTCTGTTCATATCTATCTATCTATCTATCTATCTATCTATCTATCTTTGAGTCTGTTCATCTATCTATCTATCTATCTATCTATCTATCTATCTATCTATCTATCTATCTATCTATCTATCTATCTATCTATCTATCTATCTATCTATCTATCTATCTATCTTTGAGTCTGTCCATATCTATCTATCTATCTATCTATCTATCTATCTATCTATCTATCTATCTATCTATCTATCTATCTGTCTATCTATCTATCTATCTATCTATCTATCTATCTATCTATCTTTGAGTCTGTTCATATCTATCTATCTATCTATCTATCTATCTATCTATCTATCTATCTATCTATCTATCTATCTATCTATCTATCTATCTATCTATCTATCTATCTGATGTGTGAAATCCGTTGCGCACTGTGCGGCGCACAACTGTGTCATTTCCCCGGATCAAGCAAAGGTTTATAAAAAGAAATGATTGTCTTGACATTCGACTAATTCTTGTAATGTTGGTCTTGCAGACAAATAAATACTATTGCATTGACTTATATCCGTACTGTGTGTGTCATATGACAACAATTTTAGTTTTATGCTGTATTGAGCTATTCCTTATAAATGTCAAAGGTCAAGTTTACCCATGCGCACGAGTGCGCATGCACACAGACAATTAAACACGCTCTCTCTCTCTCTCTCTCTCACACACACACACACACACACACACACACACACATATATATATATATATATATATATATATATATATATTAACCTTGGTTATATTTTTAGGAAGAGTATTCAATATCAGAGATGCCACGTTTGTTGATATAAGTAGTGCAGACATGAACAAACACGACATGGTAACTGCTAGTTTCATGCCAAAATGTGATTTTCAGACGTTCTTGGTTTGAAAATATCCCTGAGGTATTGAACTGATTGTCTGTATGCAGTATCGATTCTTATATTCAGGTTGTATTTCTATCAGTCTCTCTCTCTCTCTCTATATATATATATGTGTGTGTGTGTGTGTGTGTGTGTGTGTGTGTGTGTGTGTGTGTGTGTGTGTGTGTGTGAAGAGAGAGTGAATGAGCTAAAGAAAAAAGGAGAGAAAAATGGATTAGTACAGTGTACAATAGTCCGTAAAGTAAAGCAATAGATGTCTCCCTGGTTGCCGATATGATTACCATGGGTAAACAAAACAGTCCATCGAAGAATCGGTATTTTGCAATCGACATATGTACGCTCAATTAATCTGAAGAAAAAACTTCTCTTAGTATGTAACCATTCCGTCCATTTATTTAAATCTCAGGTCGGCACAAGGAGAAGATAAATTTTCTTTTTTTTATAATCGTTTCACCTCCCCTCCCAAGTTAGGCGGTACCGCCACTGATACGCAGGTGGACTACATAAGAGAGTAAAACTTTAGGCAGGAGGAGAGTGAAGAGAAAGATGAAACAGTTACAGAGAATGTCAGAGAAAGTGTAAGAGGAGGATGGGAACACAGATGTGAAGGCAGTTGCGAAGGTAGAGAGAAAGGAAAAGAACAAGATACACGGGGTGATGTAGAAAGGATGAGGGAAGGATTACCTATGCTTTTTTCAAAAAGTAATAGTATAAAGTAAATTTAACTGACTAGGTAGGGATTTGAACTCAGTTCACTGATCCCACTTTCTATGGTTACGTTACATGAAATGTCATAGAGTAAAATGAACACGCAGAGGATAAAATGTATCTATCGGAGAGTAAAATGCACATGTCAATCAGTACAATTACATGTCAGAAAATAAAATGCACGCCAGAAGTTAAAATCCACATGTCCGAGGGTAAAATGCACACGTCAGATTGTAAAATGCACATGTCAGAGAGCAAAATGCATCTCAGATTGTAAAATTGGTATTAAGAATACTAGCAAAAGTTTGTAAATAGAGAAAATACCAAACCAATTCTTATTTCATTCTTAACTAATAACAGATATTCATTATACGACCGTTTGCTTTCTGTCTCGCGTCTTTCAACACTTGGCAAGTTTTATGAGCACAATATCTTCCACGCGGCCATTAGACCCTTTCTGGCTACTCTTCTATTAAATAAAGGCCCGTGTGACGGTTTAATTCGCACGAGCGTTGATTACTCCGTTAGACGGGTGGGGACGACGACAGTCCTTCTTTCATGATGTCTGATTCTTATTTGTCACAGTACATTAAATATATCTCCCCGCTATTTTCCATCTTCCCCACCCCGGCTTTACTCTCCTCCCGACCACTCACAAACAGGGAATCAATTCAATGAGAATCTTTCATTGAGGTTTTCCTGCAAACACTTTTGATCAAATATTCTGCGGTGGTTTTGCCTAGTTTCTTCATCTGTTGATTCGTGAGGTAGATTCCCTTCGGAACCATTTACGATTCCTGTCATCTCTTTTAGTCGATTGGACACCTACTTTCCAGCCTGATTCCCACCTTGCCCCCATTACAGCCTTACTACTTTCTCTCTGTAGATCCATAGTTCAGTGTATTCCTTATGAATAGCATCTACTTTTTCACCATTTTCTTAGTCTTTCACCATTTTGTATGGTTTTATGGTTGTCACTGTTTTGCTTGGTACTGGTATTATTATCATTATTATTAGTAGTAGAATTTGACTATCTTTATGTGATTGTATATCTAGCATCTCTATATAATAGTAAAAAAAACGTTTTAATCGTATTTTTTTATACAGACAATAAAATGCATGCAAACAGCACTGTGTAATTTATATGTAATTAAATATATTCATAGCAAACTAAAGAATATCTAAATACATGTCGCGTGGGTACAGTTATCTATGTGGAACAGAAAACTGGCAACCCGAGTATAAATTCCTAGTCTTTCACTTTCAGTTTAACACAAATGGAAATCTATATATCTATCTCTTCCTCCTCTAGCTATCAGTTCAATACCAGGATAGACTAAGCTCCCAAGACTTGAATAGTCACCAAAGTAAAAAAAAAATAATAATACGCTGAAATCAAAACGGGAAAACCACTTCCCTATATTTTAAAAACAATGGGAATTCATAGACAACAAAGAAACGAAATCTATAATTATGAAAAAAGATATAAGCTTAATCGTGAAGTCCGGTTTACATAACAAAACGTGAAAGGAAACCGGAATCGGAAATAAAAACATCACACAAACCACAGATCATAATGAAAAAAAAACTGTGAAGACAATGTTGAAAATTTAGAAGTATTGGAAAGTTGTGATATCAGTCGGTCACATTACGGCAATAAAACGAGTTCAAAACACTTTGAATGTAATTACTTTACGGAAAACAAGAATAGTATACAAGAAGCCGAGAAAAAAATGATGTGTCATATAAGCCAAACGCAAAATATTGAAATGGAGGAAAGAGAAAAACTCCCAAGATTAAAACCAACAAAGCATAACCTCAAAAATATTAAGCCCTGCAATGCAGCACTCAAATTAATTCTGGATTGAAAAGACACTTGCATAAATCTCAATAAAGCAAGATAAGCATCAGCAGTAGCAGAAGCAAGAAAAATTAAACAAAAAATTTAAAAAGGTAGTCTCACAGATATAAAGATCCACCTTAGAAAATAAAAATAGAAAAAGGAATCAAACAACTTAGAATTGAATTATCAGTACTCGATAAACTGGCAAGAGAGATAAATGTAAGAACTATTAAAGGGAGAAGAATCGTAAGAAAATACAATATTAGCAATGAAAATAAAGTCATATCAGTTAAAGAAAAAAAATCAAACAATACAACTGAAGACTGCAAGAATAAGACGCTATTAAAAATTACCAAGATTCTACAGACAGAACAAGATCTTTCAAAACTGATGCAAATAAATTGTACAGAGAAATAGATAAACAAAGAATTGAATGACAGCTCTCCCAAAATGAAAGAGGTTTGGGGAAAAAATATGGGCTTACCTTGATGAACATAACAATGAAACAAATTGGACTGCCTAAGAGATTGAACAAGTGAAAAATAAGAAAGAACAAATTTGGTCGGGAATCACATAAGTGAATGTTGAACTAGAAATCTCCAAAAATAGATAAAAATTCCTAACTTTTACCTATATTATTTAAATACAGCACACAAAAAACAGGCCAAAGAACTTCAAGAAATGCTTAACGATCCCACTAAAATTCCTGCATGGATGACCAAAGGAATTACCTTTCTTCTATTCGAGAATGATGATACAAATACAAAAAAAAAAAATTGAAAAATAATAACTTGTCTTCCCACAACTTAAAAATTATGGCATCTGTTATGACAAAACAGACATATTTCTTCTTGGAAAGAAATAGCATACTACAGCCTGAAGAAAAAGGGGTGCGAACGTGGTTGTTACGCATGTGAAGACCAATTACTTATTCATAGGATGATTTTGGAAAACTGCTTCAATGCAAAGAAAAATCTTAGTACTGCCTGGATAGATTATCGTAAGCCATTCAATAGTGTACCACATGACTGGATCTTAAAGTCTTTAATTATGTACAAGGCATAACCCTTTATCATCAATTTCATTAAACAATGTATGTCGATATGGAAAGCAACCCTTTACCTCAAACATATAAATGGAACCTATAAGTCTGGTGAAATAAACATCAACAGGTGAATATTTAAGGTGACTCTTTGTCTCCCTTATTATTTTGCGTATCACGAATATCATTAACCAGTCAACTTAACAAGACAGAATGTGGTTATAAAATAGTTCAAAAGAAAATAAGCCATCTATTTTATATGGATGACTTAAAGTTATATGCTAAGAATGATAATGAGCTGGAAGGTCTTCTGCAAACTGTAAAATGCTTCAGCGAAGACATTGGAATGAAATTCAATTTGAATAAATGTGCTAAAGCTACAGTTTTACGTGGATCAGTACAAGAAACATCCTCAATTAGCTTAGACCCTGCTGTAACAATAAAAGAATTGAAACCAGAAGAAGCTTATAAATACCTAGGTGTAAATGAGAGCGAAAACATTCACCATAAAAAAATGAAAGAAATAGTGCGTAAAGAGTACTATAGAAGGCTACGAATGATATTAAAAACTGAATTAAATTCACAGAACAGAGTTATGGCCATTAATAGCCTTGCAATCCCAGTTGTCCAATATAGCTTTAACATCTTAAACTGGACTCTAAACGACATCAGGCGAATGGATGCTAAAACAAGAAAGCTTCTTTCTAAGCATAAGATGCATCATCCAAAGGCTGATGTAGACCGTCTATACATATCCCTTAAAGAAGGTGGTAGAGGTCTTATTCAGCTGGAATTGTCATACAATTGTCATACAACTATTGGCTTACTAACATACATAGAAACAACAAAGGATTGGATGATACAATTAGTAAGGCAACATGAAGAAAGAAAGAAAAAATATTCAATAATAAAAGAAGGCAGTAAATACAAACAAGATTTACAGTTAGTAGATTCTGTAGAAAAGCAAAACAGAAGCCAAGAACCAACTATTGCGGCAAAAAATATGAAAATGAAAGCCAAAGATAAAGCTCTTGAACAGATGAAACAGCGCTGGCAAGCCAAATCTCTGCATGGCCAATATCCAGAACGTGCCAATAAATCCAATGTTGACAAAGTTAATACTCATCGATGGTTACGTGCATCTGGATTAAAGTCTGAAACTGAAGGCTTTATTCTTGCAGCACAAGACCAAAGTCTTTTCACTAAAAACTTTCAGGCAAATATTATGCATAATAATATGGATCCAAAATGCAGGTTTTGTGATAAACACCAAGAAACAATAGACCACCTAATCTCAGGCTGTTCTGTGCTTGCCCCAAATGAATATAAAAATCGCCACGATAGAGTTGGGCAATATTTACATTGGGCAATGTGCAAACATTATGGAAAAGCTGTAAACAAACAATGGTATGAACATCACCCAGCACCGGTTACAGAAATAGAAGATGTAACCATTCTATGGGATTACACCATCTACACAGACAGAAAAATTGAAGCAAACAGGCCAGACATTATTGTTAAAAACCAGAAGGAGAAAACTTGTCTATTAATTGATATGGTTTGTCCAGCGGATTGTAACATAGCAATCAAGGAATTTGAAAAACTGTCAAAATATAAAGACCTGGAAATTGAAATAGAAAAAATGTGGAAATTGAAAACAAGAGTTGTGCCAGTGATAGTAGGTGCACTTGGAATGATAAAAAATGGAACAAAACAACACATTGAAAGAATCCCTGGAGACCCCAGCTTAAGAGATATACAAAAAATTGTCTTATTAAGTACAGCCCACACACTAAGGAAAACTTTATCTATGTAATGCTAGGGATGATAGGGAAGATATAAAAACATGAAATGGAGTCATAACAACACGCCACGACCTGCCTTAGGTCTCCCCGCAGACTTGGTTGGTAGTGAGACCAAAGCAGAAATCGAAATATGATGAAAAAATGACATAATAATAATAAATCCTACGTACGTATCTAATATGAATTTTCGTGTGCGTTTTTACATTTATATGGATGTTTCTCATGGCAAAGTACAAAAACAGAACTTGTGATTATATCAATTTTCTTATAATACCCTTAGTAAAAGGGATGAAATCCAATTCTCCTTTGACTCGTGTTCTGTAGCTAGACGCATTTCCACAATATTCAGGTGTTACGATGTTTAACACTACGATATACACTATTCATATTCTTACAACCCACCAAACAATTGTACCTTCACTTGTCAAATAATACAGCTACCAGCTAATTCGTAATTTGCATTTACTCGTAACCAAACCTGCATGCATATATTCGGATATGCAAAGAAGTACAAATATGGTTGTAGTATGTCTTCACTTTACACGAAGGTGTAAATTGAAGTAAAATAATATAAAAAGAAATCAATTTTAATATAGGTTTTACTACAAAATATATATTCAATAGTTCCTATGTAATAAAACAAATATCATACCAGTGATGGTAGGTGCACTTGGAATGATAAGAAATGGAACAAAAAACACATTGAGTAAAATAAATATAAAACGAAATCAATGTTTAATATAGCTTATCGTACAAAATATATATTCAATAGCTCCTATGCTCATCTGCTTCAAAGTGTATGCATCGAAAGTGTTATTATAATGGTAGCTACCTGCATACAGGCAGGAAACGAGTTCAGTAACTGTTGGGGCGCTCTCCACCTTCTCCACAGAAATGGACTATTCTAATCACTAGATAAAATAGTAGTGATTATACCTCGAGGAAGGAAGTCGAGTAAGGAAGTCGAGTGAGCGAGTCAGTCGGGTATTTCCGGGATTGCACCGGAAGTGTTCTACTAGTCAATCTCTCACATCTCTACGACGATACTGTATACTAATTGCCTTCTTCTGTATTCTACTAACCCACACCTCTTGTAAATACTTCTCTTTTCTTGTCAATACACCTACTTTTATGCTATTACGTTGTTTTGTATTATTTCACATAATTCTGTTACCCGACGTAACAGTAACAGATAAAAAGAAATGTAAGACAAGGTTGTATATTCTCGCCAGATCTATTCAACCTATACAGCGAAACAGTTCTAGGAGTCCTTTTGTTGTTAGCAATCGCAATCTGAACAATATAAGATATGCAGCTGATACAGGGCTGATAGCTAAGACGGAAAGAATATCCCACAGGAAGTAGTAAAAAAAAAGCAGAAAGAAAGGACTATATATAAACTAGGAAAATACTGAATTCATGGTTATCATTTAAAAAAAAGAGCCCCGACTACAGGCCAGGGATACTAAAACCAATCAGGTACATAAATTTAAATACATGGGAAATGTTATAACAGAGAACGGTAAGTGCGATACTAAGATCCGAAAGGTGTATTGGCATAGCGAAGGACGCATTCCGGAAGCTGAGTAGAGTATTAAGAGACACGAAAATTTTGTTAGAAACAAAGAAGAGAATATTGTTATATGATGTCTATCTTTCAATATGGTAGCGAATGCTGGACAATCACATCAAAGTTGAGAGAAAACTGGAATTAACTAACCTGTGGTTTTACAGAAGGATACTATGCACAGAATATGTGATCAAAGAATAGGTTTTGGAGAGAATGGAATCGAAAAAAAATCTGATACTTACAAGAATTCTTACAAGAAATGACAGCTGAAGTTTCAGGGATATGCAATGAGGAATGAGTGCTTGGAGAATCTGATACTTACGGGGCGGATAAAAGCAAGGAGAGACAGGGGAAAGCAACGCTTTATATACTTGATGGACTTGAGCAGAAGGATGGCGGAGTAGGGTTTGGGTGGGTAACAGCAGAAGGGGTGATAAGAGCTACAAGGGATAAGGATATGTGGAAGACCATGAATGCCTAGGTCCTGAAGGGACACGGCACATAGAACAAAAACAAAAACAGAGTCTGCAATCCGAGTTCAAATCCCTACCTGTTTTGTTGCGTTCACTTCGAAAAGTTATCAATTCACCTTTTCTCTCTCCAACTTTGCGTTAAATAGTAAATTAGTCTAAGCTTAAAATAGTAAAAAAATACTAAATTATTCTAAGTGTAAAATAGTTTTAAAAAATAGTAAATTAATGTATGCGTAAAATAATAAAAAAAAATAGTAAATTAGTCTAAGCGTAAAAACTAGTCTAACCGTTAAATAGTAAATTAGTCTAGGCCTTAAATAGTAAATAAGCGTAAAATAGTAAATTAGTCTAAGCGTTAAATAATAAATTAGTCTAATCGTTAAATAGTAAATTAGTCTAAGCGTTAAATAGTAAATTAGTTTAACTAAGCGCTAAATAGTAAATTAGCCTAAGCGTTAAATAGTAAATTAGTCTAAGGGTAAAATAGCAAATTAGTCTAAGCGTAAATAGTGAAAAAATTGTAAATTAGTCTAAGCGTTCGTTTTGTTGCGTTCACTTCGAAAAGTTATCAATTCACCTTTTCTCTCTCCAACTTTGCGTTAAATAGTAAATTAGTCTAAGCTTAAAATAGTAAAAAAATACTAAATTATTCTAAGTGTAAAATAGTTTTAAAAAATAGTAAATTAATGTATGCGTAAAATAATTAAAAAAAAATAGTAAATTAGTCTAAGCGTAAAAACTAGTCTAACCGTTAAATAGTAAATTAGTCTAGGCCTTAAATAGTAAATAAGCGTAAAATAGTAAATTAGTCTAAGCGTTAAATAATAAATTAGTCTAATCGTTAAATAGTAAATTAGTCTAAGCGTTAAATAGTAAATTAGTTTAACTAAGCGCTAAATAGTAAATTAGCCTAAGCGTTAAATAGTAAATTAGTCTAAGGGTAAAATAGCAAATTAGTCTAAGCGTAAATAGTGAAAAAATTGTAAATTAGTCTAAGCGTTCGCACTTCCCGCCTGTGGAATTCCCTTCCACATGATTGCTTCCTCGACAGCTACTATCTCCAGGAGTTTAAATGTAAGGTCAACACACTAACTCGCATCCATTCTCTCAAACACTCTTCCCATCTGCCCAACCCTTAGCCTCGGTATCCTTACCCGTCTATCACCCTCCTTCTGACATTTCCTATATCTAACCTCTCTTTCTCTTCACCTTCCCCTGTGTAACTCCCTGCACAATAGTGGCAGTGGAAATGCCTTGCTTGGGGTGAAATGATTAAAAAAAGAATAAGCGTTAATAGTAAATTAGTCTAAGCGTTAAATAATAAATAAACGTTATATATTAAACTAGTCTAAGCGCAAAATAGTAAATTAGTCTAAGCTCTCTACCAGCTACTCTAGATAAGAGACACTGCTATCAAAATCGTTGAGAAGTCGACAAGACAACAGTATCTTTCTCAAGAAGGCATATCAGTTCATGTAGTAAAGGAATTTCTATAAAACCAAAATTGTCTAAGTCCAAGAAGTACATGGTATACTTTTTAAAAAGTAATTTTTTATTGTTTTTTGAAACGAACCTTTCAATTTCGGTATCGGTTTTTCTTCCAATCGGTTTACAAATAAACATTAAAATATTTATTTATATAGCAAATAAAGAAGGATGATGATGAATGAACATCCATACGTCAAAATATATTTCCGTATTTACAATTATGCTGTTTCTATTTCAAGTCTTTTTAGATTGTAGACCAATAATAAATTCTGGTAGGATTACTAGTTCACTTAAAAATGTCTTTCTGAGTCAGTCAGTTAAGAGCCATACGTGATGCACGCTTTGGGCGATCATGTCTCGAATAAGACATGAATGACTGGGTAGAAGATTATCCCGCAGTAGGTTTCCATTGCTTTCTGCGGTAGACTGGTTGCCAGCCAAGGATAAAGAACCCAATCTGTCATATTATTTGAGTTATAGCTAGAGGCAGAAGAGATGTATTATATTATTAAGAAGTAATTAATGGGGGATCAATTCATTACTTCATAACAATATAAAACTGATCCCCCACTTTATGCCCAGTAGAAACCTTAATCATGATTGCAACTATTATATTTAGTCAGTCAGTTAAGTGCCATACGTGATGCACGCTTTGGGCGATCATGTCTCGAATGAGACATGACTGACTGGGTAGAAGATTATCCCGCAGTAGGTTGCCATTGCTTTCTGCGGTAAACTGGTTACCAGCCAAGGCTATAGAACTCAATCTGTCCTGCTATTTAACCCATAACTGGAAGGAAGAGACGGATTATTACCTTTGCCAAGAGTATTTGAATGTAATGAATTCAAATGGAATTCGAACTCGGCACCCCGATTTGTTGTTCTGAGTCGATATCCACTGCATCACAACGCACATCCTTGCTGAATAGATTACATTAATTATGTGAAAAAAATACACCTTTGTCTTAATCCTGTTCTATTTTTTTGTGTACTTATTCAATTAATTTTACATCTGTATTCAGACGGGTTACTGTCAATAAATATTCTGTATTATTTTAATATATTTCCTAATTAAATAAATTTTTCCTATCAGTTCAAATATGTATTTGTGTCTTACATAAGGTATATATCCTTCTGCATTTATATTGCATGCTGTCACGTATATGATAAAAGAAATGAGATAACGTTAAATAAAGGAAACAGCAGAAGACCAATTAAGTTTTGTAATAAGCAAAAAAGGGGAGTCGTTTTAATTTTAGTGATTTAGTCAATGGCTAAAAAGAAAACAAAACATAAAGGTTTACTAGCAAAAAAGTTAAAAATACTTTGAAATTACTTCAGTCGGGGGTTGCTGGGGTTTTGTGGTATCGTTTACATGTCATATCAGTAAATGTTGTAGATAGATCTATCTATCGCCCGGTTCACACTCCACCCACGTCTATTGAACAGGTTAAGAGGTTCATCCTTTGTTCCCTGTTTAGGATGTGGTTTCCAGCTTCCTCTTTTCAAATCTTCTCACTTTGTTTTTTTGTTTTTTTTTTTCAATTGGAGTAGATAGATCTATCTATCGCTCGGTTCACACTCCACTAACGTCTATTGAACAGGTTAAGAGGCTCATCCCTTGTTCCCTGTTTAGGATGTGGTTTCCGGCTTTCTCTTTTCTAATCTTTTTCACTATTACGTAGCCCCCTGCACATCAGTGGCGTTACTGTCTTGCTCGGGGTGATACGATTAAAAAAAACAAAAAAAAACAAACTGGTTTGAAGCAGATTTCTGCAACAATTGACTTCACCAGCCAACTCGCTTAATTTTGGCTAAAAACCAACGAATAAAAATGTCTGAATGAAGATTTTCACTTTGTAAGGTTATCCGACCACATCAAAGAGTTATTTGAAGTCTTTAGTCTAAATGACCCAGAACCCGGAAAAGTTTCATTTGTAAATATACATTCTCTTAACAATTAAAACAAGATTAAATTTGACGTTCCTGTGATTTTTCTATTATTTTTGTTCAATTGAAGTTCAAGGAGTATAAACGGTCAGTAATATAGTAAAGTCAGTAATACACGATATAATTAGTCAAGACTACGTTGTTATGAGTGACACAAAGGAAAAGACTATTGTTAGGATTCAAGTAAACAGATTTTTTGTTATATTATGGATCAGATGCAAATACTTTCTCTAAAAATAATGAAATCTAATTCTCTAAGTGTATCTTCGAAATATTTATGTGAACAATATACAAAGAAATGAATCTATAACCATCATTTTTACACAACCACTAATGAGCTTCTTTATGTGAAAAAAATACGAAGAAATCGAGTGTCTATTCGAAATTTTTATAAGATATTGAAACGAAACTGTGTGTATGCGAATTTTTATGTGAAAACTTTTGATTGAAGCCACGGTATCAGCATTTAAATGAAGAAATTGCATAATTGCATTTAACATAATTGAAATTTGAAGAGAGCTCATGAAAATCTGAGTGTGCGTTTCCACATATGCCGGCATAAATAATTTGATATAATCTTGTCAGGTTCAGTTCAAATAATTTTCACGTTATGTTTTAATTAACTATTTAAAATGTGGTAAAGAAATGTCTGAAACACTTCATAGTTACACAACAAACGATGCGCAACTAGAAATTTGAGCGGTTATAACGCAATTACTTTAAATATATGCATCTTATGCATCTTATATGTATTATCACATAAGTTTACAATTTGATCCATACTTATATATATATATATATATATATATATATATATATAATGTTAGTTAGTAAGTTATTTAATTAGTTAGTTTTGGGTCATAATTAAATCAGACCAGTACGCAGTTGTATTAAAAAGTGTTCAATAAAATTATATTGTAGAATTTTGGAATATTTCTATTTGTTATTACACAACCCAGATTTTTATTTTTTCGGTGTCTTTGGGCGATTTTCAAGACCCGATTGTTAAAAAAAAACCGTAAAATCAGTTTTTGTAAATTGCCTAAAGACACCGAAAGGTATAAACTGGGTTGCGTAATAAACTCTTTTAAAAATGAAAAAATATTCAATAGTTCTACAATATAATTATATTGAAAACTTTTTAATACAACTGTGTACTGGTCTAATTTAATTATGACCAAAAACGGTATATTAAAATAATTAATGTACATACATACATACATACATACATACATACATACATATATATATATATATATATATAAAGTTATATAATTGAAATATATATATATATATATATATATATATATATATAAAGTTATATAATTGATATATATATATATATATATATATATATATATATAAAGTTATATAATTGATATATATATATATATATATATATATATATATATATATATATATATTTCAATTGTAAACGAGTTAGGTGAATTCCGTTTTTTTCTTTAACTTTCATGTAATGGGGATTTTTTGAATGTAATTACTTGTGGAAATTGAAAGTTGGAATTTGAAATTAAAATATGTAATATACCCTGATATAACATATAAATGCTATTCTCAAACAAAAATGAATTACTGATTGAAAGAACATAAATTCTGACCAACAAACAAATGTTAGGATCCTAAAAGTCATGGATGAAAATGTTCTAACTTCCCAAAATTTTGAAAATTGCGCGTTCATAAAAAATCCCTGTTACGTGAGCGTTTAAAAAAAAAACGATAAAATCAATCATTATAAATCGTCTGAATACACCGAAAATGTCGAAAAATGGGCTGCGTAATAACTCGTTTACAAATTATATATATGTGTGTGTATATGAATGTATGTGTGAATACGTAAATTCATTCGTTTATAATACTTTGCATTATCAATATTTGCATTTTAAATTTGAGAATAAAATTTAAGGCTACAGATTAACATAAAACTTGAATAGCTAACACGAGAAAAAGGATTATCTCGGTAAGCGTTGGGTTGAAATATCAAAGATGTAAATTTTATCATCAAATGAATCACTGCTACTGTATTAACCATTTCAGTTAAATTATTGTTTGATTACACATTTGGTTAGAATGAAAAAGGGAAATGATGGTTCTAAAGAAGGAGAAGGAGGAGGAGAAGAAAAAGAAGAAGAAAAATAGAAGAGAGAGGCGAGAGAGGGCGAATAAGAACAGGTGGAGGAGGAGGCGGAGGAAGAAGTAGAGAAAGAGGAAACGGATGAGGAAGGAGAGAGAGAAAAGTAGGAGAATGTGTTGGTGGAGGAGGAGGAGAAAGTGCAGGAGGAAGAAGAGCAGAAAGAAGAAAAGGGCTAGGAGGAGGAAGAAGATGAAAAAGAAGAGGAAGAGGATGAAAGGAATAAAAAATGATGACGAGAAGAGGAAGAGGCGGAAGAGGATGATTTAGAAGAGGAGGAGGAGGCAAAGGAAGAAGAAAAAGAAAAGGAAGAAAGAGGATGTAGAAGAGAAGGAGGGAGAGGAGGAGGTGGAAGAAGAAGAAGAAGAAGAAGAAGAAGAAGAAGAAGAAGAAGAAGAAGAAGAAGAAGAAGAAATGATATTAATAATTCTATCCAAGGTATTCTCATTTAGACCCACATCTAAGCTAAAATATTTTCAGTGAACTTTTAATTATTTCAACCTAAGCAAGGCGGGACCGCCACTAGTGTGCAGTGGGGTTACAGTGAGAAAAATAACTACAAAAGGTATTAGGAAAAGAATAAAAGATGAACGGGGTTCAAGAAGATAGAAGATTGCAATTGACTTTTTTTTTTTAATTTTTAGAGATTGTAGCTATCAGGAAAGCAAGTAAACGAAAGTGAGTTTCACAGACGGGAAATGCAAGAAAAGAAACTGTTCGAGTAGAAAAGTCAGTGACGTTTAATTATTTCAACGGTAAAAGAGTGCGACGTAGATGCCAATCTAGTATAACACTTAAATGCATGTAATCAGGGGCACCAGGGAACAAAAAATGTCAAAGCAGTTAAAGGTATTTACAGAAAAGAGAGAAGCCACGTCATATTGGTAAGAATGTGAGTGATGTCGAGATTAAATTGTAGATCCTTTATTGAATTTTGTCAAAAACCTCGAGATGAATAACAGAGGCATCAGACCAAATATACCAAAAGTGTTCAATGCTTGGACGAAAGGTAGATTTACAAATGAACAAGATGGATTCTGACGAGAAAAACTTTCTGGCACAACACAGTGACCCAACTTCCCTTGCAGTAGATGCGACTATTGATTCGATATAGTCCTTCCACTTCCGGTCAGGTTGAAAGTGAGGCCAAGGAGATTCAATGTGTTACTCTTCAAGAGAGTAGCATCAGCTATATTGATGGCGAACAGGAAAGTTTGTTTATGGTGGTTAATGAAGAGCAGTGTTGATTTGGAGATTTTTATTGAATTTTGTCAAAAACCACGAGATGAATAGCAGGAGCATCCGATCAAATATGCCAACAGTATTCAATGCATGGATGAAAGATAGATTTACAAATGAACAAGATGGATTCTGACGAGAAAAACTTTCTGGCACAACACAGTGACCCAACTTTCCTTGCAGTAGATTCGACTATTGATTCGATATAGTCCTTCCACTTCCGGTCAGGTTGAAAGTGAGGCCAAGGAGATTCAATGTGTTACTCTTCAAGAGACTAGCATCAGCTATATTGATGACGGACAGGAAAGTTTGTTTATGGTGGTTAATGAAGAGCAGTTTTGATTTGGAGATTTTTATTGAATTTTGTCAAAAACCTCGTGATGAATAGCAGGAGCATCCGATCAAATATGCCAAAAGTATTCAATGCATGGACGAAAGGTAGATTTACAAATGAACAAGATGGATTCTGACGAGAAAGTCTTTCTGGTACAACACAGTGACCCAACTTTCCTTGCAGTAGATTCGACTATTGATTCGATATAGTCGTTCCACTTCCGGTCAGGTTGAAAGTAGTTTACATGAAAATATTTGGAAAAATGCCACGTCACGTAAGTGAGAAATGGATTACAATGCAGATCCTTCTGAAGATTTTGTCAAGAACCTCGAGATGAATAGCAGGAGCACCTGGCTAGATATGGTAACAGTATTCAGTGCACGGACAAATGTTTTTATTGATTTATAAATGTGCAAGTTGGATTCTGAAGAGAAACATTTTTCTGGCACGACACAATTACACAACTTTTCTTGCAGAAGATGCAACTATTGATTTGATGTAGTCATTCTACTTCCGGTCGATTGAAAGTGAGGCCAAGGAGACTAGCATTAGCTATATTGATGGCGGACAGGAATGTTTGTTTATAGTGGTTAATGAAGAGCAGTTTGTTTTGGAAGCGTTAAAACTTACAAACCATTTACTGCGGCAGTTAACCGTTGATTGGAGGTCCTTTTCAAAAGCAGCATCACGTTTACTTTGTCAGCCTTAACGGATTTCATTTTTAGACGTGGGTAAATTGTGATGTCGTCTGCATAAATACGTAGTTGGGAACAGATTTCATCAAGAAAATCATTAATGAAAATCAGGAAAAGCGTGGGGCCAAGGATAGAACCTTGAAGGTCACCCGCATTCATGTAAGTGTGCCCGTTCAAAACGATATTCATTTCACGATTTGATAGGAACAATTGAGTTAAATCGAGCAATCCTCCAGTTATTCCGTAGCTCTGGAACTGAGTATGCTCTTTGAAATTTCTACGGCCATAAATTACGCGTAGGAATTTCCCTGTTACCACGTTAAATATTTGTGGTTTACAAATTTAGTAAAATATTGCAATAACAATCATATGCAGGCAATTATTCAAAGACGTATGAGGGGACAAATAAAAGACTAAAAACTGAAACATTTCCATTTCACTGAAATAGATGCTAAATGCATGAGAGGGTAGGTCATCTCTACTATCTTTTTATCCTTTCTTTTTTTTTCTCATTGTAACCAAACAGTACCTCTGATGTCTTTTCTGTTTTTGTCTCTCGATCGAAACGGAATAATTTATTGTTTATGAGGTAATTACGGGACCTGGTGTATATGCTAAATTACTGAGTAAGAAAGAAACACGTAGAATTATAATATGATTATAATATGATTATAATATTATAATAATTATAATATGATTATAATATGATTATAATATTATAATAATTATAATATGATTATAATATGATTATAATATTATAATAATTATAATATGATTATAATATGATTATAATATTATAATAATTATAATATGATTAGTTTACTTATTTGATTATTACTTCTATGTTATGAATTCAAGTTTCACTTTCTGCCCATACTTGTGGTCGAGTTTAAAAAGAAATAATATAATTTTAATAAATAACACCACTATTCTTTCGCAATTAGATACCCATGTGCTGTTTTGTCCTCGTAAAGTCTGCGATAAACACTCTCCAATAAAATGGTTGTTGGAGGCTCCCTGTCAGTTGGAGAAAATTGATCTTTTAAAATAAATAATTGAAGAAAATTTGTAAGAACCTAATACATCGAAAAAAGAGATGACTTATTTAATTTGGAGAGAGAATCAATTTACGTTTAATTAAATACAATCTCCCGAAGAAATCTGCCCCAAAAGTTTTTTGTTTCCTTTTTATTTGAAAACATTGTTTATTCATCCCAAATAGTGACAGCAGATGTAAAAAATACTAGCGTATTTCAAAAACATGCATGTTTGCAATATTTTGGGTGTTTATACAATGATCAGTGCGTAGACATTGGCGCCTATTAATAAAAGACTGAATCGATAATGCATAAGTATCTGCGCTCATTCATATGATAATTTTTTAAGCGTGAGCCGAAAGTATAGGGCACACAATGAGGTTCGAACTCACAATTTTTCAATTTTAATTTCCAAATGTAAATTAAAATTGAAACATGGATAAGAGCATAATATAACTTGAGGCATAGTAAAAATAGCCAAACCATACAATGTTAGCAGTGTATGCAGATTATTCCAGGAGAAAAAGTTAGCTATTATGTTCATCCCAGAATGAAAAAAATTACGAAATGAAAGATCAGAAATTATGGCTAGTTGTAACCATACCTATAAATACTTTCTAAGATCATGCAAACATGGATAAAACATTGTAAAATTCTTGAATAACACCTCCCTAATTTTGAAAATTTTTGGATGTTTAAAAACACAAATTCGTAGAAAAACTCACTGTTCGTGCGTTTGAAAATAGAAAAATCAGTTATTTCAAATCGCCTGAAGATAACGAAAGATTGAAACCTAGGTTGCGAAATAAATAATATTTAAAAGTTCTACAATATAAATGTATTGAACATTTTATAAGACAACTGTGTACTAGTCTAATTTAATTTTGACCAGAAGCTAAATAATTATATATATATATATATATATATATATATATATATATATATATATATATATATAAAACGATATTTTTACGAAACTTCGAAGTCGGCATGAACCTGCTCAATTAAAGTGGCATATCTTGTGCACTAAAACCAAGTGTGTGTGTGTGTGTGTGTGTGTGTGCTTGCGTTCCATATAATATGACAGACAACAAAAATTTGATTTCTTTTTATTTAGTTTTTATAATATTCTTGTATGTTTTCGTTAGTAAAATAGTAAAGGAATGTAATAGTGTCTGTTGTTCCAAGCAGTATTCTCTACTTCTTCAGCCATTTTTCAAGATGGTTTTGTCGCTAAGCGTTGTTAATTTCATATCATGGTTGTCTGTTTAAGATGTATAATAAAACTACATACTAAACCAACATGAAAGCAGCGAGAAAATAAAAGAGTAATCAAAAAGACAGTAGATAACGACTGATATTGTATTTAAATTTTTGAATATCAAAGTTCATTTGGAAAACTTGAAACAAGAAGAGAGTTTCACAAGGTAGAAAGGCAACAAAGGAAAGATTGTTGGAAACGATATATATATATATATATATATATATATATATATATATATATATATATATTGTGTATCGAGGCAGCAGATAATTTTCTAAAGATGGCTCCTGTGAGCCGAAAGCTTAGAACCAACTTAATAAAAACTTTTACAAATGTTGAAGAATTTATGTCTTTATTTTCACCTGAAATTAAAGCAAAACTACGACGTTTAGAACGGCTCATGATTAAACATAATAGACATTCATTGTCTCTTATATTTAACAGTATATGTTTAGAAATATATATATATATATATATATATATATATATATTGAGTGCTTATTGTATTGTCAACTCTTCAAATCTGTAAAGCGAGTGGCTCTTCCAGAATTTTGCTCAGGTTTCTTGTTTTCAATCATCTTACAATATCGACTGTTTCAGGTCTTGCAAGATTCTTCCAGATTCTTGCAACCGATCCTCCTCTCTCTCTCTCTCTCTCTCTCTCTCTCTCTCTCTCTCTCTCTGTTATATATATATATATATATATAATGTAAGTTTTTTCGATGATGTTGTCATTCAAGAATGTTTGGCTGAATATGCTCTCTCTCTCTATATATATATATATAAAACAACATTATCGAGAAGACTTACATTACATATGTCGGATTCAAGCTCTATTGCTCATATTAAAAAGAACATTACTGTCCACATTCGCTATTCAAAAAATATTTATCGACAATACTCCATCATGAAAATAATAAACAAAAACTTCTTGAAGTACTCTATATTAAAAAACAAAAACAGCACTAAATTGGATTAGACTAGGCTACCTATACACTCACCGGGTTCCTTTTAAAACTCACTTCATGATATTAGATGATGAGGTAACAATATCATTGATTTTAACATTGATTACACATATTCTAATTTATTTGCAATACGAAGTATTGTAATGATTATTATTACTCACAGTCACGTTATACAATATTATTTATATCAAACGCAAAAAGAAGTTTATGAATGCAAATGTTTTCAGAATTAAAGAAAAAAATCAGTCGCTTACGCAAAACAGAAGAAAAAATGACAAAATATTCAACAGATTAAAATTATAAATATGATATTATTGAAATGAATTTAATAGTTTTACCAACTCATATATTGATTCCTCGAATAACACTTAATTTGTTAAGAGGGGGAGGCATTCCCCTTAAACGTTGTAAAAATAGTACCTTTTTCTTCGTAGGAAATTGCAAACCAATATCATATTAAAGGCCTTTCCATTAAAGTAATATTAGTCCCGAGGTGACAATTTATACTAATTTTCATATTTAACACATTATAATTTTCAAAGATGAAGGTCATTTCAAAACGCACACACAAAAAAAAATCTGCTTAAGGAAGGGAGATTCATATTTATTGAAATAACATAAAGTATAGATGCCTCCTGCATTTTTTGTACGTAATTTTTCAAAATTATAATAATTCTTTTTATTATATATTCTTTTTCTTCCTAACATTTATTTAAAAATACGTAACGGCCGCGAATCAACGTGCATATGTTTATTTATTTACCAGCAAGTCATGTGACACAATTTTCCAGCCATACAACGACACGCCCACATTTAGCCAATTCAGTTGTCAAACATTTGAGATATTTGTTTATAAAAATGTTCCAATGTTGAAATATATATTGTATTATCCACATTTAAATTTATTTAATAATTTTGTTATTAAGTATTATAAATGTTTATTATTTTTCACATACATAATAGTTGGGATAAAATATCCAATTGTTTCTTTAAATACATGTATTGATATAAGTACAAAAAAAAAACTTTTCCTAAAATTTAGTACAGTGCTTGATAGTTGTTGAAAATATAATATACTCCTAAATTAGTCGGAAAATTATGTATCGTTTAAACCAGATTTATGGAAACACACATACGTCCATACAAGGTTAGAGTTGTACCATTATAACTAAACTAGTTTTATTATTATAACTATTATAACTAGAGTATCCATAAACCCAGCGGATTCTTTTTAAAAATCAGTTCATGATACAAAATGATAAGCTTACAATATTATTAATTTTAATATTGTTTGGACATATTTTAATTTGTATTTGAAATACAAGTTGTTGTAATAATTATTATTAATCACATTATACAATATTATTTATATCAAACGCAAAATAATAAACGGAAATGTTTTCAGAATTTGTGACATATTCATGGTGATTTCTTCAGCTTTATATTTAAGCCTTGTCTGCCGTGAAATCTTCTGTGGTCTACTGGTAAGACAGTTCAGATCTAATGACGGCAATTCCACGGTATTGGGAATATGCAGTTTCAATTTCAGCCGGCAGATAGATATTTTCCAAATAAGCTTTCTTGAACTATTTAGGCTGGTGGAAATTATTTTTTATAAAATGTACTGTTTAATTATAAAAATAGGCTATCCACTCAAATAAGAATATCCATTTTATAATAATCTTCAAACAAATAAAATTCAAATATGTCGGTGAATGCCAGTTTCATAAAATTTCGTTATATATATATATATGTATATATATACACACACACACACACACACACACACACACACACACACATATATATATATATATATATATATATATATATATATATATATTAATGCATGTTTCGTTAAATAATACAAACAAGTTTTGCATATTTATTTTATGTAAATTTTTTTCATATTCTCTTATAAGCTTAATAACATTATCATTAAATGAAGAAAGAACATGCATTTAAGAAGCTGAAAGCGAATGTCGCATCACAGTTCGTGACGTCACACATGACCAAGCGAGAATGAAAACAAGAAATATTAAGTATGAGAAGCCATTGGAATAAACCAATGGCTTCTGTTATGAATTATAGTCATTTAAGGATATTTGTAAAAATTTCATAGTTTATCTTGTTCAGGTTAAGTTTCAACTGTTTTATGTATATAGCTTGGAGAATTTTTAATTTTTGTTTATTGTTTTCATTTTTAAGTATAGTTGTGTTTTCAACTCGGCTTTTCCGGAATCGTGTATGCGGCCTGGTATGTTGTTTTAAATGCTTAATATATATATATATTGGATATTGCTTTCACACCCTGATTGAGCACTCTGGAAGAATGGTAGACTTTGAAAAACGGTAGCTACTCTGGCATCTACGCATCGTTCATTCAGCAATAAATTAGAACACTCTCAGCTATTGGGTATGTATAATGATAATATACACGCTAAAAAGTCTGCCTCCTTCTACCGAGCGCCCGTAGCTCAGAGCTAGAATCGCCGACTGACGCCAATTCGGTCGGGTTTCAATCCTGGGTAAAAAGCAATCGGTTGTCTAACCATACTGATGAGCTGTGATACGGTGAAATAGATCTGTCAGCGGATGACTATATATATATATATATATATATATATATATATATTTTCGAGACATATTCTATTAAATATAAGAGACAATGAATGTCTATTATGTTTAATCATGAGCCGTTCTAAACGTCGTATTTTTGCTTTAATTTCAGTTGAAAATAAAGACAAAAATTCTCCAACATTTGGATAATTATTTATTGGTTTTCTTCTAAGCTTTCGGCTCACATGAACCATCTTCAGAGAGGTAGTTTAAACTGAAATATTATAAAATCCACCATCACCGACGATTTTATTTTGTGTTGACATAAAACTCCGCTTGGCAACGGCAATAGTTACCAAAAATAATAAACGCAGTTCTTAAGTTTGCGATGCGGTTTTATGACGTCACACCGCGGGATAGCGCGAAATGACAACAAAACCATCTAGTCAAATGCAATGTAATATGTTATTTCCTGCTTTAAAGTTGATTTTATTGAGTGTTGGTTGTTTTGATTTGATGTACATGGCCTCCAATATCTGCAGGTTCCTCTTACTGTGTGTATGAATAAGGATCACCGTATTATTGACCAAAATCTGTCTGATATTACCTACATGTTTATGTTTTTCAGAGAAATGTTGTTTGATAGTACTCTGATCAGAAAGATGACATGTAAGTCTACGGGAGAGCGTGGTTGTGGTAAAACCAATATATGTACTAGGTTTTTGAGTAGTATCAGAGATGCAATCTCTGAATGGGCATGTAAATTGGTACACTACATTGGTTTTTTGTAAAGAATTTAGTTTAGTGCCTGTTGGGTTATTATAAACTATGAGGTCAATTGTTTTAAACTTTTTATAATATATAATGAGTTTAATTTGATTATTACTATCCACTGGTTTAACATTTCTACGTATTATGTTTTTGAGAGTTTTTTCATCTTGTTTATAATTATTATGTATTTGGTTGCAATAGTATAAGTTAATAGTTTTATGTTTATTTTGATGTAAACCATTATTATTAATATTATCATTATTGTTAGAGCTATTGTTAAGTTTGTTGAGATACATTTTAATTTGTTGATCAATAACGGAGTTAGGAAATCCATTATTGACTAGTGTTTGCTTAATGTTGTGTAATTCTTTATATGGTTCATGTGAGCCGAAAGCTTAGAAGAAAACCAATAAATAATTATCCAAATGTTGGAGAATTTTTGTCTTTATTTTCAACTGAAATTAAAGCAAAAATACGACGTTTAGAGCGGCTCATGATTAAACATAATAGACATTCATTGTCTCTTATATTTAATAGAATATGTCTCGAAAATTACTTGCTGCCTCGATATACTAAATATATATATATATATATATATATATATATATATATATGAGTTGTGATACAGCGAAACAGGCTGTATGTGGATAGCTAATATATATATATATATATATAATGATGCAATATGTTTCCTACTCGATTAATACATGGATAAATTGGCAGCGATTTATTAATCTTTTGTCTTTGTAAGTGGATCCAAAAATCAAGCGGGTACACAAATTTAAATGCCAGGGAAGTGTTCTAACAGGGTATAGAAATTTTGTCACTGAGATCCGAAGACGTATTGACATAGCCAAAGATGCATTCCAGAAGTTGAGTAGAGTATTAAGAGACAGAAAAAGTTCGTTGGAAACAAAGATGGAAGTATTATGATATCTGTCTTTAAATATAGCAGCGAATGCTGAATAGTCTCATCAAAGATAAAGGAGAAACTTGAAACAACCGAAATATGGTTCTTCTACAGAAGGATGCTGAGTATACCATGGACCGAACATGTGTGCAATGTCGAGGTTCTGCAGAGGATAGAAATGAAAAGGAAATTTATGCTTAACATCAGAAAAAGACTGATGATACTTCTGGGACATGCAATGAGAAAGGATGGCTTGAAGAATCTGATACTCAAAGGACAGATATAAGGAAAGAGAAATAGGTGAAAGCTACGCATGACATACTTAATGGGCTTGAGCAAGTGGATGGCATTCTTTTTATTTGCCTTCTTTAAATATTTTCATGCTTGTTAATTTCCTTTCATTGCTTATTCGTCTTTTTCTAAATTTCTTTTCTCAGCATTGATGAAGCCATTTTTCTAGTTCCTACTTTACTGATAAGTTCTTACTTATCAATAACTTTTTAAATTGCTCAACTGTTTTACAATATGCAAAATTTGTGTACTCTTTTCTCAATAAATGGATAAGCATATCATTCTTATGGCTCATAGCAATTATATATCTCTCAAATTAAAAAGTATGTATTACTATGCTCTTAAATAAATATTAGATTTCTAATATGGTAAAGAATCATTGAGCTGCATAATTAAATCTTACATCATCGAATAATTAAAAATGTTTCTAACAAAGAACAGAGATTGGAATTTAAAATCAACATCAGATATTGATTATGTAAAGGTATATTTCTAAATTCTATCAATATCGGTTGGTTAATATGTATTTCACTGTGAAGATATCGACTTAGGTAATAAAATCCAAGGCAGTATTTTTAAAAAAAGTATACAGCTTTCGGATATCGGATGTGCGTTGTGGTGCAGTGGATATCGGCTCCAAACAAAAAATAGGAGACGCAAGTTTCGTTGCGTTCACTTTCGTGCAAATACCTTTGGGAAAGGTATTCATCCGTCACTTCTCCCCCCAGATATGGGTTAAATAGCAGAATAGATTGGATTCTATTGTCTTGGTTGGCAACCAGTCTGCCACAGAAAGTAATGGCAACGTACTGCAGGAAAATCTTCTGCCCAGTCAGTCATGGATCAAAAGGGACATGATCGCTTAAGCGTGTATTTACCAACCTTCCCACGCAAGGTTAGATGTGATACAAGGTCATTTTATAGTGGGTCTTCCCGGCACTTAACTGACTGACTGATATTGCTTACACTTTTTACAATCATGCGAAAGTTACACCAGAATGCTACCCCAAAAACGATCGTTCTCGGCTGATGCTAAGGGTGTCCAAATCTTTTGACAGACCCCAGAATGGACATCAATGGGGATAACATTCTCGTGTGCAATATTTGCGCATAAAACGAATAGAATAAAGAAATGGAGAGAATAAATAATATGAACAAGCTGCCCATTTGCATTTTATATATTCCTAATAATAAAAAAGCACGTACAAATACAATCTTTGTGTACTTTGGTCTTGATTTTTATTGCAATGGCATTTACGCACAAATTTGAAGAAATAAAGTGTTATATACAGGTTTCTTATTGTTTTATATTTTGACACATTCGAGGCACAACGAGTCATGTCGTGACGGTACTAAATAACACATCACTCAATAAGTCCCGGGCCTGACTAATAAACAATTCATATGGTTTTGATGAAGTACTAACCTTCAAATGGCACGGGACAAATTTTGAGCCCAATCGGGTAATTAGTTTACAAATTACAGTTATTTGCAAATTTTCAAAACAATGGGAAAATCTGAATTTTGTGTGTTCATAAAACGTTGCTTTCTGACGGGAAAACATACTGTTCAAGCAAAACAATGTCTTGATAAGTGTTATTCGGACTCTGCTCTGTCAGAAACAATGTTTAGGAGGTGATATGATGCTGAACGCTCAGGTCGCCACAAATCGGCAGTTGTCCCGGAAAGTACCAAAACAACCCACAAACTCGTTTTGGCCAATCGTAAATTGAAGTTGTGTGAGATAGCAGAGGACCTGAACATATCAGAAGGCAGTGTATTAACCATTTTGCATGAACCTTTGTTAATGTGAAAGCAATGTTCAAAAACACAATCGATCAAAAACAACAACGCGCCGACGATTCAGAACGTTGTTTGCTACAGTTTTAACGCAACAAGTTCTTGCGTAAATATGTGACAACAGATGAAACATGGATCCACCACTTCACTCCGGGGTCAAATTGGCAGTCAGCTGAGTGGACAGCAGTAGTGTAAAGCCGTCCAAAGTAACCAAAGACGCAAACATCAGCGGGTAAGGTTTTGATCTCCGTGTCTTGGGATGCGCAAGGTATTTTGTTCATCGATTACCTTGAGAAAAGAAGAACCATCAATAACGAATATTATATGGCATTATTGGTGCGTTTGAAGAAAGAAATCGTCAAAAAACGGCCACAAGTGAAGAAGAAAAAATTATCTTTCACCAAGACAAAGCACCCTGTCACAAGTTGATCTCGACGATGGAAAAACTACATGAATCGCACATCAGATTGCTTCCGCATCCACCGTATTCTCCAGATGTGGCACCCAGTGATTACTGGCTGTTTGCAGTCCTCAGAAGAATACTAGGGGTAAAGAGTTTTGACTCAAATGCAGAAGTGATATCGGAAAATGAGGTCTATTTTGAGGCCAAAGACAAATCCTTCTATACAAAAGAAATCAAGTGCCATACGTGAAATACGTTTGGGCGATCATGTCTCTTTCGAGACATGACTGACTGGGCAGAAGATTATCTCGCAGTAGGTTGCCATTGCTTTCTGCAGTAGACTGGTTGCCAGCCAAGGTTATAGAACCCAATCTGTCCTGTTATCTAACTCATAACTGGAGGGAACAGACGGATTAATACCTTTCCCAAGGGTATTTTTGAGTAAGTGAATGCAATGAATTCAACTGGAATTCGAACTCGGCTCCCCGATTTCTCCTTCCGAGCCGATATCCACTGCACCTCAACGTACATCCTATCCACTGCGCCACAACGCACATATGTTGCTGAATAAAGTTGGATTTTACGTAATAGTTGTTGTTTTATTACTTACGCCTGGGATTTATTGAGTGATGTGTTATGAAAATTAATAATTAGAATGAAATATCTGCAAATATTAGTGCTTAGGTTTCGAGACAACAGTTAAAACCCTGGACATTGTGTATTATCTCGATATTATTTCATATCTTCCTCAAATATCAGGCAAGTTTTTTTTACTATTTTTTTTTTTGTCTATATTTCTGAAATGAGGTAGTATTTACAGTATTTACATTATTCGGAGCGTTGTCCTCACCTTTGT
The DNA here is from genome assembly GCA_037127315.1 of Ascarosepion bandense. Lineage (NCBI taxonomy): Eukaryota > Metazoa > Mollusca > Cephalopoda > Sepiida > Sepiidae > Ascarosepion > Ascarosepion bandense. Next base: position 3,105,076 of record JBBBDQ010001325.1, read on the forward strand.
TGCCATTTGTATGACGTTTCGGCCGTTGTAAGCTACGGCCTTGTTCAGATACTAGGAATTTCGAACCGAACCCTTTTTTTATCCTAGCACCTGAAGAAGGGCGGAGCGTACAACGGCCGAAACCTCATACAAACGACAACAAAATGACGGCAATAGCCCGAATAATGTAAATATTGTTTTTCTGTATATATTTCATATTGTTATATTTTCTACTTCTTAGTTTTTAAGTCAATGAGATTGAACTGGCTTCATGAGCAATGAATGCCAAATGTTTCCTTATAGGGAAACGGCTAATACTACCATTATCATTAGATTGACTTCAATATGTTATTTTATATAAATAAATTTAAAAATACACGTCCATTATTATATGAATATAGATACATATATTTATATGAACACACACATACATACATGTAAATATATACATACGAATATATAGATATATATGCATAAATATTTGCATGTGTATATGTCTGTGAGAGAATGAGTATGTGTGGAAATATATGTAGACATGTTTATATATTTCATAATATATTTGACGATAAATAATTGGCATTTATGCATTTAATCAGGATAAGTATACATACCCACATAGTTCGAATTCCAGTTGAATTCGTTGCATTCACTTACGCACAAATACCTTTGGAAAGGTATTAATCCGTCTCTTCCCTCCAGTTATGGGTTAAATAATAGGACTGATTGGGTTCTATAGCCTTGGCTGGCAACCAATCTACCACAGAAAGCAATGACAACCTACTGCGGGATAATCTACTGCTCAGTCAGTCATGTCTCTATCTAGACATGATCGCTCAAAGCGTGTATCACCTATGACACTTAACTGACATAAATATACATATTTGTACAAAAATGAATGCAACTGAATTCATTGCATTTACTTCCATGCAAATACCCCTGAGAAAGGTATTAATCCGTCTCTTCTCTCCAGTTATGGGTTAAATAACAGGACAGATTGGGTTCTATAGCCTTAGATGGCAACCAGTCTACTGCAGAAAGCAATGGCAACCTACTACGGGATAATCTTCTACCCAGTCAGTCATGTCTCTTTCAAGACATGACCACCTAAAGCATGTATCGCGTATGGCATTTAATGGGTAAATTATCTCTATATTTTTTTGTTTCGCACATGCTTGTTGTTAGATTTTATATTGTCGAATGCATTGTATAGTAAGGTCAGTTGTGTACCGTCCGTGAGAAGAAGAGCACTATAATGCAATCCACTCTGCCAGAAAATTGGAAACGGCATGCTATACTGCTTGGAATTCACACTGAGAGCTCCAATATGAATATTTCAGTGTTTTGGGTGTCAGTCTAAGAACTGTACAGATGATCGGAAAGTGTTGGATTAGTCTAGTTGCGATTACGAATGTGTTTGAATTGATCAAGATGGCGACGTTATGCCTTATGCCCCTATCCATCTTCCTATATGTCTGCAACATGGAGGCCTACATCAAATGACTTGAGGAGGCTGTGCTGCTTTGGGTCAAGAGAGTGACTGCTATAAGACCCGATGACTGACAGCAGGACTGTGCACGATGGCACACAATCAAGATGACTCAGTCATGGTTGTCACTCAATTTCACGACCACAACCCCCTTTACATTTTGCCACATAACTCCCCCGAACTGCAAACCCCTTGATTAGTATGTGTTGGGTACTTCTTCTTCTTCTTCTTTTTCTTCTTTTTCTTCTTCTTCTTCTTCTATGTGCCCTGTCCCTTCAGGACGTAGGCGATCATGGCCCTCCACGTCTCCCTATCCCTTGTAGCCCTTAGTATGTTTGTTCCTGTTACGCCTGGCAACCCCCGTTCCGTCATCCACCCGATCAGGCCCTGCAAATATGTTATCCGCTGCCTTCTTCTGTCTCTCTTTCCCTCTACCTGGCCAGTCAGTATCAGGTTCTTCAAGCCCTCCTTCCTCATTGCATGTCCCAGGAACTTCAGTTGTCTCTTCCTGATGCTCGGTATTAATTTCTTTTTTGTTGCCATTCTTTCCAACACCTCATCGTTGCTTGCATGTTCAGTCCACGATATCCGCAGCATCCTTCTGTAGAACCACATTTCCGCTGCTTCCAGTTTTGTCCTCATTTTCGATGATATTGTCCAGCATTCACTGCCGTATTGAAGAACTGACATCACGTAGCAGTCCAGCACTCATTTTTTTGTTTCTAGTGAAATTTTCCTGTGTGTTAGTACTTTGCTCAGCTTCTGGAACGCGTCCTTTGCCATGCTAATTCGCCTTCTGATCTCTGTGTCACACTTTCCATCTCCTGTTAGAACACTTCCTAGATATTTAAATTTTTGCACCTGTATTTGGAATTTTGGGTTGCACCTTTTGCTGATGACCATGCATTCAGTTTTCTTAAAGTTTATTTGTAGTCCTTTTTTGTCACTCTCCACCGCTACCTTCTGTAGGAGGTCCTGCAGTTTCCTGGGTACAGTTGAGCTAAAAACCAACAAAACTGAAGATGAAACTGAAGGCAAGAAATAGGGCAGCATTCACCAACAAGGTAACACTCCGGAAGAGTTGCAGGAGATTCCAAAGTCGTCTGGAGGCCGTGGTTGAAAGCAATTTTATTTAATAAATTTACTGTTTAGTATATCCAAGATATTTTTGTGTAATTTTGGTAAATATATCTGCTAACAAGAGATGTCAGTATTATTTTAATTTTAGCAAGATTTACACACACACACACACACACACACACACACACACACACACACATATATATATATATATATATATATATATATATATTGTGTATTTGGGCAAGAAACTCTCTTATACAGCTTTCATTAAAAATGACAGACAAGGTATTATCGTTAAATTTTTTATATAATTTTTCATGTGTTCGTAAATTTTTCCGGAACTCAAATTATATAAGAATTGTCCAAAAGTTTTGTACTTTCGAGCGCTTTAGGCTATACTTTTATCCATTATCTAGAATTACTTTTGTTTTACTTATAAATAAACACTCATAAATAAAAGTTTATGCGTATAGGGTTTTGTATACGTTAAGTTCCGAACACGGTAAGCAGATTGTTACCATGTTCATAATGGATATTTTTAAGTGTAGGATTTCTCTTTTTTTATTAGTAATGTCTCGATTATTTTTAATCTTCTTTCGCATGTGAATCATGCGATTATGTATGCATTATCAACGAGGACATCACGGATAGGTGCTGGAAAATCTCGATGTGTTTTTAAATGAGATCGAATGGAACTGTTGTGAGAAAGATGCAATGTCAAATTTCTTGTCAATTTTATAGTGGTGAAACCAATGTTTACGGATTTGGATCGTTAAGGAACACAAAGGACATATAAATTCGTAAACGGCACTAGTTTTCCGTAGTTTAGATTTTACAGATGAATTATTATTATTGATGATGAAGTTGGCAGTTTTGAATTTTTTAATAGTAGATAATTAATTTAATTTTCTTGTTTGAATTAATCGGTGTTGAATAATTTCGGATGATATTGCGAAGTGAAGATTCGTCTTCTCTGTAGTTATTGTGGATTTTATTTTTGTAAAAAATATCAATGTTGTTGTTTTTTGTTTTTTCTTTTTTCTTTTGTCCATGTATTCAACCACATGCAAAAGAGCATTAAAAATAATGGAGGGTTGAAAAGGTCACCAGCGTGACTGTTTGGTTGGCTGTCGGAGCTATCTGCTGGAATAGACTTCTGCCACTGTTATGTCGCCAAGTATAAATGAATAACTCAACAATCAGAATATGAGTTGTATTCCGCGGAAAGACGGTTAGTATGTACAGAAGTGATTAGTAATATTTACAATAGAAAAATACAAGAGTCCAATCCGTCGTAAGACGTGTGTATACGTGATTACTTCCGGTACGCCACCGGAAGTGTGACTAACTCTTCACTGACTCGCACTGACTCTTCAGTAACTCATTAGAGACTCTCAAGTGACTCTCTACGACTCCCTACGATTCATTTTTTAGTCGTCCCTCCCAGTAAGGGCAACATATGACACATGGTCAGTTTATATCTGGGATTTCCGGGCTATATGGCCCGGCCAAAATATGTCTGTCTATTTTTGCCCAGTCGTGCCTCTACCCCTCGGCGGAACCACGACTGGGTTATTGCTCTCTGCTCGGAAGCAGAGAGCGCCCTCTACCCGAAGGCAGAGGGCTGACAGTGTCGTACAGTCGTCAGTCTAGTGACTCTCTTCGACTCCCTACGACTGTCCTGTAGAGAATTCACCATTGCCATATATCGCAATGGGAACAGTCCATTTGTAGTCAAATAGGAGCGGCGCCCTAACAGCCACAAAACAGAAACTGCTGCTTATTTATAATTAGAAGACTTCATGTGTGCATGGGTAAATTAACATAACAAATATATATATATGTCATCCACATACAAGCTTGTTTCTCTGTATCACAGCTCATCAGTGTGGCTAGACATCTACTCGCTTCTGGCTGGTATCGAAACTCGACCGATTTGGTATCAATCAGAGTCTCTACTCTCTAAGCCATAGAATGAGAGAGAGGAAATTTTAGCGTGTTACATATAAGCGGTGTATGCACACACCAGTCCCTGGAAGAACTCAATTCATTGATAAGAGTAACGCGTCAATCGCAGAAGTAGTAAATGTTTTTAAAAACTTTCCTCTCCAGAGAGCTGAATCATAATGAGAGCATAATATATTTGTCATTCACATACAAGCCTGTTTCGCTGTACTACAGCTCATCAGTGTGGATAGGTATCTACTTGCTTCTGCCCGGGATCGAAACTCGATTGATTTTGTGCCAATCGCAGTCTCTACTCCCTGAGCTATAAGCGTGTATATATATATATATATATATATATATATATATATGTGTGTGTGTGTGTGTGTGTGTGTGTGTGTGTGTGTGTGTGTGTGTAGATAGATAGATAGATAGATAGATAGATAGATAGATAGATAGATAGATAGATACTCATTACAGTTGAAAAAACATTTATTGAGTCATGGGGATATTTATATAGGTGTCTTTCTGCGTATACCACGAAATGTTTGCATATGACTATTTTAAACACACACATGCATACGTACACACACGCACATGCATATGACGTATGCTTGCGTTTCTCTAATTTCATGCACTCATGCGTGAGAGCGCGGACGCGAGTGTTTGTGCGTGTACGAGTATGGTTGAGAGTGGGGAGTCTGACACCCATGCAAGTGGTGTATCATATTTCTACGTGAGATTTATGAATGTTTTGCGCGCTCAGCGAGATTGTGCTAAGTGCGATCGTGTTTTGCATACCATGTGTTTACGTAGAATAAACAATGAACATGATTGTTTTTTAATTAGAAAGAAAGAAAGAAAGAAAGAAAGAAAGAAAGAAAGAAAGAATTGGGGATACGAAAAAGAAATTAATTAAAAAGTAAAAGAATAACAGCAACAAAATAACTGGAAGAAAGAAAGTAAAAGAATGAAAAAATGAAAAAGAAAAAGAAATAAAGAAAAACAGAAAGAAAGAAAGAAAGAATTTTGGATATGAAAAAGAAATTAAAGAAAAAGTAAAAGAATAACAACAACAAAACAACTGGAAGAAGGAAACTAAAAAGAATGACAAATAACAAAGAAAGAAAGAAAGAAAGAAAGAAAGAAAGAAAGAAATGTGAGATAGGAAAGAGAGTGATAAAAAAGTCCGGAATTATTTTTTAAAAAAAGGCGTTAATGAAATGAATAAACGGAGAAAAAAGAAAATAATGATAAAGAAAAATCATACAAATAATAAATTAATAAATTGAGAAATTAATAATTTGAATAGCAGAAAATCGTAAGAAAATAAATTTTAGTTCAGTCAAAATGAAAATCGCCGTGCTGAATCCAGTGTCTTACAAGATCAAATTCAACATGCAACTGACACGTATGCACCCACGATTGGCCGAACTTTTTCTTCTTTCGCCTCTGATGTCATGTCATATGGCAATCAGATTGCGTCGATCGGGAAGAGAAGATTCGAAGGATATTTATTTACATAGAAAGAGAAGAAAATCAATTGAATTTCAATATTGTTAGAAACAAAAAATGCGAGACAGTGATATTGGTAGTCAAATAAAAATATCGCTTCATAGATTTTATTAATTATTTCATGTTTTAAATGAAAATATTCGAAGAGGATTTGTATAAAAATGTTCTTTTTGTCTTTACTTCTAAGAATTTTTAAAATTGACTCCTGTAAAATAATGGAGCCCCAGATAGAATCAATGCGGGATATTTTATTATAATTTCTTTTAACAAAAGAAGTGAAAATAAATTCAAATGTAGTTACGAGTTTCGCTAGTAAAAATCAGCGTTTCTTTTTCATCTTCTTCTTCTTATCCATCTCCTCCTCCTTCTTCTTCTTATATGTGACATGCACTTTCCGGAGGCAGACAGTCGTGGCTCTCCCCACTTTCTTGTCCCGTGTAGCTCTTAACAGTTTTATCTTTTTGCTATCTCTCCTAAACACTGTTCTGCTATCCATTTACACATGCCCGTTAGGTTGGTTTTTTCCTTGTTTTTCGTGAGTTCAGTATCTTGTGAGTGTTATATTTTCCTGGTATTCTTTCTTTATTATGTGCCCTAAACATTACGACTGTCAATATCTGATGTTAAATATAAATATTCTTTTTGTTTAAATTTTCTATAAAACTTGGTCGTTGCTCACATGTACATGTATTCTTATTAGCCGTCTATAGAATCACACTTCGAGCTTCGCCTTTATCCATATAAGAAGAATGATAGTATATAACATTTCAGTACTATATTCTTTGTTCTAACAAAAAGTTTCCAGATATTTAAATAACTATACTTATTTTATTTTATGACCTCCAGTTTATAAGTTGCATGTTGAGTTGTTGCTTTTTCTAACAATCATCCTAATATAAATGCGCTCGTTCCTCTTTCCGTCAATTAACACGCTCGTTACATCCCATAAATGCCTAATAAATAATGAACTATTCCGCGTTTTGGCCACGTGGAAAGAAGGGAAAAAACATTAGATAGATAGATAGATAGATAGATAGATAGATAGATAGATAGATAGATAGATATGAACAGACTTAGATAGATAGATAGATAGATAGATAGATAGATAGATAGATAGATAGATAGATAAAGAAAGAAAGAAAGAAAGAAAGAAAGAAAGAAAGAAAGAAAGAAAGAAAATTTCCCTTCTTTCTCCCTCGTGGATAGAAAATTAGATTAAACTAACAAGAACAGGTGCTGCACATTGATCCTCAGCCAAGATCCGAGAAGCTATTGCGACAGTGATAATTGTGCCATTTCCCAAACACACGGTATCGAACGACGGAAACTGAGTAAACAATCGCCAAATATCCAATTACCATGAATTAAATTAAAAATCATAGTCCCCTGAATTGTTTTTACATTGTTATTAAGAGTCAGTCAGTTAAGTGTCATACGTAATACACGCTTTGGGCGATATTGTCTCGAAAGAGACATGACTGACTGGGCAGAAGATTATCCCGCAGTAGATTGCCATTACTTTCTGCGGTAGACTGATTGCCAACCAAGGCTATAGAACCCAATCAGTCCTGTTATATCCATCTAAATCTAAACTTATTTATAAATGGAACTCTCTCTCTCTCTCTCTCTCTCTCTCTCTCTCTCTCTCTCTCTCTCTCTCTGTGTGTGTGTGTGTGTGTGTGTGAGTGTTCTTAGCTAGGTTTGTGTCGAGGTACTCCCGATCAATATCGAAAATCGATAATCGAAAAAATCGGGTTATAGAAGGAGTGGTCCGGTTTTAATCAAATTTAATACACTCATAGACAAAGACATAAGAAACGATATTCAGAAGTTTCAAGGTTGCAGTTCTTAAAATAGTGCAGAAAATCAATAATATATATTTATAAAAGGCAAGATGTTTGTGTGTGTATCTGGTTATCTGCCTGTATGTCTCTATTTTTTTTTTTTCAGCCCTTTTATTTTAGTTTTTGCTTCGGGTTTGGCTCTAAGTAAGTATAATTCTTAGTCTCAGCCATGATACCATTTACTCAGAGGACTTATTTAGCCTTCAAAATTCAGTTTACGACGAGAAAAACTTTTTTGATATCGATACAAGGAAATCAAAATTTGACTTACATCCATTCATTTTTCTTTCAGTCTACGGTTTCGCTTTAACTGGAAACAACTATTGCTTTTTAGTCTTTCGTGCCAATGTCCAAAGAGTCTGAGTTCCAGGACCATAAATTAGTTTTAAACGCTGGGCTAAACTGTTAGTAATCCATAACTGGGGGAAAAAACGGATTAATACCTTGCCCAAGGTATTTGCGCGTAAGTGAATGCAGGGAATTCAACTGGATTTCGAAGTTGGATCCCCGGATTCTTGTTCCGAGCCGATATCCGCTGCACCACAACGCACATCCCGCACAGTATAAGCGTGGGTAAATATAGAATTGGATCAAGTGGTGACAGTATTTTCATGCATGAACAGAATTTTCACAGCTGAAGAATGCTTTCAAGAATGAAAAAGACTCACTAATTGGTACTGACCACAGTGTTCACATCTATCACATCTATCTATCTATCTATCTATCTATCTATCTATCTATCTATCTATCTCTCCCTCCCTCCCTCTATCTATCTATCTATCTATATATATATATATATATATATATATATATATATATATATATAATGTAGTTTTATTGGTACCTTGTAAGGTTAATTCTACAGGGGATTTTAATCCGATGAGAACTCAATGTTAGAATTTAACAGAGTATTATAATGAAAATAAGTTGGATAATTTTATAAATCCATTGGTAATAGCTTATTTCGCGGAGCTCTTAAAGACCGCTCTTCAGACCAAATTCCTCACAACAATTGTTGCTCGGAATTTGGTCTTGTTCGTCTTAAGAGCGATCTGTAAGAGCTCCGCGAAATAAGCTATTATCAATGAATTTATAAAAACATCCAACCTATTTTCATTTCTCCCTTTCTCTCTCTGTCTCTCTCTCTCTGTCTCTCTCTCTCTCTCTCTCTCTATATATATATATATATATATATTGCAAATATATATATATACGTTTCGTATCGCCGGATATTTTTATGTTTTCGGTAAATAAATCTGATATCGGTGTTTTTTTTATTATTATTATTTTAACCTCATTCAGACGATTAGATAGATAGATAGATAGATAGATAGATAGATAGATAGATAGATAGATAGATAGATATGAACAGACTGATAGATAGATAGATAGATAGATAGATAGATAGATATGAACAGACTGGGATAGATAGATAGATAGATAGATAGATAGATAGATAGATAGATAGATAGATAGATAGATAGATATACAGCCAGCCGAAAGTCAGTAAGAAAGAAAGAAAGAAAGAAAGAAAGATCTACTCAGTCATGTCTCTTCTTAAATTCCGTTTTCTTTATTAGTGCATTGTCATGCATTCTTGCAAATGCGCTAGAAAGATTTTCTGTTGCCTCTTTCGCAGTTTTGAATTCAAAGTCGTGTTTCTGTTACACTTTTGTCAACCTTTTCTAGAATACCATGTCTACACTATGATTTGTCCTATACTTCTTCTAGGTGTGTATAGAATATTAGATTAATTCATATTTTTTGCAATATGCACAATAGCTCCCCGATTCCACCTTCAGTTCTGATAACCTTTAGGCTACCTGCGCTTTCATAACGTTGGCAACTTGATGCATATAAATGCTAAAATATTGTACATTATACAATTCTCTAATAAAAAAAAATACATTTTTCGAAATTCATCGGAAAGGACTTCTTTAATTTAAAAAAAACATTATGTAAACTTTTATTATTTATAATAATTTTCTAAATTAAAACCCCTCAAATTTTTATATTAACCATTTGGATTTTAAGAAAACTCCACTACATTACTTTCAACTCAACACTGTCAGCGCATTCATTCATTATGAATATTTTATTTTATTTTAGCTTCCTTTCTTTTAATTACATTTTTTTACAATTCATTAAATCTTGATCATAAAAATACAAAAAAATCAATTCTCGGCGAAAACTAATGACAATATGTTCGAGATAAACGAGTTTATATATATATATATATATATATATAAAGGATCGGTACGGTTGCTGTGTGGAAAAAGTTAAGCCGCTTGGCACAGATTGACTTTCAACTCTGTCGCTCAGACACACTGTTATAACGTTCCTACTTTCGTTGTTTATAGCAGTTGAAGGAAAATGTGTAGAGTGTGGCCATCTCACCGCACCACAGAGTTTTTATCTGTGACTATGGTCTGTGACCCGATTTGGCCAAGGACAACATTCCCCAGGATTAGCAACCACATTATTTGACACGTTTCTTACACCTTTCTTCTCTTTAAATACAAAATCTCACCTAAAATGAATAAGATTTTAAGACGCCGAATAATGCGTTAAGGGAGCACCGCACTATCTCAAAAAGGGTTCCAGGAATGCTTCTATTATTGAATGCTTCTATTATTGAATGCTTCTATAAATGAAAACAACGCTGAATAAAATATGTCACCTCAGAAGGGGAATGCTTCGAAGGAGATTAAAGTTCGAATATGGTGATTTCCTCAATGTAGCTTAGATGTAGCACCAGGCCGAAAATATTGGGTACCTAGTGAGGGTCGAAATCACTTTTCAGTCTCTAATGATTTAGCGAGACAAGTTTACTCACCACTGCACCAGACAGTCAGTTAAGGGCCATACGTGATAGACGCTTAAACGATCATGCCTCGAAATCAACACGACTGACTGGGCAGAAGATTATTCTGCAGTAGGTTGCCATTACTTTCTACGGTAGACTGGTTGAGAACCAAGGCTATATCTGTCCTGTTATTTAACCCATAGTTGGAGAGAATAGATGGATTAATACCTGTCTCAATGGTATTTGCACGTAAATGAATGCAACGAATTTAACTGTAAGTCGAACTAGGTTTTCCAGTTTCTCGGTCCCGCTTGATATCCACTGTACCACGACGCACATACATCATAACACAGTCTTTTTTAATTAATTTATTTTTTTTTATATAACATTTGTTCCGATATTTTTTGTTCAGACTTTTTTTTAAATCGTTTCGCCCCAAGCAAGGCGGTACCGCCACTGATGTGCAAAGGGCTACATAAGAGAGTTAAGGTTTTAGGCAGGAGGAGAGTGAACAGAAAGTCGAACCAGTTACAGAGACTGTCAGAGAAAGGGCAAGAGAAAGATGGAAACACAGGAGTGAAGACAGTTGCGAAAATAGAGAGAAAGGAAAAGCACAATATAAACGGGGTGATGTAGAAAGGACTGGAGTAAAGTGGATAAGAGATAGGAATTGACATTGCATTAAAATTCCTGGAGGTTGTAGTCGCCAGGAAAGCAAGTATATGGAAGGGATTCCACATGGGGGGAAATGCGAGAAAAGAAGCTGATGGTGTAGAATTGTCGGCTGTATTTCGTTGATTTAACTGTAAAATGGTGGGACCTTGTTGCCAGTCTGGTTGCACGAGTAAATTCTTGTGGAGGGAACACCAGTAACCTAAGTTAGTCGGAGCAGAAGCCATGAAAATATTTGTAGAAAATACGGAGGGAAGCCACAAGTGGCTGGAGCCTAGCTGCCAGGTTGAGACCGATCATATTACAGATTCTTCTTTGGAGCCTGTCGAGAACCCTGAGATGAACCACAAGGACGCCTGACCAGATATGACAACATTAATCTCTCGCATCTTAATAAAATGGATGAACATCTTAAGCTAAATTCGTAACATCTCCATCAGTGCTACTCGAAGTATGGTACGTGTAGCAATGTCTTTATGATAGATATAGTCTACTGCCACCTAGCTGCCATCGAAAAATTTCCGATATTTCAGAATCTGACAGAATATTTTGTTTCTTTCTGGAAAAGGTAAAGGAATAGATTTAAGTCAATGGAATTTCTTTTCAGCATGCATCGAGACTGGCGTTTCAGACAGGTGAATTATTTAAACAAAATGCATTTTACATATGAATTTCTTGGATGAGGAGTTATTCTTATTTACATTACTTACATTCAGGATGTACGATGTGGTGCAGTGGATATCCGCTCGGAACGAGAAATCGGGGAGCCGAGTTCGAATTCCAGTTGAATTCATTGCATTCACTAACGTACAAATACCCTTAGGAAAGGTATTAATCCGTCTCTTCCTTCCAGTTATGGTTAAATAACAGGACATATTGGGTTCTATAGCCTTGGTTGGCAACCAGTCTACCGCAGAAATTAATGGCAACCTATTGCGGGATAATCTTCTGCTCAGTCAGTCATGTCTCTTTCGAAATTTAATCACCCAACTGCGTATAACGTATGACACAACTGACTGACTGACTGACTGACTGACTGACTGACTGTGAGAAAATTTTCTGCTTAGTCAGTCATGTCTCTTGCAAGACATGATCGTCCAGGCATGTATCATGTATGACACTTAATTGACTGACAAAGCCCAAGAGGTTACATAGTAAGAGGCAGGATTTATGGGGATATGTGGGGAAGATAACAGTTGAACCTAAACAAGGTAAAAACTAGACTGTAGTGATTTGGTACGAGTCCTCTTGCGAGTCAATTCTACAAAGCAGCGATTCATGGAAAGAAGTTGCTCAACACTGGAATAGGAAGGAAATGAAGGCATTTCGCTACAATGTTGGTAGCATGGAGATTTTTAATGGTTATAACTGGTGGAAATAATGAATGTAGTTCAACTGAAAACTTTCCATGGAAACAGCAATAGAGCAGCAATAATGCAGCGAATTTAAGGTACTTAACCCTCAGTTAAATGCTCATGGGATACACGCTTGGGCGATCATGTATAGAAAGGGACTGAACAGAAGATTTTTCCGCAGTAGATGGCCATTACTTTCTACAGTAGACTGGTTGACAACCAAGGTTACTGAACCCAGTCTGTCCTCTTTAAGCCATTTAAGCAATAGCTGGAGGGAGAGGAGATGGATTATACCATATTATTATAAATAGGGGGATCAGTTTATAACTACATAACAATATAAAGCAAACCCCCCACTTTATGCCCAGTAGAAATTCCACTTATGTTTACACCTGTTATATTCAATCGACTGTTAAATGCCATACATGATACACGATTGGGCGATCATGACTGAGCAGAAGATTTTCCTGCAGTAGATAGCCATTACTTTCTGTGGTAGACTGTTTGACAACCTAGGCTATAGAACCCAATCTATTCTGCTATTTAACCCATAGATGGGGAAAGCGACGGATTAATACCTTTCCCAAGGGTATTTGCGCGTAAGTGAATGCAACGAATTCAACTGGAATTCGAACTCGGCTCTCCGTTTCAAGCAGATATCCACTACCCAACAACGCAATTCCCAACCCTAGCACGCTGATAAAAAGAAAGAATACAAAACAAAATAATACAAGCCGGTACGTGAGATCAAATCGTTTCAAGGCCAGTGATATACAAGGTTAAACGTTTGTTCCATTTTGAACCATAATAATGTACATTATTATATATTTTCCTTGTCTCTTTTTGGATTGTATTTTATCTTAATTTTTGCCATGACTGTTCCCATGATGTTTAATCTACTGGGGGAATTATATTAGATTACTTACTTTCTACGTAACCTTGTTACACGTCAATGACAGCCAAATATGTATAATTAAAATATCATTTTTTTCTTCATTCTTTTTCATTTTATATGCAGTAAGATATGAGATAGTAAATTCTTGTGACATATTAATGATTAGGTGTCATCATGAAAGAGACAATACCAGCCCACAACCTACCCGATTTTGAGGGACAAATAAAGGCTGGAGGCGACGCATCAACGATGCGGCCTCAATATGCGTGCTGTAACATAGACAATAATAGATAAGGCGGAACACAAATATGTAAGTATTACAAAAGGAAGAGCCAGATTTTCAGGGACTTGCTACATTAATCGTAACACACACATACGCGCATGCGCGAATATAGATAATAAATAAGTATTCAAAATATCAAAGAAAGAGTACAAACTCTCGCGTCTATGTCTGCTTATATATATATATATATATATATATATAAGGCAAGATGTTTGTGTGTGTGTCTGTCTATCTGTCTGTCCTTTATACAAATCCATAATTTTTATCCAATTCTCACCAAACTTCACTCAAATATTCTTTAGCCTTCCGGTCAGGTTATGAGCTACTCAATTTTTCCAATACCCACCCCCCGATGTCGGAACTTGATACGCCGATACCCGATCAGGTCTAATCAAGATCGGGCTTTAAGCTATTTCATCGTGGTTCTTGCTGCAGAATTTGCTCTTACTTGGTAAAATTATAGTTTTTAGTCTCAAACACTAGTAGAACTTCTCAAACGACACATTTTCCCCGATATCAGAAATCGATACCCCAGATATTCTATCGAATCTGATCAAAAACCGATATTCAGCCATCAATATGACTCATTTTCTCCAGTTTTACCCCCGATAGGTACGATGTTTTCATGGACGTACTTAAGTTAGTTTATCCTTGGATGACTTATTTGACTCCGATATTAGAAATTGATACTCCGATATTCTATCGGGTCTGATCAAAATCGGGTTATCAGTCCTTTTATTTTAGTTTTTGCTTCGGGTTTGGCACTAAGTAGGTATATTTGTAGTTCTTAGTCTCAGCCATGATACCATTTACTCAGTGGACTTATTTAACCTTCAAATTCAGTTTACGATGAAAAAAACTTATTTGATATTGATACCAGGAAATCAAAATTTGACTTACATCCATTCATTTTTCTTTCAGTCTACGGTTTCGCTTTAACTGGAAACAACTATTGCTTTTTAATCTTTCGTGCCAACGTCCAAAGAGTCTGAGCTCCAGGACCATGGATTAGTTTTAAAGCTTTCATTGCACCCGAGCAATACCGGGCTATACTGCTAGTCATAAAATATATAGAAGCTAAGGATACAGAATTAGTTTATCCTTAATTCTCAATACTGTATTTTTGGAATACTAAGAACTTCCGTTGGTATAAGATTTATTTACAAGATAAAGCTGTATTTAATCAGTATTTAATTACTAAACAATTGCTTAAATTCTAGTCATTTTTATGGTTTATAAAACATTTGGGTGGTTTGTCGTGATGCAGTGGATATCGGCTCGGAACGACAAATCGGGTAGCCGAGTTAGAATTCCAGTTAAATTTCTTGTATTCACTTATGCACAAATACCCTTGAAAAATCCGTCTCTTCCCTCCAGTTATGAGTTAAATAATAGGACAGATTGGGTTCTGTAGACTTAGTCGGCAACCAGTCTACCGCAGAATGCAATGGCAACCTATTGCGGGATAATCTTCTGCCTAGTTAGTCATGTCTCTTGTATCAAAATGTGTATCACGTATGGCACTTAACTGACTGAAGGGTTTTTAAGTTAATGTATTGAACCCGACTGAAATTCGAACTCTATAATCAGATTTCTTATTCTGAACTACTATTTATTGCAACATGCACACATCCTCTTCAAAACAAGAAAGAATACATTCTTATGTTTTAGTACATAGATTTCAAATAAAAGGTGCGATTAATATTACAAAAGGGGATAGAAAAAATTTATTAAATTAATTTTGTCTAATGAAACGCTTTAACATAAGCTAAATTTAGGGATGTGGAGAAAGTTTCTAAATATTTAATAAAAGATGCATTATGGTGCAATGGATATTGGCTCAAAATAAGAAATCAGAGAGTCGAGTTCGAATTCCAGTTGAATTCGTTGCATTCACTTACGTGCAAATACCATTGGGAAAAGTATTAATTCATCTCTCCTACCTTATGGGTTGAATAGCAGGACTGACTGGATTCTATAGCCTTGGTTGGCAACTAATCTACCGCAGAAAATATTGGCAAGCTTCTGCGGGAAAAATATTTTGCATAGTCAGTCATGTCACTTTCGAGACATGATCGCCCAAGCGTGTATTATATATGACAGTTAACTGACTGACTGAGTTTCAGTATCCTAGATGGAGCTCCTCACCCCCAGCAAATATATCTTTACTGTCCATCAACTGAAAACTCAAATATACAAACAATGTAATGATGTAATTATTACATATTACGTTGAAAATTTCACTGCTAAGTCTTATTATTATTTTGTTTGTTTAATTCATTTTTAATGTAAATAGTTTTAAGAGAATTATCACCCGATTAACAAAATGGTGTTGGTTGAGTGGTTTAAACCTTACCTTTTGGCTATGAGATCCGAGTTCGAATTTCAACATCGTCGATCTATCAAGAAGATGAACTCTTGATAATATCTCGTGAAAGTTTTTGGAATGTTTCTGAGAAGCATATCAGATGTCAAACCAAGCCTTGTGGGTGAAATTAGCCATCGAGGATTGTTCCAGTACGATGTCACAAATCATTATGACTGAGGGTTTGAGTGTACTCTCCTTGTTCACAAATCAAAATTGATCACACCAGATTATACACTGCTCACTCTCAGAAACTGTAACTAAGGTCCGCTCAGCAAAGTCATCTATCTATCTATCTATCTATCTATCTATCTATCTACCTATCTATCTATCTATCTATCTATCTATCTATCTATCTATCTATCTATCTATCTATCTATCTATCTATCTATCTATCTATCTATCTAATTCTATCTATCTATCTATCTAGTCTGTTCATATCTATCTATCTATCTATTCATATCTATCTATCTATCTATCTATCTATCTAATCTATCTATCTATCTATTCTATCTATCTATCTATCTATCTATCTATCTATCTATCTATCTATCTATCTATCTATCTATCTATCATATCTATCTATCTATCTATCTATCTATCTATCTCGGTCTGTTCATATATATATATATATATATATATATATATATATATATTTTAATTCAGATACTTCAATCCAAGGGAAAAAAACAGGAAGGCAAATTCCAAAAACCCGATCCTAATGATACAGGAAGAGAGCTCCATGTAATAAAATATTACAGAGCAAATATATATTAAAAAAGGATTAATTCAAAGATGTTGAATGGCCATTTCGATATGAAGATCCCCACGGGGGATAACACATCACCTCAGCAACAGAAAAATCCTTTCAGAAACTGGAGAAAAATTAGTCTACTTTTCCTTTTTAAATAGATTACAAAGAAATTAAGAAAGAAAATAAAAATAAAAATAAAAATAAAAAGGAAAAATAAAGGAAAAGAAAAAGAAAAAGATAAAATAAAATCAAATAAATAAGAAAAGAAAAAATTGACATCGTCTGGGTTCGCAAAAAAAAGAAAGAGAATTGTAACTAAAAATTAACAGACAGCCGTGTTAAATCGACGTAAGTTTAAGATATATATATATATATATATATATATATATATATATATATATATAAAGATAGAGAGAGAGAGAGAGGGTGGTCCAAAAGTAGGTGTTCAGTAGGTGAAATAGGTTTGTGTATCGGTTAAGTTACATTGTTACAATGGTATTTATTTTAACGATGGTGTATTTAGTATTGTACGTTATAAAACTTGTCAATGTAATAATTATTTTAGCAAATACAGGGTGTCAATAATGTTCTTATACACTTTTAAAAAATTATAATTGTATTTGTATTTGCGATAGAAATAATTTGTATAAAGGATTAGAAAGAAGTAAATCTATATTTTTTAAGGATTTATTGAAATTTTATTTAAGTTTCCACATGTCCTCCATCATTAGCAATAGACACGGTAATACGATTTTGCAGTTCACGGAAAACATTTGCCAACTGATTTACAGTAATACATGAAATCACATTAGTATCAATAACTATACTTAAAAGTATGTACATTAAACTTTATAACATCTTTTACAGATTATTTCTATCACAAACACAAATAACGTTATGAGTTTCTTTAAAGTGCACACGGACTTTATGGACACCCTGTCAATGTTATAATTTCCTATCCCCCTAGTTTTAGACGACCCTATTTTCCCCTATATGGCGAAAATGTATGAGAAAGCATAAAATGTTTTCTTGTGACGCGTTTCCTAGGACATCATCAGACAAAATGTGTCGTGTCAGGCCGATTACGCATGCGCATTACACATATCCTGTTAAATTTTAATTAATTTTTTTTTTATCTCGCCGATTTTATTCAGATTATTTTTCTTTTTGTTTCCATCACTTTTGTTACTGGATATCCCACTACTGTGATAATAGAAGTTCTGCCCGGAATTGTGAAATGCTGTAAGAGCCCAAGTTCAGAGTAGCCTCTTTATGTGAAAATTCATAACTTTTTATGTCAAATAACTTCTTTTTATGTCAAAATTCATAACACTTATGTCAAATAACTTTATTATTATTATTTTTATATCAAAATTTTTCATGTCAAAATTGTGCTGTCAGACTCGTTACAGTGGGCAACCAACGCAAATTTAGTCCGATAACGTTTTAAAGAATAAAACGCATGACAAGAAAACTTTTTCCACTTTGTCATACATTTTCCCTAATACTGTTCTTGATATATAAACGTATATAACACACACACACACACACACACACACACACACACACACACACACACACACATACATATACATATATATATATATATATATATATATATATATATATATATAAATTTGTGGATATTATTCCACACTAGCATTACAGAAAGAAAAAATGGGGGAAAAAAAAATTAGCTATTATAAACAAAATAAAGATTTTTCAGTCTTCTTCTTCTCTGTACCTTGTCCTTTCAGGACGTAGGCAATCATGACTTTCCACATTTCCCTATCCCTGGTGGCTCTTAGCACGCTTTCTCATGTTACACTACGCAACTCTTGTTCCGTCATCCACTTGATCCGGTCCTTCAAATATATTATCCGCTACTTTCTCCTGTCTCTTTTTCCCTCTATCTGGCCTGTTAGTATCAGATTCTCCAAGCCCCACTTCCCCATTGCATGTCCCAAGAACTTTAGTTGTCTCTTCCTGATGCTCAGTATTAATTTCCTTTTCGTTTCTATCCCTTCCAAAACTTCCGCATTGCTCACATACTCGATTCATCATATTCGCAGCATCCTTCTGTAGAACCACATTTCAGTTGCTTTAAGTTATTCTTTCATTTTTGATGATATTGTCCAGCATTCACTGCCATATTGAAGAACTGACATCACACAGCAATCCAGTACTCTCTTCTTTGTTTCTAGAAAAACTGTCCTGTTCTTAATACTTTACTCAACTTCTGGAATGCTTCCTTCGCCATGCCAATTCGCCTTCGGATCTCCGTGTCGCACTTTCCTTCTTCTGTGAAAACACTTTCCAGGTATTTAAATTGTTGTACCTGCTTGATTCTAGTATTCTCCACCTGTATTTGGCATATTGGGCTGCCCTTTTTATTGATGACTATGCATTCTGTTTTCTTGCAGTTTCTTTGTAGTCCTTTCTTGTCACTCTCTTCAGCTACCTTCTGTAGGAGGTCTTATAAGTAAAAGCCGAGAAAAATCATGTTATTACATATAAAAATCAATATGTCTGCAGGTAGACATGAAACTTTTGTTTTTAATTCAAGGGAGATCTGTAATGCATATTTCCACGTATGACGTTAATATTTAAAATTGTACGTTTTTCTGTATGTTGGATATAAAATGACACAATTTCTGTATGTTGGATATAAAATGACACAATTTCTGTATGTTGGATATAAAATGACACAATTTCTGTATGTTGGATATAAAATGACACAATTTCTGAAAAAATTTGGATGCTTTCTACAAAACTACGAACAATATCAAAAAATCAATATTAAATTCCCTCACAGTCAAATATGTAGTTTCCAACGACTACTTTAGAAAAAGACCGTGCTAAAAAATGCATATTTCTTTCTTAGACCAATTCTATATAACATGACGGGTTTGTCAGAAAATCGGTAGAAACCGCTCCGATCTCACCTGTCACAATTTGAAACAAATTTACAAAACCTAAACAGAATTTACAAAACAGGCCAGGCTCTGTACAGAAAAAGTTAGTTTACTACGTCTGCATTGCAAATTACTATCTAGTTTCAAGAGCCATTGCCATTCTAACGAGATGTAAAGCCATGACTTAAACTTGTCGACAATCGTCAAACTTATTCAATGAATTGACAATATGTATAATGTATATGTGTAAGTATGTATATATGTGTGTATACATATATGCACACACACAAACATATATGTATATATATTTAGAATTTATGACATAAATATGTTATAATATCACTACATGAGTAGCTATTTTGTTTCTACACTACTTGTGTCTGATCAAGTGATGGTGCTGATTTCAAGTTGAAGGGTTTTAAAAGTTCAAAACTAGCAAATCCTCCTCATTCAGGGAGACATTCTTACATAGTCTGTGGTGACAAAGCAAAATACAAGTAATTTCTAATTTTAGGAACAAAAAAGACCCCAACATAATTTATTGGGGTAGTAATATTAATATTTAATTTAAATACAAATCGGTATTACTAATCAACTATTAGATTCACTTTATAACAAAAATTAAAATCTGCTTAATGTATAAATATATGGGTATACATATATATGTGTATGCGGGTATGTGTGTACACATTTACGTGTGTGTGTGAGTTGTATGTGTAGATATATATGTTTTTTTACAGTACTAAAGTTATACGGTATTAAACGTGCACTGTTGACCGAAAAATTTACCTACATTATGGTATTATTATTTTTATTGTATTGTTAACCGAATAATTAGTATAATTTGGATTATATAATTGGTGTGGTGGTAATTATGATTAAAGCGAATTCATTAACTATTATATCTTAATTGTTTAATTTTCTTATTTTTTTAAAAAAAAATCCAATTTCTTATCCTTTCACTAGTAATATGTAAATTTATTTTTAAACTTAATAATTAAATTTAAACAACTAAATTTAAATAGAATAATTAGGCTTACTTTTACATTAAAATGTTTTAATTTTTGTAATTTTATATTGTACTAGCAGTATAGCACGGCGTTGCCCGGGTGTAATGAAAGCTTTAAAACTAATCAATGGTCCTGGAGCGCAGACTCTTTGGACATTGGCACGAAAGACTAAAAAGCAATAGTTGTTTCCAGTTAAAGCGAAACC
This sequence comes from Ascarosepion bandense, assembly GCA_037127315.1. NCBI lineage: Eukaryota > Metazoa > Mollusca > Cephalopoda > Sepiida > Sepiidae > Ascarosepion > Ascarosepion bandense. The sequence continues at coordinate 3,126,187 of JBBBDQ010001325.1, forward strand.
GTAGACTGAAAGAAAAATGAATGGATGTAAGTCAAATTTTGATTTCCTGGTATCGATATCAAATACGTTTTTTCGTTGTAAACTGAATTTTGAAGGCTAAATAAGTCCTCTGAGTAAATGGTATCACAGCTGAGACTAAGAACTATGCTTACTGAGAGCCAAACCCGAAGCAAAAACTCAAATAAAAGGGCTGAAAAGAGTACAGACACACAGGCAGATAAACAGACACACACACAAACATCTTGCCTTTTATATATATATATATATATATATATATATATATATATATTTTTTTTTTTTTTTTTTTAATCATTTCACCCCGAGCAAGGCAGAAACGCCACTGATGTGCAGGGGGTTACATAAATGTAGAAAGATTAATTAGAAAAGAGTGAGGAGTACAAGCTAGTTAGAAAGGAACAATAGAAAGCTGAGAAAGCAGGTGCAATGACAGGTACATGGGCGGAGAGAAAGGGAAGGTTATACAGGGGAGGGGAGAGAGCTAGAGGCCAGTGGTTAGTAGGTGAGTATTAACTTTGCTTTTAAATTTCTGGAGGTCGTAGCCGTCAGGAAAGCAAGAATACGGGAGTGAGTTCCACAGGCGGGAAGTGCGAGAGAGGAAGCTGCAGGAGTAGAATTGTCGTCTGCGTTTGGCTAACCTGACTGTGAATGGGTGGGACCCAGTTGCCAGTCTGGTTGAACGGGTAAACACCTGTTGAGAAGGCATCAGTGACTTAAGCTCATCCGAGCAGAAGCCATGAAAGTATTTATAGAAGAGACAGAGGGAGGCCACATTTCGACGATGGAAAAGTGGCTGCAGACGAGTCGCCAGATCAGTACCTATCACATTACAGACTCTCCTTTGGAGCTTGTCAAGAACACTGAGGAGAACGGCAGGGGCACCTGACCATAAATGGCAGCAGTACTCCATGCACGGACGGATGGTTGACTTGTATATATGCAGGATGGATTCAGGCGGAAAAAACATCCTGGATCGACATAGTGACCCAATCTTCTTAGCAGTAGATTTTGCTATGGATTCAATATAGTGCTTCCATTTGAGGTCTGAGGACAGGGTAAGTCCGAGGAGGCGTAGTGTATTACTCTCCGGGAGAATCATCTGGTCCATGCTTATGGGAGGCAGAAGAGGTTGCCTGTAATGGTTGACAGACAACAGCTTGGTCTTACATGAATTGAAGTTGACAAGCCACTTCTTGCCCCAGTTCACCACAGAGTGTAGATCCCGCTCAAGGTCAGCAGCGAGATTATGTCTGTCCGCCACGACAGGTTTCTTACTGGAGCGGGAGTATATTGTAGTGTCATCTGCGTAGATGCCTACTTGGAACTTGATCTCATCTGGGAGGTCGTTGATGAAAATAAGGAAGAGCGTTGGGCCCAGGATAGAGCCTTGTGGGATACCAGCATCCGTGCTGTAGGACGAAGAGGCACGCCCATTCAGAACGACCTTCATTTTGCGGTTATTTAAGAAAGATTGGATTAGGTCAAGCAGGCGACCGGTAATACCATAACCGCGTAGTTTGCATAGGAGGCCAGGGTGCCAAACCCTGTCGAAAGCCTTGGAGATATCCAGAGCAACCGCGCGAGCCTCGTCAGACTCATCAAGGGCCTGTAGCATGTACTCCGTTACAGTAGTTAGCAGGTCGGCTGTGGACCTGTCAAATCGGAATCCATATTGCCTGTCGGAGAACAGTTTGTGGGCGGTGAGATGATGAACTATTTCAGCATTTATTATAGCCTCGAACACTTTCCCGAATATTGGTAGAAGACTGATAGGGCGATAGTTGGATGGGTCCGAGGGTTCACCACAGTTCTTAAAGACAGGAACGACTGAGGAGAATTTCCAGCATGCAGGAAAGCAGGAAGCAGAAAGGCAGTAAACAGTTTAGAGAGGACAGGGGAAAGTTCAGGGGCACACCTCTTAAGGACTATCACCGGGATTCCATCGTCTCCACACGCCTTATGGGGGTCGAGTTTTGAAATTACTCTGGATACTATTGTCGGGGTAATATATACGTCATGCAGTTTGGCCTCAGTTCTAATAGGGAAGTCGGGTAGGTGCACTCCGGACGAGTCGAGTGTGGAGTTGGATGAGAATCTGCGGGCAAAGCACTCAGCTTTCTCAGCAGATGACGTGAGAACATCAAATCCATGGATTAAAGGAGGTATTGAGGATTTCCTATTGTTGAGCACTCGTTTACAAATCCTCCAATAGTCCTTGGAGCCGAACTTGCGGTCAGCTATGTGCTGTCGCATTCTCTCAGCAAACAACTGTTTGGCGTCATTTAGGGTTCTCTTGCACTCACTGTGAGCGGATGTGAACAGGCGCCTATTGTGATCAGTTGGCTGTCTCCGGAATAGACGGAAGTAATGGTTCCTGTGGGCAATGGCGGCTGAGCAGGCCGGAGAGAACCACGGAGAGGAATGAGGTTTTAAGCAATACTTCCTGGTGGGTATGAAGGCATCAATGTCAGCTTTCACCCATGACGAGACCTCAGAGGCACAGTCATCAACTGATAGGTCAAACACTTTTCCCCAAGGGACGTCGCAGAGGAAATCGCGAAAGGCATCCCAGTCAGCTTTTTGGTAGAGGTAGGAGGTTCTATAAGTAGGGGGATCCTGGGGGGAGTGAGATTGGAAAGAAATACTGAGGGAGACTACAGCGTGGTCGGAGTTGCCGAGAGGGCAAAGCTGCGAGACTTGACAGATTGATTTTCTGCACTATTGTAAGAGCTGCAACCTTGAAACTTCTGAATATCGTTTCTTGTCTTTGTCTATGAGTGTATCAAATTTGATTAAAATCGGACCATTCCTTCTATAACCCGATTTTTTCGATTATCCATTTTCGATATTTATCGGGGGTACCTCGACACAAGACATAACTGAGAACACTCGCAGACGCTTATAGTACCACTATGTATAGTTTCAAGAAAATCTTTTCAGCCGTTTCGGAGTTTTAGGGAGCGGACACACACGCACACACACGCACACACACACACACACACACACAAACAGACAAAGTTCCATTTAAAATTAGTTTAGATTATATTTGTTTTGTTGATTGTATAATTAGTATAATATTCTTTATATAGTGGTGTGAATATTTTGTGATCACAACAGATTAACTTTTATCTCTTAAATATATTTTTCATTTTTTAAGACTCCAATTTCTTTCAACGTTAATTTTTATATTTTTTATTTATTCTTATTTTCTTCTATCGTCTTTTCTTTCTATTTTTAAATTCATTCCTCTCTTCTTCTTTCTTCTTCTTCCCTATTCGTTTACGCTTTAAGATACTTACCCTTTCTTTTTAACGCTCTCTCTCTCTCTCTGTCTCTGTCTCTGTCTCTGTCTCTCTCTCTCTCTCTCTCCCCTTACTAACCTACTCTCTTTCCCCAATCCAACTGTCAGACTGAAGAATGTATCTTCGAACTTTTGTTGACATCTGCCGCTACACACGTCCTCTGATTATATATATATATATATATATATGCTTATGTGTGTGTGTGTGTGTGTGTGTGTGTGTATGTGTGTGTGTGTGTGTGTGTTTGCCGAACTGATGTATTTTTTCTTAAATTTTCTCTTTTAAGGGAGCGACCTTTATTTTTATTTGTATTATTTTAGGTCTTTGTGAATCTCATTCGTGTAAAATCCTGTGTAAAATAAAAACGGAAGCTGATGATGGTTCGCCTGAAATAGTCCTAAAATTCCGATTTACCATGAAATAACGTGTCTGCCTTAATTTTTCTTATATTTGCCCTATATGTATTTATATACATATACATTTAGAGATCTTTTAGAGTTATCCTACCACTGTATGTACAGGATACTCCTTTGGATTCTTCTATACCCACACTGCATACTTATATATATATATATATATATATATATATATATATATATATATATATATATATTTATATGAATGATTGTTAGAGACTCCGAATTTTAAATTCTAAGTTTAACAAAGCATTAGATCTTGATTATTGTAAAGTTATTTAAATAAGAAAAGGGGAAAAAAAGAGAGATAGAAACACACACACATTTACCCACATATGGACAAACCTATACACACTTACATGCATAAACTAGTATATACACATGTACAGATAGATATACTCAGATATACATACACAATTTCTTAAATTCTTGTTTTTAGCAACGTGTCAATTTATCCGTTAAATTTGAAGCCACGTGAAAAACGTCTGTAAACGCTACATATTGGATACTTGTAACACTGAATTCGTAAGATGACATGGGCTTGAGAAATTTAAATAAGGTCAATACAAACACAGTCACATTCCAGTGCATAAACAAGTAAATATAATTTATATATATGCACACAAATTTACAAGCAAAACGAAAAAAAAAACAACTAAAAAAACAGAAAATGTATGCAATTTAATAATCTGCAAAGCATTGTATACAGAATAAAATCACATACATTGAATTATAGGCATAAATACACATTGATAAATACAAGAACACTCACACTAAAGCATACACACGCATATATACGTTACGCACACAGACTACACACACATACACGGGCATACAAACATATATACACTGATATACACAAAAGCATATATATATATATATATATATATATATATATATATATATATATACACACACACACACACACACACATACACATATATATATATATATATATATATATATATACACACACATACATATATACATATTTATGTAAAACAATATATCAATATGCTTGTTCTTCTTCCTCTTCTGTGGAAATGTGGAAAAAATTCTATTATAAACAAAATAGGGATTTTTTCATTCGTCTTTTACGTGCCTTGTCCTTTCAAAGACATAGGCGATCATGGCTTTTCACATTTCCCTATCCCTGGTGGCTCTTAGCAAGCTTTCTCCTGTTACACTACGCAACTCTTGTTCCGTCATACACATGATCAGGTCCTTCAAATATATTATCCGCTGCTTTCCCCTGTCTCTTTTCCCCTCTATCTGGCCTGTTAGTATCAGATTCTCCAAGCTCCGCTTCCCCATTGCATGTCCCAAGAACTTTAGCTGTCTCTTCCTGATGCTCAGTATTAATTTCCTTTTCGTTTCTATCCCTTCCAAAACTTCCGCATTGCTCACATGCTCGATTCATCATATTCGCAGCATCCTTCTGTAGAACCACATTTCAGTTGCTTTAAGTTATTCTTTCATTTTTGATGATATTGTCCAGCATTCACTGCCATATTGAAGAACTGACAACACATAGCAATCCAGTACTCTCTTCTTTGTTTCTAGCGAAATTGTCCGGTTTCTTAATACTTTACTCAACTTCTGGAATGCTTCCTTCGCCATGCCAATTCGCCTTCGGATCTCCGTGTCGCACTTTCCTTCTTCTGTTAGAACACTTTCCAGGTATTTAAATTTTTGTACCTGCTTGATTTTAGTATTCGCCACCTGTATTTAGCATTTTAGGCTGCCCTTTTTGCTGATGACCATGCATTCGGTTTTCCTGCATTTTATTTTTAGTCCTTTCTTGTCACTCTTTTCAGCTATCTTCTGTAGGAGGTCTTGTAGTTTTCTTTAAGTGTCTGCTATCAGCACTGTATCATCTGCGTACCTTATGTTGTTTAAATTGTGGCCTCCGATGATGAATCCTGGCATAACATCTAGGGTCCTCAGAATAGTTTCGCTGTACAAGTTGAATAGATCCGGTGATAAGACACATCCTTGTCTTACGTACCTTTCTATCATTGTATATCTGCTGACTGATTGGGATAAACATCTGTGTAACTTATGCTCGTTCAAATTGTGGCCTCCGATGACAAATCCTGGCATAACATCTAGGGTCCTCAGAATAGTTTCGCTGTACAAGTTGAATAGATCCGGTGAAAAGACACATCCTTGTCTTACGTACCTTTCTATCATTGTATATCTGCTGACTGATTGGGATAAACATCTGTGTAACTTATGCTCGTTCAAATTGTGGCCTCCGATGACAAATCCTGGCATAACATCTAGGGTCCTCAGAATAGTTTCGCTGTACAAGTTGAATAGATCCGGTGAAAAGACACATCCTTGTCTTACGCCCTTTCTACCTTTGTATATCTGCTGAATTCGTTACCTGTCCATATGCTGGTGGTTTGCTACCAGTAGAGATTCTTGATTACTCTTAGGTCTTTCCCAAATATGTCGAGGCAGCTGATCATCTCCATCAATTCTTTGTGACGTATTTTGTCGAACGCCTTTGCATAATCGATAAAACATAGGTACAAGTCCTTCTTCATTTGTATTGCCCTTTCGGAGAGCATCGTAATCATAAATAATGGCATTCCTTGTTCCAGTGTCTTTGACGAATCCGCCCTGTTTTCGGCCTATTTCTGGCCTGATTCAGCTTCTCGCTCTCTTTAACAGGATTCGGACGATCAGTTTTGTTACATATCTCATTAAACTGATGGTTCTGTGAAGCTCGCACGCGTTTGCACATGGCTTCTTAGGCAGTACTTTTAAAATAGACTTGCTGAGGTCATCTGGTATTACACCACTATTATAAATTTCATTTATTATTTCTGTAATTTTCTCTATGCCAAATTCTTTCAGAGCTATCAGCAGCTCTGTTACTATGCCGCCTGGTCCAGCTGCTATGCTTCTATTCAGTTTGTTTATTGCAGATTCCACTTCAGACTAATATTTCCGGTCCGTCTTCATCTTTGTGTATTATGGGTTGCTTCCTCTTGTCATGGAAAATATCTTTTATATATTCTTCCCATCGTTGGAGTATTTCCTCTTTCTCCAATATGGAGAATTTTAAGTTGTGAGACATGCCAATTAATTAATTTTGCAAGAAACTCGCAAATTTGACTACCAAGGTAAATAATCTAATAACAAATTTAAAAGAAACTTTTCCGGAAGTTTTTTTAGGGGGCTTTGGTTGGTGTAATAAGATGATGGCAAAATTCAAGTTAAACGATGACATCCAGTCAGTGTTTAAGAAAAAACAAAAAGTGCCTTTCGCCTCTTTACCAAAAATAAATGAAGAACTCGACAGACTGAAAAGAACCGGTGTCTTGTCAAAAACTGTGTACAATCAATGGGTTTTACCAACCGTTTATGTGAAAAAGACGTCAAATGAGATCTGGGTTTGTGCTGATTTCTTAACGGGGCTTAATGCATCACTCAAAAACTATCATTATTCTTTACCTGGACCGGAAGAAATTTCCGCAAAACTAAATGGAGTGACGTGTATCTGCAAATACCGGTGGCGGAAAAATGTTCTAAGTTGCTGTGCATCAACATCTATCGTGGGTTGTATCAGTTCGAACGACTACCGTTCGGGGTAATGGTTGCGCCGGAAATTTTTCAGCAAGTGATGGATACTATGCTGAGCGACTTTGACTTCGCGGGTGCATATTTGAACGACATTTTAATGATGAGACAAAATGTAGAACAGCATAAAGAACATGTGCATAAAGTCTTCAAAAAGATTCAGGAGTACGGGTTCAGATTTTAAAAATCCAAATGCAACATTTTATAGAGAAAATTAAATACTAAGGACACATCATCGATAAAGAGGGCATAAGACCAGATCCAGAACGGGCTACAGCAATCAAGGACAAGCCAGCTCCCGAAAATGTATCTACCTTGCAACATTTTTTTTAGGATTGGAAAATTATTACCAGGCATAGTCTGCACGACTTACATCCTCCATTAAACGAACGTTTGAAAAAAGTCAGGAACTGAGAGTGAACATCTGAATGCCACTATAACCCAGACTTGGACATTTCAGGTGGCAGAGACGTCAGCTCGTATGGCGTTGGAGCATGTATTATGCACAAGATACCAGATGGATCTCACAAACCAATAATTCATATGTCGAAAACACTTCTTCCTGCAGAAAAGAACAACTCGCAAATTGAAAAGTAGTTAGGAATTATTTTTGCAGTAACGAAGTTTCACCAGTACATTCACGGTAGACACTTTACTTTGCAAACGGACCATAAACCGTTACTGACAATCTTCGGTTAAAAAAAGTCTACCTGTACGTACAATAAATAGACTGCGAAGATAGAACCAATTCTTTTAAATTATCATTTTCCCAACGTCTAAAAAACTCTGTCATGCTTACGGACTTCGGATTAATCCCGAAACATAGAGAATCTCTTGAAGATACTGCGATTGCAGTAAGAGAACCCCCTAAAACATTCGACCAAATCAAACAAGAAGCTCTAAACGAAACGATTAGTTTATCAGGCAAAACCAGAATCAAAATTATTAAAAAGGACAAACAGATTTCAGATATATTTTCCTTATGCGACGTGGTACTGCTATATAGTGAGCGAGTCGTCATTCCCACAACATTACAAAGAATTCTGAAAGATTTCTGTGCCGATCACCCAAAGATTACAAGGCTTATGCACAGTTATGTATACTGATCGAATATGCATAAGGATATGATAAAATCCTGTAAAGGCTGAGTCTTGACAGCTAAGGCAAATCCAATCGAATATAGTCCATTTCTTAAAACGGATCGACCATGATCTCGAGTTCATATGAATTTTGCAGGCCCACTAGATAAGTTCTATTATCTTATAGCAGTAGATAGTTTTTCTAAGTAGTCCAAAGTTTCTAGATGTAGTGAAATCCCACTACAGAAGTGAAAATCAATTTCCCACATGAACTGTTCGCCAGATCATCATTACCCCCAGCCTAGGTAATGTTTGTGCGTAAAATCAGGTCTTTGTTCGACGAGCTACTTCCCAAAAAACAAAACCTGGCTGAACAAACATGGTACCTATAAAGCACTACCAAGCCGGAGAGAAAGATTTCTCTGGATGTTCCGAAATATAAATCTTTCTGGGGAAAATGGTACAATTGACAAAAGAGTAGGAAATATGGTCTACATAATTAAAGGTCCTCAGTTTATTCATAAAAGACATCTAAACCAAATCAGGAAACGCCTGTCGGACGATGTTGAGAGCAGTCCTCCTAAAAAGAAAGTGGATGTTATTTATGATACTTTTGACATGCCAATACCACAAGCTGCTCCGGAACAGCGCCGTTTAAAAAGATAAAGAAAACTGACGGACTTTCTCGTCATAAATTTAAAAAAAATTAAGACTCCTGCAGAGTTGATGCTTAGGCGGGGGTGTTGTAGGGAAATACCCATACTGACAATGAACTCTTCCAAAGTATCGATAAACAGCAGTTCTGCTTAGAAGAGAGGGGAGCAGAAAGTCGTCTATTCACAGACAGTTCTGAGAGCCATACCAATAAAATCACGCTGCATCTGCTTGTACTACTGTTTTTGTTAATATATCTTTTTTAATTCTATTCCGTTTTAGTGTCTTTATTTTTGGATTCACAACAGAAAGATAGAATGTGCTGGTACCAGCGGGTTTTAAACGGGTTTTTAGTAGACTCGACATAAAACATTTCAAAATCAGGATTTTCGTGTAGAGATAGTGCAAATATAAACTAGGAAACCAGCAAAGAAATTATTATGTTGTGGACAATCTTTAGAATTCCTACAATTGCATTCGCTGGTATTATTTTTATAATAATTGTTATTATCTGTCCCGCTATTGCAATGCATAGTTTTTGTTTTTGATTTTTTTTTTTTTTTTTGTATTTTTATACTTACTGAGGACCTTGTTATTCCGTTTTTGCGTTATTTTTCGAGATTATCCGCGCAACAATAGTTTAACTTAAAATACATTAAATATTTTACTAAGAGCATTAGTTTTTGGGAAAGTGTTTATCGATGAGTTTTAAGAATTTTTGTCCCATTTTAGTTTTAACTATCAGATTGTAAGGGGGGAGTAAATCTGATGATCATCCTAGATTTTTCCTTCGTATTATCGTCATTAATAATGAAATTTTTGAATTTGATTGTTGTACCTTTATAACCGCTATTTCTAAGGTCAGAATGATACAGTTCACTATGTTTATTAAAAACTATGTTTATCGAATTCATTAAACATATGTCCTCTTCAATTGAAATTAGAATTAGCACTAACCCTTCTAGCAGTGTAATTTTCGAATATTTATTCTATCTTCGTGTCGGATTTCAATCCATATATATATATATATATATATATATATATATAATAAGTAAAAAGTAAGAAAAAGTGTCTTTAATTTAACATATTTCACTCATAACAAGATTCTACAGAGATTTATTAAAGACGAATGATTTAAAAATTCGAGAGGCAGTACGTTGATTGAGATATAGTTTCATTGTTCAGATACGTGTCACATGTGATAAAGCAATGGATGAATATTAAATGTAGAAAAAAACTTATGTCTGTTTAACTGTGTGTGCCAACGCGTCTTTTTAAATAAAATAACAGAAATGAGTTATGAATGTATGCGTTGAGAGAAATCATGTGTAAATATCATTTACCTAATTTGGGCGCATTATAAACAAATACTGCACTCTTGATGGTGAAATCCCGCTCGTATGAGAAAGACAACGTGCTTTTGCAGCTCTAACAGATAGAGCCTGATCTCAGTGAGACCTTAAGAACTGCACAAAGATGTAAGTCTACAAAGACTTTTTACAAACAAGCGAACCGTACTCTTTAAACTGTGGGCCACAAGGCATGTCGAAACAAATTAGGTCTGTGGTGATACCGAGCAAAAGCGATGGACCGGATGTTTGCGCTTTCACGACCAAAAAGAAAATGACCAAAAGTCGTCGCTGCGCCGCCGGCCCGCGAACTGGAAATTTGTCATGTAGCCATCATTTCAAACTCAAAAATTTCAAACTCAAAAATTTTAGAATTAATTTGCGCATCTTAAGCGTTTCCCCTCAATATATTTTACTTCTCGCATTTACTTCTCTCTCCTACTACACATACATAATTCAATTAATAAATATTAGTCTGATGAAGTCCATCTAGAAAACGGAACGCGTTACATATATTTGTTTCTCTTTGTCAATTAATTGCTTAATGTATAGGGTTGAGTGTCATATTATAGAACGAATGGTTCAAAATTAAAATTTTCTATTTATAGACATTTAATCGTCGTTAGAACTGCTCTAAATATATTTTAATTTTTTTTCCCCTTAAGGTAAGATTACATAAATCCAAGTATAAGAAAATGTTTAAAAAAACTTCATTAGAACAAACAAGTGTAGCGCCCGAAAGTAAATAACAAATATCGTCATTAATTCATGTAACAATACTTAAGGAAATAGTGTAACACTGAAATGTAAAAAAAAATTTAGCTGCAGCATTGTGTTCTGTTTATGACGATAACAAGTGGTTGGAAAGTTGCTGAATGCACTAATGTATTAAGTCTCACTTATTGTGAGGCTTAATCTATTCATCAAATAAAATATTTGTCTGCAACTAGATAAATTAGTCCCAGTTTTTCATTGAATCTCACTGTTAAAACAATTGGTCAATTTAATTGTTTCAGTGAAATCCACTGTTAAAACAACTGCTTTATTGAAACTTACCATTGAAACAATTGTTTCATTGAATTCCACTACCAAAAATAATTTTAATGGAATCCAGTAATAAAACAATTGTTTTATTAAATAGTGGAATTGTTTCATTGAATCAAAATATTAAAATTGTTATTTCACTTAATTCCACTATAAAAACAATTGTTTAATTGAATGCCATTATTAAAACAATTGTTTAATTGAATGCCATTGTTAAAACAATTGTTTAATTGTGAATCTCACTATTAAAACAATTGTCGTCAGTTTTTAAAGCACGAATATACCAGTAATGTTATGATATGTTATAACGTACATTCTTAAATTTTCTCGATTCTTTAGTAATATCAGAAATGTTCATTCATTGTGGCAAAATAGTGAATGTATTGTGATTCAGTAAAACAGTGATAAAGAATTCTCAACTAAAAAAGACCGTTTAATTAAACCGTTCCCCTCATATATTTAGTCATCCAATGATATTTATAATTTATTGATTACTCCTGGTATTACGTATATTTCTTTTTGTTTTTAGTTTCATGTTTAAAATGCCGCGCGTTTAATATAACAGTAGAATGGAAATACCACTCGTAAGAAAAAGATTAGCAGCAGGACAACGAGGGCGACGACAAGGCCTATTTCAAGAACAGATTGAAGCAAGATGATCATTTAATAAACAAACGTATCTGAGTACCTCACATGAAAAACTTGAACAAATAAGACTGCAATGAAAGAAGCGTATGAGTAAAACAACTGACTAATAAAGCACTTCATTTTATTCGGGGACTAATTTATCTAATTGCAGATAAATATTTTATTTGTATAGATTGTTAAAACGTCTTAGGAAAGTAATCACTAATATATTTGATAATTTAGGTGGATTTACATCTCTTTCTACTACAGATGTGACTGGAAATATATGAATAAATACACAATGATAACTATTATATGGTTTGATAATAACACTTATCTCTTTGTCATAAAGTTATAATATATAATGAATTACTTTTTTGGATCTATGATAATACTGGCTAATTTATTAGGTAGATGGAATTTTTTAGAAATAATCTATCAAGAAGAAGAAAAACTTTATATAAAAATAATTTATAGAGAAGGTATAAATTGCAGTTTTGTATCTGGCTCATGACAGTAAATAGAAAAAGAAAAACTTAGGAATATAGCTAAAACATGAATAAAAGAATAAAATATACCAGTTAAAAAAGAACGTGCTGCTCGATATAATTGATAAAAGAGGAATCTTACATTAGTTTTTCATGTTGTCATATTTCTTATCAGCAAGAAAAATGAAAAATGACAATTGACTTAACAATCAGTTGTATGGACAGATAAAAATTGGGCAAAATTGTTTGTTATAGTTAAAAGTATGTTTAATTTAATTTAATTTAGTCGACACTGATAAAGTGTTATGGACCAGGTTAAGGTCCGAGAAAGAACACAACCACCAGGGTAGAAAAAAAAACAAATATATATTACCAAGAAATAACAGTACAAAAGGTGTTAATATGACTGTCAGTCTGGTTTGGAGTTAACTACTACCAACTCGACTCGACTCGACTCGACTCTCTCTCTCTCTCTCTCTCTCTCTCTCTCTCTCTCTCTCTCTCTCTCTCTCTCTCTCTGAGAGGCGTAGTATATATAGTGTTAGGAAGAGTTTAATTTAATTGACACAATGTGAGATACTATAAAGTGGCAAGTTGGTTCTAAAACATATAAAGAAAGTAAGTCAATTTCAAAGGAAGTATCATTTTGCTATTTCGCACATACGTTAGCTATTCAGTCAGTGACATAGTAAAATAAATGCTACAAAGTATAATATTACGATAGAACGGCATATTCTTCGGAGAATATTACAAGCTCTTTGACTCGGCTTTATCAATTTTTTTTTTCTTTATTGGTATCACCTCATTTAAGGCAGAAAAATCACTAAAGAACAAAGAGTTACAGTGTCTGGAATAATTAAGAACAGAAACATTAATAATTAGCCGGAAAATAAAAGATTAATCAGGAGGACAGTAGATATCGATTAATATTGCATTCTCATTTTTTAATATTAAAGTTGGCTAAAAATCATGGAGCAGCAAGGGTGTTTTACAGGAACTGCGAAAAAATCTGTTAGCATAAAACAGCATCTAACCAGCTCAACTGTAAATTGATGAGACCTCAACGCCAATCTAGTACTGCGTTTAATTATAAAAAGTTTAGGGAAGAGCTTATCCGAACAATTATCATGAAAGTTTTTTTTTTATAAAAGACGAAGAGATGAAAACCTGTGGAGGTGGAAAGATGACTAGAGGTAAGCTGCCAGATCAGGAGGAATAATAAAGTAAAATTATTCTTCAGAGTCGGAACCATCGAGGTTATAACATGACCCTCCCAAAGTTCTGATCGTAGACAAATTTGGAATCATTATAATGATACTGTTGTGTACGTTTCTTTGGGAGAATAGTCAGTTAGTTAAGTGTCATACGTGATACACGCTTTAGGCGATCATGTCTCGAAAGAGATATGACTGACTGAGCAGAAGATTATCCCACAGTAGGTTGCCATTGATTTCTACGGTATACTGGTTGCCAACCAAGGCTATAGAACCCAATCTGTTCTACTATTTAACCCATAACTGGAGGGAAGAGACAGATTAATACCTTTCTCAGAGGTAGTTGCACGTAAGTGAATGCAAGGAGTTTAACTGGAATTCGAACTCGGCAACTCGATTTGTCGTTCCGAGTCGATATCCAATGCACCACAACGAACATTAGATTATTATTTGGGTGATATTCAATGGCGGCACTCTCCAGGATTTTCCTTCTAAGTGAGTTTTCTTTTTTTATGAGTGTAGCATTTTTTAAAATCAAAATTGTGGTTAAATTTATTTCTATGTATGACTAATGCATTAACTAAGTTATTTCGGATTTCTCTTTTGTGCTCATAAATGCGTTTTTATAAATTTCTACTTGTTTCTTCAATATATTGGGAAGAACTGTTTTGGCAATTTATTTTATAAATGCCTACTTCAGAAATATTATTGTTATGAGTGTTTGAAGATCTGAGTATATCCATAATGGTTTTGGGAGTGTTTGTGATTATTTTAAGATTATCTAGATGAAATAAGTTGTTCTGAATAGTAGACGTGACAGAGTTGGTCGATAGTATTATGCATCAGTTTTTATGTAAATTATTATTGTGGATTATTTTATTATTTTTGTTTCGGTTGTATATTTTCCATGCCTTTCTTCTTGCGTTGTGAATGAAATAATGTGGGTATTGTAGGTTTTTGAATGTGTTTTCTATGTAAACTACAGGCCATAATTATTAGGCCACCCCACTTTTAAAAAAATATACGTATTTCATACTATTTTTAGTATTTATTGCCAAGTGGATAATTCTAAATGTAAATAGAATGGTTCTTTTGTTATTATTACTTTGCAAAATTTTACAAGGCAGCCAGGAAGTCTTTGATTTGGCCAGCCAATAAGAAGAAGAGACTAGCATGGGGAAGAGAGCACAAAAACTGGACACCAGAACAGTTCATTTGATACACATGTTATTTTACTGTATTAACAAAAGAACCATTCTATTTTCATTTAAAATTATCCACTTGGCAATGAATACTAAAAATAATATGAAATACATAATTTTTTTAAAGCTGGGGTGGCCTAATAATTAAGGCTGGTAGTCTATGTTTCTTTTTTAAAATTAATCTACGCCCAGGCTTTTTCCCTATTTCACCGTACAGCATTACTACTCTCCTAAACAAACGTACACAACAGTATCAAGAAATCAAAAGAAAATGGTTGAATCATTATAATATTAAGAAGAAAGCACTAAATATCAATAGTAAGAAAACAGAATGTATAGTTGTTTGTATAAAGAAAAGCCTAACATACGGATTACAAATTGGAGACGACAAAATCAAATAATTACAATTTAAATATATGGAATTTCTTTTATCAAAGAATAGAAGGTGCGACACCATAATTCGAGGGCACAATGAAATAGCGAACGTTGCCTTCCAAAAGCAAAGTATCAACAAAAAGGGAAATTTCGTTATAAACTAAGAAAAGAGAACTGGATTCTTATAAAATATTGGTCTTCCTATAGGACAGTGAATACAAGACAATCTTCTTACAGATGAAGAAGAAACGTTAAGCAAAAGAAATGTTGTTCTACAAAAAGATAATGAGGATATCATGAATTGAACGCGAGTTGTGACGAAGTTTTAGGTAAAATAGAAACAAAAAAACACTTACACTTAACATCAAAAGGTGACATTATGAAGTTTCAAGGGCGCATAATAAAAGAAAAAGGGCTTAAAAAAACTGATTGACGGCAAGATGAATAAAGGAAACTGTACTTAATATACCTAACTAGTCTGTTTAAATGGATGCCAAAAATGGTTTAATAGGTTTTCTTTAAATGACAAGTTCAGTTTGACAGCAATAAAATTAAGACATTGGTAAAGAATAATGCAAAACAAGATGTAATCAAAATGCTAAAAATATACAAGTGAAAATCATTTGGATTAACTTGGTCATGTTATTCATTTTCATGTGTAGTTTTTACATAATGAAAATAATAATTTGTATCAGCTTGGTTGTGTTAGTCACTTTGATGCTTGGCTTCCATATATGCAGCAAAATCATTTACATAATTTTGGAAATAATAGGTCACTTTGATCTGTGATTAACACATTTTATGCCCAAAATATTACTTCGCCCTGTTTCTGTGCCTCTCTCGAAACTTAATTAAAAATGAAAATTTCCTATTCTTTGATTAAAGAAGAGGTAAACTACACAAAAGATTATTGTTTATCTAAAAACGATAACTGTGTACATGATGGAAGTTAAAGTTACTCTTCTACTATTATTTCTTATTAGAAGAAAAAACGATTGATTCGAACAACACTGAATGGTAATTAAAACAACTTAAAAAGAAAGAAATATTACTCTGTAAGTTTATTTGTTAATAAAATACAATTTTTTATAGATTGCCCACCATCTTCTTGAGATATTACATACACAGAAAACCATTTATTCTGTTTTGACTCAATCTTTCGATGGAAGCTTTTAATTCTGTAAAAGATTACAAAAGGTTTTTTTTTAATTTTTTTACAAAAAGGCAAAACATATGAGAAGATAAAATTATAAAGTAGTTATAAACTGTAGAACTGTTTACAAAGTAATAATTTATATATATATATATATATATATATATATATATATATATAAGTGGGGGGGGTGTATGTATATAATTATCAATATATATATATATATATATATATATATATATATATATATGCAAATCGTTATATATATTATATTATTTATATATTATATATGCGTGGTACTTATTTGAAAGCGCTCAATATCAGTGATAGAGCTAACACCTATATATATATATATATATATCCGTAGACAGATCTGTTTCGCTGTATCACAGCTCATCAGTACGGTTAGACATCCGATTGCTTTTTTACCCAGGATTGAAACCCAACCGAATTGGCGTCAGTCGGCGATTCTACCTCTGAGCTGTATGTATGTATGTATGTATGTGCGTGTGTGTCTGTGTGCATTTTTATATGTACATATAAATACATACTAGGATCATACCAACATGGATGACAGTGTTGTAAGATCCTTAAATAGCACTTCATTAATTTTTGTAAATTTCCGGTTGTTTGAAAACTCCAATCGTATGTTCGTAAAAAGTGCCCGTTCGTGTGTTTGAAAAACGGAAAAATCAGATATTTTTTAAATCGCCTGAAGATACCGAAAGGTTGAAACCTAAGATGCAGAAATAAATCATTTTCAAAAAACAAAATATTCAAAAATTCTAAAATATAATTGTATTGAGCACTTTTTAATACAGCTGAGTATTGGTCTAATTTAATTATGACCAAAAACTAAGTAATTATTTATATGATTATGATGTTCGTTCCTCGCAGGCGATGAAGACCACGACTTCTAGTAGAAGTCATGACTTGCGCTTTAATTGGATCTGAGGGAAGGAGAGTTGGGTACGGTCGTCTCTATTTCCATTCCATCTGAGTCTGATGGCACGACATGGGCAAGACTTACCGAAGATAGTCAGGGATGCAGTAGATGGCCAACAGTGATATTATTGCTTTCACTGTGGCCTGAATGCTCCCCACAGCGCTTTGTTAGGAATTTTTTCTTAATTGTCCCACAATAGATTGCCACTACCAGCTCTGGTAGAGTGGTTGCTAGCCAAGGCTATAGAACACAATCTGTCCTGTTATTTAATCCATAACTGGAGGGAAGGGACGAATTAATATCTTTTCCAAAAGTATTAGTGCGTAAGTGACTGCAGGGAATTGAACCGGAATTCGAACTCGGCTCCACAATTTCTCGTTTCAAGAAATCAACTGCACCACAACGCAAATGCGTCAAGAATGCTTACAGCACCTGGCATTGCCAAAATGTCACCCATCTAAGTACGGGCCAGGCTCAACGTAGCTCGGAGGAGAGAAACAGTGTATTCAACGTGACACGCCCGTAAGCTATACATAAGCTAAACTTAGAATGATATGTAGAAAGATGAAGAACAAGTATATATATATATATATATATATATATATATATATATATATAGAGAGAGAGAGAGAGGGAGAGAGAGATGGTGTAAAAGTAAAAAGAATAAAACAGAACATTTATATATATATAGGCACAGAGAGAGAGAGAGAGAGAGAGAGAGAGAGAGGTCTGACAGACATAGACAGAGACAGAAAGAAAATAAAGAGAAAAAAAGCTAAATTTAAAAAATTTACCTAAGTAAGAGTTTCCCGCCATCATAAAGATGGACCTCTACTTATTTAATGTAAGGGCTAAGTCATTGACAAAGAAACAAAAGACGTATTCCGCATTCAAAGAGTTGCACAGACTACAGAAATATTTTATTTATCCCCAAACGATAATGAAGTGAAATAGTAAAAGAAAAATGACAATAAAAATAAGAAATAAATTAAAGTTATATAGAAGACTTAAATTAATTATGGCAGACTATTAGATATAATGAATGTTATACTGAAAAGAAACAAAGAAATAAAGACAGATATTCATGTGATACAAAAGACATATAAACTTTAGTAAAAATTACAAATCTATTTTGGACAGAAAATGTTATTATAATGAAAACAATGAATAGAACTAAGACATTTAGTTGGTGCTGAAGACTATAACATATGAACTGAAACAATAATTATTTCGAACAGAATGATTATTGATATGAAAAAACATTCACGTGATACAGAAAACCAAGCAAGAATTAAAAAAAAGATTTGGACATAAAAAGTTATTATAATGAAAAGAAAGACAGGAACTAAGATACAATTAATACAGAAGACTATAACATATTAACTTTGGCAATAATTATCAAAGAACTTTGAAGAAAATGATTATTATAATGAAAAGAAACAAAAAACAAAGAAACAGTGGACATTTACAAGAGGGAGAAGACTATCTCATTCGTGAGATTTTCTTTCTAACCTTCTTTTTTCTTTCTTTTTTTTTTTTTTTTTACAGAAAGACAAAACTATGCGAACATAAAATTAACATACCTAAAAGTCTGTAAACGAAAAAAAAAAACGATATAGTCTTCAATATATATCTATATCTATATATATGTGTGTGTGTGTGTGTGTGTGTGTGTGTGTGTGTGTGTGTGTGTGTAGTCTTCAATAGATAGATAGATAGATAGATAGATAGATAGATAGAGTCTTCAATATATATATTTATGTATATAGTCTTCGATATATATATGTATATAGTCTTCAATATATATATAGTCTTCAATAAATAGATAGATAGAAAGATAGATAGATAGATAGATAGATATGGCATTCAATATACATATGTATATAGTCTTCAAGATAGATAGATAGATAGATAGATAGATAGATAGATAGATAGATAGATAGATATAGTCATCAATATATATATATATTTATGTATATAGTATTCAGTATATATATGTATATAGTCTTCAATATATATATATATATATATAGTCTTCAATAGATAGATAGATAGATAGATAGATAGGTAGATAGATAGATATAGTCCTCAATATATATATTTATATATATTGTATTCAGTATATATATATATGTATATAGTCTTCAATATATATATATAGTCTTCAATAGATAGACAGACAGATAGATAGATAGATAGATAGATAGATAGATAGATAGATATAGTCTTCAATATATATATGTACATAGTCTTCAATACATATATATATAGTCTTCAATAGATAGATAGATAGATAGATATAGTCTTCAATATATATATGTACATAGTCTTGAATATATATATATATCAATATAGATACATATAGTCTTCAATATATATATATATATATATATGTATATAGCCTTCAATATATATAGAGATAGATAGATGATAGATAGATAGATAGATAGATAGATAGATAGATAGATAGATATAGTCTTCAATATATATATGCATATAGTCTTCAATATATATATATATATATATATATATATATATATATAGTCATAGAGTATTAATATATATATATATATATATATATATATATATATATAATCTTCAATGGAATGTGCGTTGTGGTACAATGGATATCGGCTCGGAACGAGAAACCGGGGAGCCGAGTTCGAATTCCAACTAAAATCATTCCATTCACTTACGCGCAAATATCCTTGGGAAAGGTATTAATCCGTCTATTCCTTCCAGTTATGGGTTAAATAACAGGACAGGTTTGGTTCTATAGCCTTGTTCGGCAACCAGTCTACCGCAGAAAGAAATGGCAACCTACTGCGGGATAATCTTCTGCCCAGTCAGTCAAGTCTCTTTCGAGACATGATGGCTGAAGCGTGTATCACGTATGGCACTTAACTGACAGACTGATACAGTCTTTAATCGATAGATAGATAGATAGATAGATAGATAGATAGATAATCTTCATATATATATGTCTTCAATATATATATATATTGAATTTAAATCTGGTCATAACACATTACATTGCATTTAAATATATGCTTCTTTTAACATTTTCAGCTCTCATGCGATATGACGTCATAGAACCACATTACAAATTTGTGAATTGTTATCGTTCCTTAGCAAAGTTTTATGTTAACACAAGATAAAATCATCTTTGATGGTAGATGTTTTTATGTTAACGCCCATGTAACCTCTCTGAAGATGGCTCATGTGAGCCGAAAGCCTAGAACCAACATAATGAAAAAATATCCAAATATTGGAGAATTTTTTCTTTATTTTTTCCTGAAATTAAAGCCAAAATACGATGTTTAGAACGGCTCATGATTAAACATAATAGACATTCATTGTCTCTTATATTTAACGGTATATGTTTAGAAAATTATCTGCTGCCTCGATACACTATATATATATATATATATATATATATATAGTTAAATTAAAAGACAAGAAGAAAAATATAATTTTCTCTCCTGCACGTTTCGTCCTCTGATGGACATTATCAAGAAATGAAATTAATTTTATTTTAAACAAACAATAAAATTTTGGTTACTGAAAAAATCGATCATTAATTATTTATAAGACTGACGGAAAGATGAACTTACCAGACATCTAAGAAATCCCTCCTAAGAAAGTCAAGCTGTTCATCTGCTGGGATTGCAAAGAAATCCTGTACTATGAACTTCTCCCAAGTAACCAGTCAATTGATTCTGAAAAGTACAGCTTGCATCTGAACGAATTAAAGGCAGCAACTCAAGAAAAATGCTCAGAACTGGCGAACAGGAAAGCTATCATTTTCCATCAGGATAGACATTGTGGTGATACCGACCGAACAAAAGAGGGAAACTGGATGTTGGCTCTCTCACAACAAAAAAGCAAATGAATAAAACTCGTCGTCGCGCATCCGAGTTTGCGCAGACGTTCCGGTTGAAAAATAAAAATTAATCAAATATCAAATTTCCATTTCGCGAGCCTACGCGAATTTTATTTACCAGCCAATGGAAAGCCCAGAATCAAATTCAAGTATGAAAATCCAAAACAAACTGTTTGATCCAAAAGGCAGATATAAAAAGCGGAGACAACGCATCGTTAGACAGACCGGAGGAGACGGACGAGCTGATTAGTTTTCTCCCTTGACTTAAGTCGAGCGGTTACTTATGCTGACCTCTTTCCTTCCCCTGTTTCATAAGTACTTACTGACCTCTTCAAAGACATTCCTCAAAAGTACTTACTGACTTAGCGATCTTAGAAGCGGCAACTTCAAAATGAACATCCCCTTACCTACAAGACGCTTCCACATTCTTGAGTGTTTTATCTCTTTCAGCATCATATTATTTTCCATGAACACTTTAACCTCCGTTGGACTTATATTCAAGTATTATTTTAATTGTAAAACATTAATTGAAATGTATATATATAAATGTTATTTTATACTCAAATTGCCTTTCTTGATTTTATAATCATTTTATAAATTATAGTGGGCTATCTTCCCACAAGGCCAAATTCCGTTAACCTGATACGGTATACAATTACCCTTCACTAGAACGGAATCCTACTACAACTAGAAAAAGAATAAATAAGATAAAATATACCCGCTATAACATCACGTTTCTTTGGGGATCCGGCAAAAATTTTGTAGCTTTATTCTTTATTATTCAGGTCCTTGCAGAATAATCTCAATGATAAAAGTTTAATTCTTTAGGTGACGTAAATAATCACTTTAATGAAATCTTAGCCGAAAGACCACCGAAACCATTCATGGAAGACGGAATCTTTAAGTTGAAAGAAAAATGGGAAAAAGTGGCGCAACAAAATGTATAAATATTTAATGATACAATTTTGTTTTGTGTTCACTCAATGTGACAATTTTTGTTATGCGTTCGTTCACTTCAGAAATCTACGTGAACTTTCCGGACAAACCAATGACATCAATCATCTAAATAAAAGAAAAAAGGCATATTTGTATTAATCCTATATATATTTGTATTAATCAGATAGCCAGCTAGCTAGATAGATAGATAATTTGTGCAGCAAAGTTTCTTTTAAACATCTTTCATTAAATACGGGCGATAAGGAAGGATTAATTTTTATTTAGTTTCCCAACATTCTTACGTATTTTTTGTTTGTTTGTTTGTTGTTTTTTTTGTTTTTTGTTTTTTGATTTTTTTTTTTTGCTTTTGTTTTGTAGGAGTAAGGAAGGACAATAATTTTCATTGTCCCAAGTGATTTCGGCCATTTCTTTAATTATTTTAAAATTTTTAATCAAAGGACTTTTGATTTTGGTGTTTTTAGGTTTTAGTCATGTCTTGATTGTTTAAGTTGTATTTTATTTTTATTTTGTTTTAAATAGGAGCGTTTAATTTGATTTTCACTTGTGCAGCGCGGTTAAAATTCACGTGAGCATTTCTCAAATTAAAAAAAAATTAACTTTATTTAACAGAGCAAATGTCGTGTTAAAAGTATATATATATATATATATATATATATATATATATATATATATCGTTCATTTAGTAATGAATTTGAGCACTCCTAGCCACTGGCGTGTGTTTACATTGTATATAACACTTCCTCTACCGAACACCCATAGCTCAAAGGTAGAATCGTCGACTGATGTCTATTCGGTTGGGTTTAAAACCTGGCTAGAAGCAATCGGATGGTCCAATCTTACTGATGAGCTATGATACAGCGTAACAGATCTCTCTGCGGAAGACAATATATATATATATATATATATATATATATATAGAGAGAGAGAGAGAGAGAGAGAGAGATAGATAGATAGATAGATAGATAGATAGATAGATAGATTGACGAGTGAGTGAATTGATTGCTAGAATTGAGATGCTGATCGTAATACCAATCAATTAAGTAAAAAACATTCATATTTATATTAATTCACTCTCTCTCTCTCTCTCTGTCTCTCTGTCTCTCTCTCTTTCTCTCTCTCTCTCTCTCTCTCTCTCTCTCTATATATATATATATATATATATATATATATATATATATATATATATAAATCCAGTTGCAGCGCGCCAACAGTTTTACGATTCCGAGTTCTCTGGCATTTACTTTTTATTATATATAAAAGTGCTCAATATATATATATATATATATATATATATATATATATATATATCCTTAGAATAACAGAATACAAATTACATAGAGAAAAAGAAAATGGACACACCTGTAAAAATGTCACAGATACAATGAACGAGATAGGAACGCATATGCAGATACGATCATCGATAGAAAAGAAGCTGTCATGAATGAAAACGCAGAAAACTCAATACACACATATGTATGGACAAGTATGCACAACGAGCGAGAGACATGTATGCTGAAACATAGGACATATGTTGATGCCAAAGACAAGTGCATTTTACTGTTGCCTAGCAACAAACACCCGGTGTTCAGCTCAACACTTTGTTGTTGATGTTTTATTTTGATTATTATTATTTTAAATTTTTTTTCTTTTGTTTTTTGCTTCCTTTCCTGTTTGTGATGCTTGAACTGCCATTGCAGAAAGAAGGGGCCTTTAATTAGAGTTGATAAGTGATACATTACGTTATCAGCGAAAAGGAGCAATAAATGAAAAGGGTGTTTGGGTAGAAGACGGGTGAAAAATGAGGAGCAAAGGAAGAATTATGAAGGAAATATGAAATGAGGTAAGAATAGCAGAAAAAGAAAAAGATGAAAAAAAAAATGGCTGAAAACATAAAGAAAGAAAAAAGAGAAAAGAATTTGTAGTAGGTTGAAAGCAGGAAAAAGAAAGACAAGAGAAAAAAATCAAAGAATCATATCAAAAAGAAAATGGAGGGAAAATGAAAGAATTAATTCGGTATTTTTAACTCATGAAAGACAACCCTCCCCAATATATATATATATATATATATATATATATATATATATATATATATATATATATATATATATATATATATATATATATATATATATATAAACATAATAATATATATATATATATATATAAACAAAATAATGAAAATAGAAAGTGACAGCAATATCAGGTGTTTTATATTCTTAATTAAGATGTAAAGAAAGAGAGTAGAAGAGACAAAAAGGAAGAAATAAAGAGAAACAAACAAAGGGAGGATAAAAGGAAGAAATTATAGGTAACAGAAAGAAAGAAAGAAAGAAAGAAAGAAAGAAAGAAAGAAAGAAAGAAAGAAAGACTATAACATGAAAATTAACATGAATAGCAAGAAAGTCTTGGATAGAATGATTGTTATAATGAAAAGAAAGAAAGAAAGAAAGAAAGAAAGAAAGAAAGAAAGAAAGAAAGAAAGACTATAACATGAAAATTAACATGAATAGCAAGAAAGTCTTGGATAGAATGATTGTTATAATGAAAAGAAAGAAAGAAAGAAAGAAAGAAAGAAAGAAAGAAAGAAAGAAAGAAAGAAAGAAAGACTATAACATGAAAATTAACATGAATAGCAAGAAAGTCTTGGATAGAATGATTGTTATAATGAAAAGAAAGAAAGAAAGAAAGAAAGAAAGAAAGAAAGAAAGAAAGAAAGAAAGACTATAACATGAAAATTAACATGAATAGCAAGAAAGTCTTGGATAGAATGATTGTTATAATAAAAGAAAGAAAGAAAGAAAGAAAGAAAGAAAGAAAGAAAGAAAGAAAGAAAGAAAGAAAGACTATAACATGAAAATTAACATGAATAGCAAGAAAGTCTTGGATAAAATGATTGGTTATAGAAAGAAAGAAAGAAAGAAAGAAAGAAAGAAAGAAAGAAAGACTATAACATGAAAATTAACATGAATAGCAAGAAAGTCTTGGATAGAATGATTGTTATAATGAAAAGAAAGAAAGAAAGAAAGAAAGAAAGAAAGAAAGAAAGACTATAACATGAAAATTAACATGAATAGCAAGAAAGTCTTGGATAGAATGATTGTTATAATGAAAAGAAAGAAAGAAAGAAAGAAAGAAAGAAAGAAAGACTATAACATGAAAATTAACATGAATAGCAAGAAAGTCTTGGATAGAATGATTGTTATAATGAAAAGAAAGAAAGAAAGAAAGAAAGAAAGAAAGAAAGAAAGACTATAACATGAAAATTAACATGAATAGCAAGAAAGTCTTGGATAGAAAGAAAGAAAGAAAGAAAGAAAGAAAGAAAGAAAGAAAGAAAGAAAGAAATAAAGAAAGAAAGAAAGACAAATATGTGCAACAAGAGAATGAGACGGGGAAAGAAAAACGAAAGAATAAAAATAAGATATTAAAAAAGATTTTTATTTTGAAAAATGAAAGAGAATCTAACGTTGAAAAAAGTAGGAGAAAAGAATGATTAACAAAAATACCACATGAAATAAAAATGAATCAATGAACGAGTTGGAATGAGGAAACAAGAAATATCGGGAAAAAACGCAATAAGAAAATTTTAATCAGGGAAAGAAATAAAATTAAAGAAAACAAATAGAAAGAACTGTGAAAGAAATACATACACGTATATTCTCTCTCTCTCTCTCTCTCTCTCTCTCTCTCTCTCTCTCTCTGTGTCACTCTTTCTTATAAATTCTCTCTTCCTCACTCACTTTTGCTCTTGCCATGTTGTCATCGCTTTAAGTCTCTCACTTTTTCTCCTTCTTTTTCTCTCGCTATCTTTTTTTTTTTTTTTTTTTTTGTCTCTCACTCTCTTTATCGTTTTCTCTATGTGTGCACGTGCCTCTGGCTAAAGGTGGGGAGATAGCCTCTAGCTAAATGTGTCGGCGTTGGAAAGATAGGGTAAAAAATGAGAAGTAGGGAGATAGAAAGAGGTAAGATTCGTGGGGACAAGGAGAGGAATTGAGACATTATAAGCATTATAGTGTGTCAATTTGCTGGAGATATGACGACCACTTGAAACTGATCAGGTTAGACTCGCGGTGGTAGAAAAGAGAAAGAAACCAAAGAAACGGACAGAGAGAGAGAGAGAGAGAGAGAGAGAGAGAGAGAGAGAAGGAGAGAGTGAGAGAGAGAGAAGCGGGGGCCGATAAATTAATTGAAAGACGTTGAAGGATAGTTAGGGTAGATTTGGAAGGTGTTGTCGGCGCTGGAGATAAATTGATGACCAAACAGACATGCAAAGAAACTCGTCGATCAAGACAATCTGCTTGAAAAAATCACTTATGAAGAGTATTCGATTACTCTTTTTCTTTCTCTTTCTCTTTCTCTTTCTCGCACACACATACTCACACACACGCGCATATTATTTAAAATTTATCACCTCTACTTTAGCGGGTTGCATATACCATGCGCTGCGTTTATAGGTCACTGTGAGATTTAGGGAGTTGGGGAAAAAACAAAACAGACTCATATGAGTTTTGTTACTTATGAATGTATTGCTTATTTATAATGGTTAAGTGGCTGGAGAAAGTTTATATGTAAATAAGATAACGCTATAGTCATGACCTCTAGATCCTTATTTATAATAATTTACTTTTTATTATTTTATAAATTTATATTTTCCATTTATATGTTTTAAATACAAATTTAAGAAACAGCTAAATGAAATATATAAATAACAATCATCCAGTAACTTATATATACATCCCTCCAAGTATCCAAGATCGCACTGAGGC
The DNA here is from genome assembly GCA_037127315.1 of Ascarosepion bandense. NCBI lineage: Eukaryota > Metazoa > Mollusca > Cephalopoda > Sepiida > Sepiidae > Ascarosepion > Ascarosepion bandense. The sequence goes on from JBBBDQ010001325.1 coordinate 3,153,251, forward strand.
AGAAAACTAACAATGACCAAGCAGTATAACTTTCATAAGTGTCCTTGTCCTAAGCATTTTCGGTCCATTCATTTCTTTATCCATATTTAAGGAGGTTTCGAATTTTTTTTTTTTTTTTTTTTGCGTTAGTTGGTCTTCGTGATTTCAGTTTAACTTGCATTTATGTGCGTAGTGGTGCAATGGATATTGGCTCACGATGAGAAATTGGAGACCCTAGTTCGAATTTTAGTTGAATTTTCCTTATGCGCAAATACCCTTAGGAAGGGTATTAATCCACTACTTCTCCCTCCGATTATAGGTTGAATAACAGAAGAGATTGGGTTCTGTGGTATTGATTGATAACTAGTTTACTGCAGAAATAATTGACAGCATACTGCAGGGAAAGGTTCCCTTCTATTTAGCGACTTTTAGTATGTCAGTCAGTTAAGTGCCATACGTGATAAACGTTGTGAGCAATCATGTCTCGAAAGAGACATCACTGACTGGGCAGAAGATTATCCAGCAGTAGATTGCCATTGCTTTCTGCGGTAGACTGTTTGCCAGCCAAGGTTATAAAACCAAATCTGTTCTGCTATTCAACCCAAGGATCAGTCAGTTAAGAGCCATACGTGATACACACTTTGGGCAATCATGTCTCTTTCGAGACATCACTGACTGGGCAGAAGATTATCCCGCAGTAGGTTGCTATTGCTTTCTGCGGTAGACTAGTTGCCAGCCAAAGCTATAGAACCCAATCTTTTCTGTTATTTAAACCATAACTCGAGGGAAGAGACGGATTAATACCTTACCCAATTGTATTTGTGCGTAAGTGAATGCAAGGAATTCACCTGGAATTCGAACTCGGCTCCCCGGTTTGTCGTTCCGAGTCAATATACACTGCACCACAACGCACATGTGGATGATGCAAAAAGAGGCTAAAAATAATGGAAACATTATTAATAACAATGAAAAAGCCAACGCTTAATAATATCAACTACGAACACGCTTGCTATGTACGGAACATAAAACATACACACTACTTTATAATCATACATAACATTGCATTCATTCTGTTAAACGTAAAATAAAATCCATGCTCGATAATGGCTAAAAGTAAAGTGCTCGTCTAAAGAAAACATTTGGACAATTTGTATTTAATTTATGTTTACAAAATAAAGAAAATCACAAGATCACATGAAAAATGTCATAAAAAACGTAATCATCGCACCTTGTATTTCAGTTTTAACGAAACCTGCATAAATTCCGCGTATTCCCTGCTGTTATATATAAATATGTGTGTGTGTGTGTGTGTGTGTGTGTGTGTGTGTGTGTGTGTGTGTGTGTGTGTGTGTGTAACTTTTCTTCTTGGAACAATCTGCAGACTTCACCACCGTTGTAACTTACTCAAGGTTATATAAGAATTTTTGCCATTTTATATTCTTCATTTCCACACACAGTTAGTTTGGTATACTTTTTAAGACTTTCTAGATGGGATGTAGATTTGTGAATATATATATATATATATATATATATATATATATATATATATATATATCAGCATGCAGTGTGGGTATAGAAGGGATAAAGATATATGCATATAAATACATATAGAGCAAATATTTAGAGTTCTAAAGATATATGCATATAAATACATATAGAGCAAATATGAGAAAAATTAAGACAGACACGTTATTTCATGGTGAATTTACCTACTTAAACGATTTCTTACGCAACCCAGGCTTCTACCATGTGGTGTCTTCAGGCGATTTGCAAGAACTAATTTCAGCCTATTTTTTAAGAACGCTTGCATAACGGGGATTTTTTGAACGATTACCTAACGGGGATTGTTTGAACGCGCTAGTTTCAAAATTAGAAGACATTATTACGTTTTCATCCATGGTTGTATGACCCAAATAGGTATTTTATGAAATGGTTACACTTAGTCATAATTTCAATCAGCAATTCATTGGGAAATAGCATAATCGCTAACTTTTCTTTGCCTGGTACAGTCTACATATTTTGCCACCATTGTATAGCTTGGCTGTTTTCTCTATACTCCATGTTGTCTGGGTCTTTTCCATACTTTAATTTCAATTTTCACATGTGGCTAGCCAATTTGGGACAATCTTTTAAGTGTTCTATTTTAAATGTAGACCTGGGACTGAACTATCTTGTCTTGAAGTATCTTTGGTTAATCCCAAATATATATATATATATATATATATATATATATATATATATATATATATTTACCATTTAAGTCATGTACTTTTGCTCTGTAAATGACTTCTTTTGTATTACAAAGTCCTCGAAGTGGGCATTTATTTTTGTTCGTGCAGTTACATTCTTTATTAATGATCTTGTTTTGTAAAATGTTATTTAAATTTCTGGGGTTTTGTTTATTTATTAAATTTTCTAAATTATTAGTACAGTTATAACTTAGTTGGATTGTATTCCTATTGAAAATTTTGTTTAGTTCTGAGCTTTTTGGAAAGTGTTAATCGATCAGTTTAAAATTTTTAGTTCTATTATGGTTCTAAGTTAAATGGTGGGTTGAACCAGATGTTTCGTTTTCTAGCATCGTTTTTTATTTGTCTGTTTGGTTGGGGATTGTATTCTAAAATGTTCTTAAGGCCAGATTTTCTTAGTGCATCTTCATAGTTTCTTTTCTTTTTATCAAATATTGTTTTATTTGATGAATTGTTTGATAGCCTTTGCTTTATTCCTTTGTGAATGTGCTTGATTATGCTCTCGGGATGGTTAGATCTTGTATTTATGTACTTTAAATTTGTGTTTGCTTTCATATATGGAAAGACATTGCCAGTTTGTAAATTTAATTCCACATCTAAATACTTTTCTATTTGTTTCTACTATTATCTCAAAATCTAGTTGTTTGAATAATTTGTGAAGTGCCTTCTTTATTTTATCATTTTCTCTTTTGTTGACCAGTGCTATCATTAATCCGTCATCTCTGTATAATCCGTGGTTGTCTATGTAGATTATTTTGTTGATTTTATTTAAAATGTATATACCCATCAATCACGAAATTTCGGCTCCATCATACGATCCTTGTGGTACATCAAATGTGCTGTTGTTTGATTTTTTTTTTTTAATCTATACTTTAATACTGTGAAAAAGTATTGATTTTGGGCAATGTAGGGTTATATCAATATGTCTACATTTAAAATAAAAAACTTTAAAAATGTACAAAATTTGCTAGCCACCTGTAGAAACTGAAATTAAAATATGGAAAAGACCCAGACATAATGTGAAGTAAAATGAAAACATCCAAACCATACAACGGTGGCAAAATTTAGAAAAATTGAAATTAAAAATATGGAAAAGACCCAGACATAACATGGCGTATAGTGAAAACAGCCAAGCCGCACAACGGTGGCAAAATATGTAGACTAGAAGAAAAATTAGCTATTGCGTTATTCCCAAACAAAAATGAATTACTAAATGAAAGAACACAAATTATGACTAAGCATAGCAAACCATAAATACCTATTTGGGTCATACAACTATGGATGAAAACGTTATAATTCGTTCTTACTTTTAAAATTGCGAGTTCAAAAATTCCCCGTTTCGTGGACGTTAAAAAGAAAAAAATCCCCTTCTTTGTGCGTTCTTAAAAAAGAAACGGTAAAATCAGTTATTGCAAATCGCCTGAAGACACCGCATATTAGAAACTTAGGTCGCGTAATAATTTGTTTACAAATGTAAAATATTCAAAAGTTCTACAATATAATTGTATTGAATACTTTTTATTACAACAGTATATTGGTTTAGTTTCAGTATGACCGAAAACTAAGTAATTATATATATATATATATATATATATATATATATATATTAATATGCGCAGTATTTGTAGCTACATGCATTCGATATAAAGCTTAATATTCGGTCATATAAAATTGTTAATATTTATAAACTATATTGATCATAGCATTCATTTCCGGGGTCATGAATACCTATGCTTACAGAAAGTGAAATCGACGTGCCGATTTCAAATTCTGACCGAATATGTTTCGTTCACCTAGGGCAACTATTCTTCGGAAATGCAAAAATCCACTTTCTTCCAGCTATTGTTTAAATAGAAAGACATACTGATATCTCTTGCCTTGCGTGGCAGCCAGCCTAGAAGAATAAAACTTGAAAATAAAATAAAAAACCTACAGAGAGATAGGCACTGTCAGACTGTGTTGCTCTAGACACACACCCTGTTGCTACGGCTACAGTATATATGATAAATATAATTAGTTACGGGTTATGTGATGTACATATACAACTGACGACATAGTTTTTGTCATTTATCTCTATTCATTTGTTACTGAGAAGCCTTTAAAGCCTGATGGTAAAAGGCTAACCTAAGAAATTAAAATTAATCTATTCTTAAATTGATATTGTTTTGTTTTAATCTATAAATACCAAGTAACTACACTACGTGAAAATAGATTTCTAAATTCCATTATCTGTCATAGCTCTTTTTACCATTTTAATTACTGCCTCTTTTAGAAAACTTCAAGTAATGTGCTAATTGTTATAATCATAATGTTATTTACTTATGATTCCCTAATCCTAATTCCCTAATCTGGTAGATCTGATAAACGATAGTCTTCTTTCAGACCTACAGAATTTATTCACTTAAACCAATTTTTAAACACTGATCAGAGAATTTTATAAAGTTGATAGTTTAGACATATCCAAACGAGTTGGACACCCTGTATGACATCCATAATGGAGTCGAGAACTATCGAGGCTATTTGAGAACGTGAATTGAGTTCTTAAATTAACATTTTGGTTTGTAGCATCTTGAGGTGTTCTACAAAACTACCACAAGCGCATTATGCTATTATTTTCAATTCCCTTTTCTTCTGTGCGAGAACAAAAGATATGAAATTATTTGGCTTGTAAATTTTCACCAGACATATGACTCTATTAGATTTAGAAATAAGGTGGAATCTAATCGTAGATAATTTCTAAATAGATAAAAAAAAAAAGAGTCACTTTTGACGCTGTCATTTGCTGCTTGATGATCCATTGAGCAGGTATACAATTTTTTATTCGATAGATATGCGAGTTTTTGATGACATATATGCTACCATTGGAACCTTTACCAAAACCAAAGCCAAATTGGGTTTTTAGAAATTGACTTTCACAATATGGTGAATATTCAATACTTCCATCATAATGGATCCAATTCAGGTACCGCTATACGTCTGAAGAATTTGTGGGTTACGTTATTGCTTTCATATGACATTTATGCGTGATATACACTACTGGCTATAATTATTAGGCCACCCCAGTTTTTAAAAAAATGATGTATTTCATACTAATTTTAATATTTATTGCCAAGTGGAAAATTCTAAATGAAAATAAAATGGTTCTTTTGTTATTTTTACTCTGAAAATGTTTACAAGGCAGCCAGGAAGACTTTGCTTCGACTAGCCAATAAGAAGAAGAGATTAGCATAGGGAAGAGAACACAAAAACTGGATACCAGAACAGTACATTTGATGCACATGTTATTGTGCAGTATTTCGTATTATCTTTAGTATTAATTGCCAAGTGAATAATTGTTAATGAAAATAGAATGTGTTTTTTTTTTGTTAATACTGCACAATAACATGTGCATCAAATGAACTTATAAATATTTAATAATTACCTATATTGCAGTTTAATTAATGAAAGAATGAAGAAAATTTAGGGTCATTCGAACGAATTCATCTTTGCTTCTTTGCCTTGTAAAATGTTGCAAAGCAATAATAACAAAAGAACCATTCTATTTTAATTTAGAATTATACACTTGGCAATAAATACTAAAATAGTATGCATCATTTTTTTAAACTGGAGTGGCCTAATAATTATGACTGGAAGTGCATTCATGTGCCTTGTGATGCGATTTTGATACCAAACTCATAAAACAGAGAAACAAATTTAAAGTCGACGAGAGAGTATACTACTTTCAAACGGTCATCCGCAAAGAGAAGCTTTATTATTCTTTATTTTTTTTATAAATTTCTTGTATTTAAGTTTGGAAACGGTCTTTGCAACAGTCAGATATATTTTATTCTTATCAGTGGATAACAGGGACAAGAATTGGTTTCTAAATTTTTTATGCCTCCAAAACAAAATTTAATTCAGTGTTTCCTATCAAATCATGAAATTAAGGTCATTTGAATGGGCAATCTTCTACATCCTTTCATCCGACTGTGGATGTCCTCCACGGCTCTATTCTTGATTCTACGCTGTTTCTGATGTTCATCAATAATGTTCAGTATGTAATCAATTCCCAAAGAGGCATTTATACTGATGACACTACCATTTACTGTCGTCTCAATAGAAAATGCGCCAGAGCTGACAAAGTAAACCTGACTACTGCTCGTGAAAATGACCCCCAATCAATGGTTAACTGGGGCAGGAAATGGCTTGTAAATTTTAATGGCTCCAAAATAAAACTGCTCTCCTTTAACCACGATAGAGAAAATTTCCTACCAGCCATAAGAATGGCTGATGCAAGTCTCCTGGAAAGCAGCAGATACTATATCTCTTTGGCTTTACTTTTTCGACTAACCTGAAGCAGAACAGATATATCAGATCTATAGCTGTATCTACTGCTAGAAAAGTTGGGTCTCTGTATCTTGTCAGAATCTATTTTGCATATTTATAAATTTACCATTCGTACTTAAATACTGTTGCCATATCAGGTCAGGTGCTCCTGCCATTCATCTCGAGGTTCTAGACAAAATCCAAAGAAAGATCTGAAGTGTAATCAGTCCTGACTTGTAATCTACCATTTTCCCGTGCATTGAATATAGTTACCATATATGGTCAGGTGCTCCTGCTATTCATCTCGAGGTTCTAGACAAAATCCAAAGAAAGATCTGAAGTGTAATCAGTCCTGACTTGTAATCTACCATTTTCCCGTGCATTGAATATAGTTACCATATATGGTCAGGTGCTCCTGCTATTCATCTCGAGGTTCTAGACAAAATCCAAAGAAAGATCTGAAGTGTAATCAGTCCTGACTTGTAATCTACCATTTTCCCGTGCATTGAATATAGTTACCATATATGGTCAGGTGCTCCTGCTATTCATCTCGAGGTTCTAGACAAAATCCAAAGAAAGATCTGAAGTGTAATCAGTCCTGACTTGTAATCTACCATTTTCCCGTGCATTGAATATAGTTACCATATATGGTCAGGTGCTCCTGCTATTCATCTCGAGGTTCTAGACAAAATCCAAAGAAAGATCTGAAGTGTAATCAGTCCTGACTTGTAATCTACCATTTTCCCGTGCATTGAATATAGTTACCATATATGGTCAGGTGCTCCTGCTATTCATCTCGAGGTTCTAGACAAAATCCAAAGAAAGATCTGAAGTGTAATCGGTTAGTTACTTTCTTATTCACCAAACATAGCTTCACTTTGTTTTTTCTACAAATATTTTTAAGGATGGTTAGCCGTTATTTTATCGAGGGTACGTGTTGTACTTCTTGAATGTGTCAAAATTCATTAGTTCAGCGTTGAAACCTTATTTTAGTTTCCATGTATGGAAAGCTGTCACACTTTTGTTCTACTTACTGGAGTTCTTTTATAATCCCATTTCTCTTCAGGATGTAGTCCATCCATTTTCTTCATTATCTGTGAATTGCTATGTGTTCTTGGAAAAGGTAGTGAGTTTATTGCATTCTCCATGATTATTACTTCAGAGTTCAGCGGATTGCTATCCAAAGCTATAGAGTCCAGTGTACTCTGCTATTTAAACTCTTAAGAAAAGGTGTTCTACAAAACTACCACAAACGCATTATGCTATTATTTTCAATTCCCTTTTCTTCTGTGCGAAACAAAAGATATGAAATTATTTGGCTTGTAAATTTTCACCAGACATATGACTCTATTAGATTTAGAAATAAGGTGGAATCTAATCGTAGATAATTTCTAAATAGATATATATATATAAAAAAAAAGAGTCACTTTTGATGCTGTCATTTGCTGCTTGATGATCCATTGATTTTTTATTCGATTTTAATTAGAGTAGGTAGACTAAACTATCGCCCGGTTCACACTCCACCCATGTCTATTGAACAGGTGTAGAGGCTCATCCTTTATTCCCTGTTTAGGGTGTGGTTTCCGGCTTTCTCTTCTCCAATCTTTTCACTTTCACGTAGCCCCCTGCACATCAGTGGCGTTACCGCCTTGCTCGGGGTGATATGATTAAAAAAAAAATTGATATCGATACCAGGAAATCAAAATTTGACTTACATCCATTCATTTTTCTTTCAGTCTACGGTTTCGCTTTAACTGGAAACAACTATTGTTTTTTAGCCTTTTGTGCCAACGTCCAAAAAGTCTGAGCGCCAGGACCATGGATTAGTTTTAAAGCTTTTATTACACCCGAGCAACGCCGGGCTATACTGCTTGTAGTAGATAATTTCTAAATAGATAAAAAAAAAAAAGAGTCACTCTTGATGCTGTCATTTGCTGCTTGATGATCCATTGAGCAGGTATACAATTTTTTATTCGATAGATATGCGAGTTTTTGACGACACATATGCTACCATTGGAACCTTTACCAAAACCAAAGCCAAATTGTTTTTTTAGAAATTGACTTTCACAGTATGGAAAGAGTTGAATTCAAGCTTTTCTCGTTGCCTTTAGTGTGAAAGGGAACACATCAGACTTAGCAGGAATTATATTTGCCAGTTCTATTTTCTTCTGCAAAACACTTACAATGCTCATGCATACATATACTTAGAGTAAGTAGGATTAATTTTCTTTAACTTAAGGGTTTGTTCTTAGAAATTGTTTTATATAAAATCTTAATGTCACTAGGTTAGTCATACATTTTTATATTCATTTGCGAAAATAATAAATTGCTTATATTTTTTTAAAATGTCATAGAATGATATTATGTCTCGAAATGCATAGGTATTAGCAAAAGAGAATAGACCAAAATGCAAATTACAAATCGGAGATGCCAAAATCAAAAAAGTCAGTCAGTTAAGTGCCATACGTGATACACGCTTGGGCGATCATGTCTCGAAAGAGACATGACTGACTGGACAGAAGATTATGCCGCAGTAGGTTGCCATTGCTCTCTGCGGTAGATTGGTTGCCAGCCAAGACTATAGAACCCAATCTGTCCTGTTATTTAACCCATAACTGGAAGGAAGAGATGGATTAATACCTTTCCAAAGGGTATTTGCGCGTAAGTGAATGCAATGAATTCAACTGGAATTCGAACTCGGCTCCCCGATTTCGCGTTCGGAGTCGATATCTACTGCACCGCAACGCACATCTAAAAAGTACAAACATTTAAATATCTGGGAAGTGTTTTGATAGAGGAAGGAAATTGCGACACTGATATCCAAAAACAATAAATCGAGGATAGTAAAAAATGCTTTCCAAAAGAAATTTAAAAAAAAATAGTACTAAACTATTAAGTGATATATGTAACGTATATGTCAATGAATGCTAGACAATCCCCTCCGAGTTGAGGAAAAGACTAGAAACAACAAAAATTTGGTTCTACAGAAGAGTGCTGAGCATACCATAGAACGAGCACGTGAGCAACAATGAGAAAATGGAAACAAAAAAACTGATACTTAACATCGGGAAGTTAGGGAAAACGAAAAGAAAGGATTAAACTTAAATTTTAATAATACAGAATGCATGGTTGTTAACAAAAGGAACAACTCAACAGGCAAATTACAAATCGGAGATACCAAAATCAAACAAGTACAACAATTTAAACATCTGGGAAGTATTTTAGCCGAAGATAGAAAGTTCGACATTTAATTCCAATGTCGTATTGGGATAGCGAAAGATGTCTTCTAAAAGCTAAGCAAAATATTAAGAAAAAGACAAATCCAAAAAGTAATAAAAAAAAAAAACAGTCAAAAATGCAAATTACAAATTCAAGATACCAAAATCAAACAAGTACCACAATTTAAATAGCTGGGAAGTATTTTAACAGAAGACGGAGAGTGCTACACTGAAATCTGAAGCCGTATTGGAATAGCGAAAGATGCCTTTTAAAAGCTAAGAAAAAATATTGGGTTAAATCGAAACAAGTAATAAAAAGGAACAGTTTAAAACGCAAATTACAAATTGAAGATACTAAAATCAAACAAGTACCACAATTTAAATATCTGGGAAGTATTTTAACAGAAAATCTAGAGTGCAACACTGAAATCTGAAGTCGTATTGGGATAGCGAAAGATGCCTTCCAACATCTAAGCAGAGAAAGCGAAATACTTCGTTAAAAACAGAGAAAAAAATACCGGGCTGTTATGTGATATACGTCATCTTATAAACCAGTATATGCTGGATAATTTTTTCAAAGATGAAAAAGAGACTTGAAGCAACAGAAATATAATTTTACAGAATGAAACTGAGGATAGCATAGACGGAATATGTGAGCAACGATGAAGTTTTAGAGAAAACAGATACAGAAATGAACATTATGATTAACATCAGGAAGAATTTTCTTGGGCACATAATGAAGAAAATAGACTCGGAAAAACAGATACTCACAGGACAGTTTGAAGGCAGGAGAGACAGATAAAAACAACGCATAAAATGCTTAGTGATGTAGAATCCTGACAAAGTTTCGAAGAAATTTGGCAAATGGAAAAAGTTTCGTTGAAGCTAGAACTGATTACGTGTTTCGCCTTTCTAGGCTTCATCAGATCCGAAAACGAAAGAAAGAAATGCGTATGTGTATTTGTGTACATGCTTAATGAATCATCAATACTTTTTCCATAAGCTGGCGTCTCTCGCGATTAAAAAAGAATGAAAATAAATGACTTAAAAAAAAAGCCGTTATATTTTATACTGCTTTTTTTATTCATTATTTAAACAATCACCCAAAATACGCATTTCTTTCTTTAGTTTTTGGGTTTGATGAAGCTTAAAAAGGCGAAACGCGAAAGCAAATCTAGTTTCAAAGAAGCGTTTTCTATTATTTATATTTGTTTTTGTGTGTGTGTGTGTGTGTGTGTGTGTGTGTGTGTGTGTGTGTGTGTGTGTGTGTGTGTGTGCAAGACGTAGTGTTGACACGTTCTCCTCAGCTTGACCAAGACCGTCTAAAAGAAAAGGTCAGCTGCACGTGAGGTCAAGAACTCGTGACGTCATCAACTTAAGTTCTAACTTTCAACAAGTCGTCTGTGTATTTAGATTTTTCACAGTGTTTTTAAATTGTCTGTTTTTTCTTTTAAATATTACATTAACTTATAAACAAAAACAATGCCTTACAGATGTGTTGTACAAAATTGCAAAGAAAATTATAAAAAACGGCCCAAAATTCATGTATTTTCTTTTCCGAAAGATAAAAAATTGTGATCTCTGGATTCGTACTATCAATTCAAAAGAGACAATTTTTTACCTACTAAATTCAGCAGAGTGAGTATATTTTTTGTAATAAAAAATAAGCAAATATAATTGAAACTTTTATGATTAAATCAATTTCATATCTTTGTAATTCACAACACAAAGTTATAACAGAAATCTAGCGAGAAAGTTAATTCAACATGACTTGACTTTATCGCTCACGTTGTTTTTAAAAGCTAAAAAAACCTCGTTTTTAAAAAATAAACTTTAAAGAAATTTTCTATATAAATTCATACAGGAATATTTTTATAGACATAAAATATAATTCTAATAATTCTAACATTTCTTTAAAATTGTTTTATTCGTAAATAAAAGAAACTTTAATGATTAAATTAATTTCATCTTTGTAATTCACAACGCATTAAAAAAATTGCAAATGTTTTTAAAAGCTAGAAACCTGAATAAAAAAAACTTTATAGAAATTTTCGATATAAATTTATAAAGGAATATTTTTATAGGCATATATAATTCTAATAGTCTAACATTTTTTTAGAATTGTTTTATTCATAAAAAATGTTTTCTTATTTGTTATTTTGATTTTAAATGTATAAATGTTAAAAATTATCTCTTTAGTTGTACTTACCTTCATCACTGTTAATCATTTTATTGAATTAATAAATTAAATCTTAGTCCTTAAAAATATCAGAAAACTTCACTTTTCCTAGAACTGTAAGAAAAATGCTTCGTATTTTAAATTTTTACTGAATTAATTTTTTTTTCTTAGATTTTCACAAGAATTTAAAATAGGTTTGGTTTTTAAATTTTTTTTTAGCTTTGTGAACTACATTTTCGACCGGAGGACATAAGGAGAGAATCATCAACGTTTGACAAAAAAAAAACAGGTCTCAAAATTGCAGTTAAACTTCAAAATACATATCTTCAGGATGGTGCTATCCCTAATTCCCAAATTGTCTCTGATATTTATCTTCATTCAGCACCTCTAGAGAGTCACCAGATCCTAGGAGAATTCAACTGGAGAATTCTGCCCTTAAAAGGGCTTTAAATAAAAGTATTACTGATGACTTAGCATATAAAAAGCAGAAGAAATTTCATAATATTGATGATATAGAAGGGAAATTGAATTTTCTTGATAGAAATTGCTGGAATGTTGTTAGGCAGCAAGGAACACTTATTATATGCATCATCATCAAATCCCCATATCCAAAAATCAATTTGTATCTTGTAATTGAATCTGATTTTACTGTATATGTGTTTTGTGGAGATGTGGAAATTAAAACAATAGTAATGTAACCAACCAAAATACTCTTGAAATTCTGATTGAAAATATGAAGAAAATTTACACAGAACAACAGCAAACCAAACCTCCAAATGTGATTTTTATATTAAAATTGGTAATGTCATTTCTAGTATTAGTGCAAGAAGAATCAAACAAATATTTTAGTTCCATCAAATTTATATATGAGCATCTAAACTTAATGAGACTGAATAAGCTTGATTATTCAACAGAAATGATGATATTTTCTTCATTGTTATATAACTGCTCCCCTAAAAGGTACAGATTATTAAGAAACAGCAAAAATATAATTTTACCAATCTATTCAATCATTAAAAGACTTACCTTATCCACATTATATGAATCCTTTGGTTGAGCAACATGATAACAATTTCCTTATGTATATTAAAAATAAATTTAAGTTACTAGTACAGAAGGACACCACAGTATCTTTACTTATGGATGAAATTCATCTAAAGCCTTATTTTGAATATAAGTATGGTAATATTGTTGGCTTATCTGACAACCTCAATGAAGCTGCAACAAGTGCATTTGCCTTTATGGTTAGCAGTGCATTCTCACAATATAAGGATGTTGTGCATGTTATGCCAACTAAATGTCTTAAAGCTGAAAATTTATTTGATATAGTTAAACGTATAATAATTGGTTTAGAGGAGATAGGCTTTCAAGCATTATCAATCATAACAGATAATAATGCAATAAATAAAAAAGCTATATCTTTTTTGCAGTCACCCAAAGTTTTTCATTGTATATCCCCACCCAGTTATGAAGTCTTGACCTCTCTGTTTTCTTTTCGACTCAGTCCATATATTAAAATGCATTAGAAACAATTGGCTTGGTCAAAAAGATGCAAGTAAATGCATGCTATTACCAAAATTTTGTCACAATGGAAATCATGAATCAGTATTCAAATGGCCCCATTTTGTACCTTACAGAAGCTTCATGCCCTTGAATCTCAGTCAATTTTTAAATATTGCTATAAATTGACCTCAAAGGCACTTTCTCCTGCTAACCTTGAAAGGCAAAATGTTAATTTAGTTTTGCAAATTTTTAATGAGTACACTATTCAATGATTATTGACATTAGGAAAACAGAAATGTTTGCTTAATTTTGTAGAAGTTGCAGAATATATAAACATATTTTATATTTGGTGGACAATAATGAATGTAAAAACGCCATATAATGAATGTAAAACACCATATAATGAATGTAAAAACGCCATATAATGAATGTAAAAACGCCATATAAAGGTTGTTGGCTAAGAAATAAGTATTGTAATCTACTTAGAATAAATAAAGAAAATTTTAAATTTCTCTCTCAATTCTGTGACTGGTTAGAATCTTGGAATAGCATTTCTGGAAGAAATGGCAAATTAACAAAAGAAACTTTCATTGCTTCACATCATACAACCTACGCAATTCTAGAACTGACCAAGTATTGCAAAGAAGAATTGAAAATGCTACACATATTACCTGGCAAATTTTAAACTGATCACCTTGAGACAAGGTTTGGTCAGTACTGGCAACTAAATGGAAATCAGTATATCTCGATGTGGCAAGTGTTTGAGTGTGAAAAAAAATTAGAATGCTATCAGTTTTAAAACTGAGCTTACCATTTAATCAGCAATGCATTAAAATTGATTTAAAGAATTTACAAGAACCATATTGGGATGAAGTGACAGAGGAGCAAAAGTTAGATGCGTATAAATTTAGAATTGATGTTAAAGAGGATGATATTAATAAATGTAAAGAAGTTATTCCTGTAATACTATATTTAGCAGGTTATTGCTATTATACAGTTTTAAAGAAAATGAAATGCAATAGTTGCAAAGATTTAATATCTGGAAGAGATAATGTGGAAGAAATACCTGAAATAAACTGCTATTTTCATGGAATTAACAGGGGTTCTCTCTTATATCCAAAATTGTGTTCTATATAATTATGCAATCATTGGTAAGCTGATAAAAAATCCTTCTTTTCTTCATTCAGTAAATCAATGAAAATTAGCCATGCATATAACATTGAATGTTTTGGCAGATAATGAGTTTCTTTTTAATGTTCAGACTTGTGATGAGGGTCACAATGTAGAAGAAATAGAAAGAATGTTTGGAGCTCTACAAATGCTCTTTTAAATAATATTTGTTCTAGGGAAAATAATAATATTACAAGTAACAAGTTAAGCAAAAAAGGAAAACTTCAAACATTCAGCTAAATTTTGCATCTGTAATGTATTTTTCTTAAGTATTATTTGATTTTTAAATCTATTTATTGCATCTTTATCTATTTCTTACTTATATTCAATAATTTTATTCATTATTTACTTATAATGTGTTTGCTGTTTATTCAAATATTGTTTGTTCCCTTATTCATAATTCAGTTGTTGTTGTATTTGAGTACAATCATTTATTATTGTTACAATATGTAACATTACAGAATAATTGTTAAAATTAAAATAAAAACATGCAAATTAAAACAATGTTGATTTTGTAATTTATTAAAAAATTGTTTTCAAATTGGAAACAAAATTTAATTTTAATCTTTTAAATTTTTTGTATCTATAACCTATTTTTCAAACTTTTTTCATAAAAGTATTTTGTTCTTTGAATCTATTGTTTGTATATAATTTACTTGTTTATATTCAGTTGTTTTATTTTTTAATCATTTACTTGTAATTTGTTTGTGTGTTTATCTAATTATTATTTGTTCCCTAATTCATAATTCAGTTGTTGCCGTAAGTTTATAAGACTAAGGTTAATAATCACTTAAGTTAATTTTACAGAATTGTTAAAATCGAAATAAAAACATGCAAATTAAAACAATGCTGATTAAAATTCTAATATATATATATATATAGTAACTGTACTGATGAGCTGTGATACAGCGAAATAGATATGTCTGCGGATGACTATATATATATATATATATATATATATATATATATATATATATATATATATATATATATTCAAATTTGAAACAATTAAAATAATGAACGAATTTAGTTTTTAAACTTTAATGAAATGTAACGTGATTTCTTTTGCAGATTTTCTGTAAGAGAGATGGCAGCTTGATATACTATGGAATTTGTAAGGCATCTATTTTGCAGAGAACATTTATTAGTGTCATTATCATTATTTATAATAAGTTGGTTATGATTGTTTACTTTAACACCGCTTTCAGCAACAATTTAGAGAAGAATAAATATTAAATAAAGTTGAGCAGTATATAATCTTACCCTGTTTCTTTTTTCTTTTTTAATCGTTTAGTTTTACAATCATTCATTACTGCTGGTTTTACTAACCGAAGACCTACGTAGGACTTTGTGACGTCATCGACTTTATTTTTTACGGTCTTGGCTTGACCCTGAATATCTGATAAAAAGTAATTTATTTATATTTAGAGCATATATAATTGTTCAACACATTAAGAATATTTATTTGTCTAACCTTCTACCCTGAATCCGATACCTAATTAAATTTTTAAAAATAAAAAAAATATGTTGAAGCATTTATTTTAGTATTAATTTAAAGCCAAATGAATAAATTTACTATTTTTAGTAAGCAATATACTCTGATGAATTTCAAATAGAAATTTTATTGATAAGAATCTCAACTTTTTTCGAGTTTTCAAAATTCATTATTTCTTGTGTCTATTTTGACAGCTTGACAAATTTGTAAAAAATGTAAAAAGTTAATTTTCGGTTTTAAAAATCTTGTAAAATAAAATATACATTTGTGACACGTTATTCTTTGAAAACTAGCTAATTTAAAGTAAATTAATCTGATTTACACAAATATTACTTGTTTATAGCAAGAAATATAAAAAATATTTAATCATGGAGCTCTGATCTTTCTGACCTTTACAGTGAGTGATGACAGCCATATAAGGTATTAAGTGATTGATGACGGCTAAGTCTGATTGACTAGATTTTTGACATAATTACCCAAATTTCTTCCTGTAAGAAGAAATCGTGAAACACTTGACCTTGTAATATAACACAGAAAATAATATATTTGAAAAAAAACTTCATATGCAAAAAAAAAAAAAAAAAAGAAAAAAGAAGTATGTCGATAAATATACATATTATCCTACGTCTACAGCACGACTGGGAGTTTCCAA
>JBBBDQ010001325.1:3172500-3467500 GCA_037127315.1 Ascarosepion bandense
CATCTCCAAGGTTCGGCATGTTCTCCGTTCATAAATGTTGTTCTATATAACTACATTTTAAAGAAGGGTTGGTTTGAATTAGAGTTGCTTTTATATAAACGAACAGATTCTGATCATTTCGTTTTCTAACTATTCTCTGAGAGGCTATAGATTTTTGGACATGAACATCGTAGAAGATCAGTTGTTTTTTAAATACACAAACAGATAAAGTACCACGTTCAAAATAACTTAAATGTCTCTTACTTACTGTAACAAAGCATTAGTTGAAACTAAGCAGGTCACCATGACCATATTTAAATGTCAATATTCATTAAATTGCTCCCACATAATAACTGACTAAAAATTTGCATAAAAGAGCAGCCTTACTCGTCTGCATAAGGAAATTGCCAGTGAGTATACACGAACCTCCCCGCGCGCGCGCGCACACACACACACACACACACACACACACACACACACACACATACACACACACATATATATATATATAGCACATCACTCAAAAATCCCGGGCCTAACGTATAGATGGCACCACTAATAAAAAAAAATCTATATGATTTTTATGGAGTACTAATCTTCAAATGGCACGTGACAAAATTTGGGCTCAATCGGATTATTAGTTTACAAATTATTGTGGCGCATTGGATATCGGCTCGGAACGAGAAATCGGAGAGCCGAGTTCGAATTCATTGCAGTCACTTACGCGCAAATACCCTTGGGAAAGGTATTAATCCGTCTATTCCTTCCAGTTATGGGTTAAATAACAGGACAGATTGGGTTCTATAGCCTTGGTCGGCAACCAGTCTACCGCAGAAAGCAATGGCAACCTACTGCGGGATAATCTTCTGCCCAGTCAGTCATGTCTCTTTCGAGACATGATCGCCCAAGCGTGTATCACGTATGGCACTTAACTGACTGACTGTTGCAAATTTTCAAAATATTGGAAACATATGAATTTCGTGTGTTGATAAAGCATTGCTTGCTGATGAAGAAAAAATACTGTTCAAGCATAGCAATGGGTTGATAAGTGTTTTCGAACTCTGGTCTGTCAGAAACAACGTTTAAGAGGTGGTACGCTGGCTTTAAACGCGCTCATACAGACACAAATGATGCTGAACGCTCAGGTCGCCCAAAATCGGTAGTTGTCTTTGAAAACACCAAAATAATCCACAAACGCGTTTTGGCCGATCGTGAATTGAAGGTGCGTGAGATAGCAGAGGATTTGGACATAACAGAAGGCAGTGTATTCACCATTTTGCATGAATATTTGTCAATGAGAAAGCTGTGTTCAAAGTGGGTGCCGCGTTTGCTCAGTCGGTCAAAAACAACAAACGTGAAAGAGACACAAAAGTCTGTAACATAGAACCCAACATGAATTAAGGAAGATTTTTGGGAGGAGTAATTATTATAGTGAAAAGAAAGAAAGAAAGAAAGAGACACAAATGTCTATAATTTAATATAGCATAAAGTTGGATAGATTATTATAATGATAATAAATAAATAAAGAATACTAAAGTCTATAACATATGATTGTTAGCATGAGTTAGTAAGGATTTTAGGATGAAGTGATTACTATAGTGAAAGAAAGAAAGTTACAAAAGTCTTTAACAATTGAATCAAGGAGATAAAAGATGGCAATTGACGTTGCAGTTAAACTTTTGGAGATTGTAGCTATCTGGGTAAAATGATGGGAACTTTATGCCAATTCAGTAGCACGAGTAAATATATGTGGTCAAGGTATCAGTAAAAAAAAAGCTCGTCAGAGCTGTATCTATGAAAATACTTGCAGAAAAGACAGAGGGAAGTCACATCACGTCGGTGAGAAAGTGACTGAAGTCGAGAAGCTAAGTCAGGACCAATTACATTGCAGATCCTTCTTTGGATTTTTTCAAGAACCTCAAGATGAATAGTAAGAACACACAACCAGATATGGCAACAGTATTCAATGCACGGTTGAATGGTAGATTTATAAATATGTAAAATAGATTCTGACGAGAAAAACATCCTGGCCTGACACAGTGAACCAGCCTTCCAAGTAGTAAATGCAGCTGTTAATTCAATGTAGTCTTTCTATTTGTGGTCATTTGAGAGAGTGGGGCCAAGGAAGCGCAGAGCGTTGCTCTCTAGGAGACTAGCACCATCAATTCTAATAGTAAGCGGAAATGTTTCTCTATGTTGGTTAAAGGTGGGCGGCTTCGTTTTGGAATCATTAAAATTTACTTGCCATTTCCTGCCCCATTCAGTCACCATTGGATTTTGTTTGTTTTTTTGTTTTGTTTTGTTTTTTGGGTTTACTTTGTCAGCCTTGGCAGACTTCTAACATAGACGGGAGTAAATGGTGGTGTCATCTGCATAGATTCCAACTTGGGAATTGATTACATCAGGAAGTTCATTGATGAAGATCATTGATGAAGAACACACGATTTGATGGTAACGATTGGACTAAATCAATCATCCAGAATTAACTTAGCCCTGGAGCTTACGCTTAAGGCCAGCATGAAAGATCTCCTTAGCTAGAAGGAGATATTCGCTGACATAAACACCCAGGCCATGCATGTAAACATTCAAGTCTTTCCTAAAGAGAGGAAGGAATCCAGGAATTGAGAAATCAGAGAAAGGAATAGTAGGATTGAGGCTGATTTTGCAGAGAACTAGGATGTCAGGAGTTTTCGTAGACGAATGATTCCACGCTGCAAAAATTGTTACGGATACCACGAATGTTAGAGAAGGAGATGATGAGGTGGTTAGGTGTTTTTTTGTTTGTTTGGCTTAGTTTTATATTTTTGATTGTGTGTTATCGTGATTTAGAGTTATTTTGGTAAGGAGAGGCTTAGGTATTCGGTCGTCAAATGCAACATGGGTAGGAAGGGAACTGGCGTTGAATGCGGCATAATAGAGCCTCAGGGTTGCATTTGCAGGGACATCCATCCATGCGCGACATGGAACGACAAAAACCCCGATAGTATTCAACTGTTGATCAGAACAGCCTCCCAAGACGCTACGCAAGAGTTATATTAAAAAATATATAAATAAAAAATAAACACAAAAGTCTATAACATATGACTTAGCATCAATTAGTGAAAATATTTCGATGAAGTGATTATGATAATTAAAGAAAGAAAGAAAGAAAGAAAGAAAGAAATAGATACAATGGTCTATAACATAAAGAATTAGAATGAATTAGCAAAGATTTTAGAATGGGGTGATAATTATAATGAAAAGAAAGAAAGAAAGAGAGACAAAAGTCTATAACATATGACAGCATGAATTATTAAAGTTTTTAGGATCACCATCAATTATCCATCACACCCAAGGCATAAGGCAGCAACTTTTTGTTGCTGTTACAAACTGTTTTTTACGGGGCAAGGTTTTTAGTCCTGCAGCCAACCCTGAAGGACCGGTGGACCATTCTTGGTCCTTACGTTTACAGCACCTGATATTCCCAAATGGTCATCCCATTTAAGTACTGACCAGGCTTGATGTTGCTTAACTTCGGTGATCGGACGGGAACCGGTGTACTCAACACGATATAGCCGTAGACCCGATATAGCCGTAGACCAAAGTTTTTAGGATGGAGTGATTATTATAATGAAAAGAAAAAAGAAAGAAAGAAAGAAAGAAATAGATACAAGGGTCTATAACATAAAGAATTAGAATAGATTAGCAAAGATTTTAGGATGGGGTGATAATTATAATGAAAAGAAAGAAAGAAAGAAAGAAAGAAAGAAAGAAAGAAAGAAAGAAAGAAAGAGAGACAATAGTCTATATGACAGCATGAATTATTAAAGTTTTTTAGGATGGAGTGATTATTATAATGAAAAGAAAGAATGAAATTAAGTATACTAAGTAAAAAAAAAAAGAAATGAAAAAGAAAGCAACAAATAGCAGAGAAAAATTAAAAAGAAGGAAAAATGAAACATATCTCAAATAAAAGAAATGTAGGAATAAAATAGCGTATCAGAAAGTCAATGCTATGTCCGTGTGCCTCTTGAAACCGATCTTCCGTTGACTTGGCCAGTTAATGAGCAATGCAAACAAAACATCATTTAATTAGATTTGCCAATAAATCAGCCCACAGCCCATTGTCCGTCACTTGAAGGAGAATTACACAGAGGCCGCCGGTCTGTCGAGGATTGCTGGAGAAGGACAGCGGACTGCAATTCGCCGCTTTCTCCGTGTGCGGCCCAGGCCTCCAGCTCCTTACGATCGAAACACGGATACCAGCTTCCGAGGCGACCGGATCGGCAGATGCCACTATTTACACACTCCGACAATACAATTGCTGTTCCCAGCAACTACCGCGTCCAGGGAATCATCACCGTCCTGTGTTAAGACTTCCATTATTATCTTATTATCTGATCGTCTGGATATCTTTCAACCTGTTCGTTTGCTGTTTGTAGCCAGTATTCAATCACCATCAGCATCGCCATCATTCATGCCAAAATAATAATAATAATAATAATAATAATAATAATAATAATAACTATGGAAAATCTGTAAACAAACAATGGTATGAACATCATCCAGCACCGATTACAGAAATAGAAGATGTCACCATTCTATGGGATTACACCATCTACACAGACAGAAAAATTGAAGCAAATAGGCAAGACATTATTGTTAAAAACCAGAAAGAGAAAACTTGTCTATTAATTGATATGGCTTGTCCAGCGGATTGTAACATAGCAATCAAGGAATTTGAAAAACTGTCAAAATATAAAGACCTGGAAATTGAAATAGAAAAAATGTGGAAATTGAAAACAAGAGTTGTGCCAGTGATAGTAGGTGCACTTGGAATGATAAAAAATGGAACAAAACAACACATTGAAAGAATCCCTGGAAACCCCAGCTTAAGAGACATACAAAAAATTGTCTTATTAAGTACAGCCCACACACTAAGGAAAACTTTATCTATGTAATGCTGGAGATGATAGGGAAGATAGAAAAACATGAAATGGAACCATAACAACACGCCACTACCTGCCTTAGGTCTCCCCCAGACTTGGTTGGTAGTGAGACCAAAGCAGAAATCGAAATATGATGAAAAATGACATAATAATAATAATAATAATAATAATAATAATAATAATAATAATAATCAACATAGGTAATGTTTATATATCTGAGATTAGGTTTTGTAAAAATCTACGCTATTTACACTATTTACATTGTTCGGATCTACCCCCGTGGACTAAATACAATGTCTGGTTTGATATTTCAACATATACCACCTGAAGTAGGCCGAAAGGTGCAACAACGAAACATCGTGAATATGACAATAAAGTTCAGAACAACGTTCCGAACGATATAAATAATGTAAATATAGATAATGTTAACAAGATCTGGAGACCATTTAGTGTCTAGATGCCTAATCTTGAATACAAAGATCGGCATGATAAGATTGGGTAGTATATTCACTGAAAGATATTTCAGTGTTACAGTTGTGCCGTAAGTTTAGAAATTGTATGAAAATCATCTAGAACGAATCATAGAAAGCCTATGTTGTCCATTTTTCTCATCAATATATACATCACATAAAAGTGACGCTGTAGAGTGAATGTTTTATTTCGACTTATAACATTCTGCATTGTAATACACTGCCTAATATATATAGAGTCATCCTCAGACAGATCTGTTTCGCTGTATCACAGCTCATCAGTACGGTTAGACTCCGATTGCTTTTTAACCCATGATTGAAACCCGACCGAATTGGCGTCAGTCGGCGATTCTACCTCTGAGCTACGGGCGCTCGGTAGAAAGAAGCAGACTTTTTAGCGTGTATATTATCATTATACATGCCCAATAGCTGAGAGTGTTCTAATTTATTGCTGAATGAACGATGCGTAGATGCTAGAGTAGCTACTATATATATATATATATATATATATATATATATATATATATATATATTGTCATCCTCAGACAGATCTATTTCGCTGTATCACAGCTCATCAGTACGGTTAGACTCCGATTGTTCCTTAACCCAGACTCGAAACCAGACCGAATTGGCGTCAGTCGGCGACTCTACCCCTGGGCCACGGGGCGTTTGATGGAAGAAGGCAGACTTTTTTAACGCATATCATATTACGCGCACAGCAGTCAGAGTGCTCCAATTCATTTTTAATGAATGAGCGATGCGTTAACGCTAGAGTGGCTACTGTTTACCCCTCCTATTGTTTAATTACTTAGTTTCTGGTCATAATAAGGTTAAACCAGTGCACATTTGTATTAAAAAGTGTTCAATACAATTATATTGTAGAACTTTTCAATATTTTCTATTTTTCAACGAGTTATTACGCGACCTAGGTTTCTACCATGAGTGGTTTCTTCAGGCGATTTGCAAATCGCCTGAAGAAACCACTCATGGTAGAAACCTATGGCGGGTAACTCGTTTACAAGTGGAATATATATATATATGTGTGTGTGTGTGTGTGTGTGTGTGTGTGTGTGTGTGTGTGTGTGGTCATCCGACAGATCTGTTTCGCTGTATCACAGCTCATCAGTACGGTTAGACTCCGATTGCTTTTAACCCAGGATTGACACCCCACCGAATTGGCGTCAGCCGGCGATTCTACCTCTGGGCTATGGGCGTTCGTATATATATAAACATTTCATCCCAAACACGGTGATAATGCCACTAGTCCGCAGCGAATTATAGTGAAAAACTACTGAGTAAAAGGAGGATTAAGGAAAGGACAAAAGATGAACGTAATTTTAGAAGTCAAAAGACGGCGATTGATGTTGCATTTATATTTTTGCATATTGTTATTTTAACAGTAAAAGGATGGGACCTAGATACCAATCTAGTATCACGCTTAAATTCATGTTGTTTGGGACACTAGAGAAAAAAAGCCTCGTCAAAGTAGCTGCCATGAAGATATTTGTAAAAAAAAAAGACAGAGAAACCATGTCACGTCTGTGAGAAAGTGACTAAAGTCGAGATTCCAGGCCAAGATCGATTACATTATAGATTGTTTTTGTATTTTGTCAAGAATTTCGAAATGTACAGCAGGATCACTAGATCAGATATTACAACAGTATTCAATACAAGGACAAATTTGTAAATGCGAAAGATCGATTCTGACGAGAAATATTTTCTGTCGAACATCTTTGACGTATCTAGAGCTACAAATCGAGTTTTACCGTTCTTATCAAGAACTTGATATACAAATACAGTGATGCTCATTAACACATCACCAGTAGATCTGACGAAATGAAAGCCATATTGTGTGTCCGGGAGGAGGTTGTGAGATATAAGATGCTCAACCACTTCAGCACTAATTGAATACTTTGCCAAAAATTGAGGATTCTCCATAGTTATTAAAAACTAGAACTACAGAGAAGAGCTTTCAACAAGCTGGAAAACAGGAAACAGCGAGGTAATTTACTTCGATTTTGAAGAGAACTGGAGCCTTTTTTTAGGACGATGGCTGGGATCACGTCACATCTGCTTGCCTTGTGATGTCTGGTTTGGAAATCATGCCTGAAACTAGTGATGGGGCTATGCCCATATCACTCAGCAAAGCTTCTGTTCCAGAGGATAAATCCGGTATAGGTACTCCAGATGTGTTGAATTCCGAGAAAAAGAAAGCAAAACTTTATTTACTGTAGATGTCGGAACTTCAAATTGACTGAAGAGGAGGAGGCGCTGAGATTTGCTGTTGTTCAACACACTCTTACAGAACAGACAATAATCTCTAAAACCGAACTTGTGAGAGGCTATACGTTGTTTCATTATATCAACAAACAGTAATTTGTTTTATTTGAAGACACGCTTGTACTCATTACGAGCAGATACAAAGAAAATCCAATCTGTCACTCTGCTACACCCACATAAAGTGATTTCTGTAGGCCACAACAACCGAGCATGCAGTCGAGAACCAAGAAGATGATCGGGTACAGTTGCAGAGTGTGACATGAGTTAGTGGTAGAGGTAAAGATGATATCAAGAAGATAATCAGGATTATTGGAAAAATGGATGAAGTGAAGTACTTACCTGAGAGACTGAGTGATTAAAAAGTTCAGTGTGTAGATGCCAGTGAAGTCAGTGACAGAGTTAATTATTCGCCTCGCATAGTGTACATGGAAGTTGCAAAATGCAAGGGAATTTGCAAATTGGTGTAGAGAGAGGCCCTATCTATCTATCTATCTATCTATCTATCTATCTATCTATCTATCTATCTATCTATCTATCTATCTAGTCTGTTCTATCTATCTATCTATCTATCTATCTATCTATCTATCTCAGTCTGTTCATATCTATCTATCTATCTATCTATCTATCTATCTAAACTTATTTATAAATGGAACTGTGTGTGTGTGTGTGTGTGTGTGTGTGTGTGTGTGTGTGTGTGTGTGTGTGTGTGTGTGTATCCGTTACCTATTGACTCCAAAACGGCTGAGCCATTTTTTTTTAATTTACTATACGTAAATTGTACTATAAGCGTCTGCGAGTGTTCTTAGCTAGGTTTTGTGTCGAGGTATCCCCAGATAAATATCGAAAATCGATAATCGAAAAAATCGGGTTATAGAAAGAGTGGTCCGATTTTAATCAAATTTGATACACTCATAGACAAAGACATAAGAAACGATATTCAGAAGTTTCTCTTCACTGCTTTCTTTTGGTTCAACAGTCGCATTTCAACAGGCACCAATTTACAGGTTTTCGGGGAATTATATTACATACTTCCCTAAACAAGCAAGCAACGAAATAAAACTAAACAAGCTCGACAAAAAACATCTAAACTACTCAACATTTCCTTCTCCAACATTTGTTGTATTCGTGCTAACTTTTCCAGTGTAGAATCGTTCCTCTTCGAACATTCTCCGGCATTCTAGCTATTTACAAAACTAATTTTAATTCTTTAATTCCTAACTCTGAATTCTTAATCTCAGGCTATCCCCCTCTCTTTAGAAAGGACTCTAGTTTTCACATGCACGGCCTAGGAGTTTATGTTGATTTTATATATAATCCTTTCACCCCAAGCAAGGTATAACCACGACTGGTGCTTACATGGTTGCTATGAGAGAATAAAAACAAGGTACAGGGGATGTCGAATAAAGGATAAGAGATGGATGGGAATCAAAGAGATAGAAGATTACAACTGACGTTGCATTTAAACTTTTGGAGATGGTAGCTGTCAGGAAAGCAAGCAAACAGAAGAGAGTTCCACAAACAGGAAGTGCGAGAAAAAATTGTTGGAGTAGAAGAGGCGGCTACATTGAATTATTTCGATGGTAAAAGAGCGGGACCTTGATGCCAATTTAGTAGTAGGAGTAAATACATGTGGTCGGGAAACCAGGATAAAAAATCCGTAGAGCAGTTGCCATGAAAATACTTATAGAAAAGACAGAGAGAAGCCTCATTACATCGGTGAGAAAGTGACTGAAGGTGGGATGCCAAGTCAGCTGTTTCTGTCATTCTCTACTATACTTAGGTATGTTCGGCTATAGCTTCTTTTTCTACTGTTCCCTTTCCTCTCATGACTGATGCGTGCTAGATAGTATTTGTGATTATACTAGCAGTATAGCCCGGCGTTGCTCGGGTGTAATGAAAGCTTTAAAACTAATTCATGGTCCTGGAGCTCAGACTCAGCCTAAAGAATATTTGTGTGAAGTTTGGTGAGAATCGGATAAAAATTGTGGATTTGTATAAAGGACATACAGACAAATAAACAGACACACACACAAACATCTTGCCTTTTATATATATATATATATATATATATATATATATATATATATATATATATATATATATATTCGATTTTCTGCACTATTGTGTAGGATCAATTTACTATAACGTTGTATAAAAAACTGAGTCCCCCCCCCCAAAAAAAATCACCACTAAAATTGTTTTCGAGGAAGATGCCATCGTAAGAACTGAAGAAAACTTGAAAATGACAAAAACAAGAGCAACAACTCGTCCACAACAAAACAAAACAAAGCGACCCCAACGCGAGTGGTTTCAAAATGGAGGATCGATTTACTATAACGTTGTATGAGAAACTGAGCCCCCTAAAATTGATTAATTATTGAAATCTTTTCTAATTTTTTTTTTTTTTTAGAATCGAAAACTTTATGTAATAACCGATAAGACTACGCTGAAAAAAGTCAAAAAAGAAAAATGAAAAACAACAAATTTAAAGATGGTGGTAGTCTCCTTCAGGTCCGCCATGAATCTTTATCTTCTCTTTATCTTTTCTTTGTTTTATATATTAATTCCTTTATCAAAATTCAATACATGATATGTATATAAATCAAAGTATAAATAATCTATTTTATATGAATGACGTGAAGGTGTATGAATGAAATAACGATGAATTGGAACGACTTTTAAAGACTGCAAAACGTTTTAGAGATGATGTATGCATAGAGTTTAGGTGAGATCAATGTGCAAAGGCCACTTTCAAACGAAGAAAGCTTATTAGTAAAAGCAATATCATTTTTTGGTCGAGGTACTGTGATTAAGGTACTCAATCTTGAAGGTACTTACAAGTATGCATGAAGGCAATGGAATACAGAATTCAAAAATGAAAAAATAAATAAAATAGTAGTCCATCATGTGAATGCGAATAATAGGAAAAACACAATTGAATTCGAAAAATATAATTAAAGACTATTAACACTCCAGTTGTAACTTATTGCTTTAACCTAATGAACTGGAACTTAAGAAAATCGATTGAAAAATTTCACAAACAACTCACATACAACATCTGCCTTAGGTTTAAGCAGATATTGGCTGTTAGTATCTCTCAATTATTGATCGATTGGCTGATTGATTCGTTTTTCATTTACTTTAATTTTTTTTTTTTTTTCTATTTCTGACTTTAGGTCTATGGTTGGAATCCGGAAGGAAATGCATAAATAAAAAGGTTCCAAATTTCAGGGAGAAATAAAGGAGTTTGTCTTTCATTTGTATATCTTCTTTTAATTTATAACGGATATATTGTAATTAGTCTACGGCTACATCGTGTTGAATACACCGGTTCCCGTCCGTTAAGTTAAGTAACATCGAGTCTAGTCAGTACTTAAATGGGTGACCAGGTGCTGTAAACATAAGGACCAAGAATGGTCCACCGGTCATCCAGGTTTGGGGGTTGGGTGCAGGGCTAACAACCTTGCCCCGTAAAAAACAGTTGCTGCCCTATGCACCATCTGGGTGTGATGGAAAAATGATGATGATGATGATGATGATGATGATGATGATGATCTCCATACGTACAGATTTATAATTAAAAAAATATTACTATTTATAAATAAAATAACATAAATTGAAAAAATGTTTTAGCCCCAGAACAGCCATCGCCAAATAGGCTAGCGCCCAAATCAGCTGGCGCCAAATAAGCCGTGCATACGTGGCCGCACCCAAACAAGCTGCGCCAAAACGTACCCTACCTGCTTAAAGTTGTAGGCTAAGAATAACAATGAGCTGGAAGGTCTTCTGCAAACTGTAATATACTTCAGTGAAGATACTGGAATGAAATTCAATTTAAATAAATGTGCTAAGGCTATAGCTTTACGAGGATCGCTACAACAAACATCATTTATTAGCTTAGACCTTGCTGTAACAATAAAAGATTTAGAGCAAGAAGCTTATCAGTACCTAGGTATAAATGAGAATGAAAGAATTCACCATAACAAAATAAAACCTATTGCGTAAAGAGTACTATACAAGGGTACAACTGATATTAAAAATTGAATCGAATTCTCAGAACAGAATTATGACCATTAATAACCTTGTCATCCTAACCGTTTAATATAGTTTCAAAATCTTGAACTGAACTTTAAATGACATCAGACGAATGAAGTAAATGCAACATAAATGGAAACAACAAATGACTGGACGATACAATAAGTCAAACAACATGAAAACAGAAGAAAAAAAATTCAATGATGAAAGAAAGCAGTAAATACAAACCAGATTTAAATTTAGTAGATTCTGTAGAAAAGCAAAACAGAAGCCAAGAACCAACTATTGCGTAAAAAAAAATATGAAAATAAAAAGCCAAAGATAAAACTCTTGAACAGATGAAACAACGCTGGCAAGACAAACCTCTGCAGATCCAATACCCATAACGTGCTAATAAATCCAATGTTGATAAAGCTAATACTCATCGATGGTTATGTGCATCTGGATTAAAGTCTGAGACTGAAGTCTTTATTCTTGCAGCGCAAGACCAAAGTCTTTTCACTAGGAACATTCAGGCAAATATCATACGTAATAATGTGGATCCAAAATGCAGATTCCTTGATAAATACCAAGAAACAATAGACCATCTAATCTCAGGATGTTTTGTACTTGCCCCAAATGAATATAAAAATTCGTCACGATAGAGTGCGGCAATATTTACACTGGACAATATGCAAACACTATGGAAAATCTGTAAACAAACACTGGTATGAACATCACACAGCACTGGTTACAGAAAAAGAAAATGTCACAATTCTATGGGATTACACCATCTACACAGACAGAAAAATTGAAGCAAATAGGCCGGACATTATTGTTAAAAACTAAAAAGAAAAAACTTGCCTATTAATTGAACCAAGGAATTCGAAAAACTGTTAAAATATGAAGACCTCGAAATTGAAATAGAAAAAATGTGGAAATTGAGAACAAGAATTGTGCCAGTGATAGTAGGTGCACTTGAAATGATAAAAAATGGAACAAAACAACACATTGAAAAAATCCCTGGAAACCCCAGCTTAAGAGATTACAAAAATTGTCTTGTTAAGTAACAGCTCGCACACTAAGGTGAACTTTGTCTGTGTAACGCTAGGGATGTTAGAAGAAATAGAAAAAACATGAAATGGAGCCATAGCAATACACCATGTCCTGCCTTAGGTCTTTCCATAGATTTGGTAGGTAATGCGACCATAGCAGAAATCGAATTATGATTAAAAATGACATATTAATAATAATGAAGAAGAAGATTGAAGCAAACAGGCCGGACATAATTGTCAAAAATCGAAAAGAAAAAAATTGTCTACTAATTGGTATGGTTTGTCCTGTGGATTGTAACATAGCAACCAAGGAATTTGAAAAAAACTATCGAAGTATAAAGACTTGAAAATCGAAATTGAAAAAGATGTGGAAAAAGAAAACAAGAATAGTCCCAGTCATATTGGATGGGCTTGGAATGATGAAAAATAGGAATACAAAAATACATTGACAAAATCTTGAAAATCAAAAAAGATATTTAAGAAAATAATTAAAATCTAATATGTTTAATACGCTTCTAAATCAAAAAAATAATTTAGAAATTACAATTAGTAACATCTTAGAAAGATGATACTAACTGTAAAAATGCACCTACTAGTCGAGAAAATCATAAAGCATTTTTTATAAAGAATAGAAATATACGTTAATTTTTATTATAGCAATGGCATGGGTATATTATAAGAAAGTGTGGTTTAAGTACAAATTAACTAGCATTTTAAAGAAGAGGTTGAATGCACAATGAATTCTATTCAACGAAAATTTTTGCATTTAGTAATATGTAATAATTTCTGTAATATGCCTGAAAGAAAAGTCCAGATGGCACATTAATTAAATATAAGGATATAAAAAGTCTTTCTCGATATTGCTCACTCAGTCATATGACGCTGTAGCGGCAAAATCCGTTAAGTCCCACACCACCCGAGAAAACAATCTTTGAGCAAGCCGACTTACATTCACCTAAATACGCGGCGCTATCTTTCTTTCTCCCCCCACTCTCTCAGAGACTCACGCACACACAAATAGAGAAAAAGAAAGACACAATAAAATACAGGAGCGAGTTTAAATAAACTGAAAAGTTACATAAAACGTATAGATGAGAGTTCATTTTAACAGAAAAAATAGAGAAAAAATTTAGATGCGAGTTAAATTGAACGAAAATGAACAATATAGAGATGAATGGTCTATCAAACAGGAAAGGAAACAAAAATTAAAGTATAAACGAGAAAAAAATAAAATAAAATAACAATAACTATAAATTTAATATAAAATGAATATCAAAATAAAATATAGTTTGCGTTTCCAATTACACTGAACACGAAAAACGAAATAAAATATAGATGCGTTTTAAATTAAACTGAAAATGAAATAAAAAGAAATGTAGGTACGTTTTCAATAAAACTGAAAATTAAAGTCAAAATAACATGTAGATGCGATGTCAAATAAACTGAAAATGAGAGACAATAAAATACAGACGCGTTTTCAATTAAACAAATTGTCAAAAAATGTAAGCAAAAGACACAATAGAAGTGCGTTTTCAATTAAACTGAAAATTAAAGTCAAAATGAAATGCAGATGAGTTTTCAATTAGATTGAAAACAAAAAATAAAATAAAATATACATGCATTTTCAATCAAACTGAAAATCAGACAAAATGAAATATAGAATAAGATTGAATTAAACAATAAAAATATAAATAAGAAGACAATTAAGAAGGAAACACAAATTAAAATACAAATTAAAAGGCGAAACTAATTAATTAAAAATCAAATAAACTGCGTTAATTAGATAACCACTGCTAGTGGCGAACTGCTAGGCAGCAATATAACTCCACTTAGAATAGTGTCTAACGTATTTATGAGGATTAGCACATATTCATTGTTATTCATAGTTACGTATATAACATAAAGGGAAATGGAAACATAAATTAAACTGTAAATACGTGTTAAAGGAATCAGAAAAAATAAAATAAAAGTTTGTGTAGAATCTAACATAAAATTAAAATTAAAATAAAATATAGATGCGTTTTCAATTAAACTGCAAATGACAGATAAAATTAAATATAGTCACATTTTCAATTAAACTGAAAATGAAAATCAAAATAAAATATGTAGACCTCCCTGAAATCGCTAAAAAAGAGCATAGTATGAAATTTTCTGAAAAAAGTCCCAAACTTAATGAAAACGAACTTCTTCCATCAAAATGTTTATATTATTATTAAGAGAAAAAATCAAAGTATTTTTTAATTATTTAAAAAACAAATTTGAATCCCTTTTAATCTTTTCAAAATTTTGGCAGAAAATCGTTTTGATTTGAGTTAGCGGGTAACCAAACTTTTACAAGTGTTTTACCATGGAAAACGTAATGATAATATCACCCACTTTTTCCCAGTGACAAACACATTAATTTGAAAATTCTCGCAAAAATCAAATAATTGTCGAATCTTAAACGAAACTTTGAGTACTCCTTTACAAATGAATGAAATTATTTTTTAAATTATTATTTTCTAAAAATTTTGGTAATTTTTGTTTTACCTCTGTTACCCCACTTTACGTAAATCCATAAAATTTTTAAAAATTTTAATTTGTACCTGTCTATAATTTTATTAGTTAAGCGCAGGACTCATTGGGGAATATAAATCATCCGTTTTTTTTAATTTTAACTCTGTATCCGAAAATCTGTTCCGAATAGTAAAAAAGTAATGAAACTCTGATATTATTTAACCTTTTAATTACTTGAATAAATGAGAAAAATTAAGGACCTTATAATCTAAAGAAAAATGTTCATTTTTATTAAGTACGATGTTCCATAGGGGGCATATTGATTTTAGAAGTTAACAAGTGTTGGGGATTATTTCCCTTACATGGAAACCACAGAAAACCACAGTATTTTTTTTTGTTTATGGTATTGGCTTACAATGAAATAGAAAATAATAAAGTGTAAAAATTTGTGTAAGTATTAATAAAATGAAAAATACTATAAAAATTTAATAACTTTAACTTATCATAACAATCATGCAAATAATTCGTATTAATAAAGAATAAAATGAAAAATAAAATATTAAATTATAAATTAATACTAAGCCATAACATTTTATGAATTTTCATAAATTAATTAAAAATAAAACACCATAACATTTCAGGAATTACTAAGTTACTTCAGTATTTATTAAATTTAAAGCTATTGTTTAAATTAATTTAAGAAAAGTTTACATTATTTTAAAAGAAAATTAATTTTTTCAGAAACAATATTCAAACGTAAGCTAATGCAACTAAAGTTCAATAAAATATTGCTGAAAATATCAATTCTTATAAATTACTAGGTAGATATCATTCAAAGGTCATGTGTTTTAATGATTGTTCCTCTTAAAAAATGGTTACGTTCACATTCATCAAATTATGTTATTTCTGGTGAACCATAATTGATGAGTTGGTAGCTTGATGACTGACAGGCTGTCAACTCGTCAATTAGCACTTCATAAATATCTGATCTCCGTGACTAAAAAATACTTTTTTTCTTAATTCTATACCGTAAACAAGTAATGTTTGTTTCAAATCAGATTAATTTTAATTTCAATTTGCTATTTTTTCCAAAATTAACAAAACTATCTGTATGTTGAGACCTAGTTGCTTTTTTCAACATTTCTGGAAATTAATTGGTGCGGGGGTAACATATTTAAAAAAAAAATGTTTTTACCAATATTTTCTAAAAATAATTATTTCGAAACTGATTTCAGTCAATTATGAATAAGTCCTAAAATTTTCATCAAAATCAGACGATTATTTGGTTTTTGCAAGAATTTCCAAATTAATGTGTCTTTCACAGTCAAAAAATGCCTTCGCGTAATATTACGTTTTGACATAGCGTCAGTTTGTCGCTTGTACTGACGAGAGAAAATTTTTTTTCTTCCACTAAATGAGCCTGTTAGAACCTGTTAAAACAATTTTAAAAAATTGTAAAAATAATTAAAAAATACTTTGATCTATCCTCTTCATTATAGCATAAACATTTTGCCGAAAAACGTTGTTTTTATTTAGTTTGAGGCCTTTTCCTTCAGACTATGCTGTTTTTTCCATCGAAAAAGTGGAGGTACCTAAATTGCAAGATTTTTAAAACCGAGAATTAACTTTTTGTTTACAAATGTGTCGATAGCTCAAAAATGGCAGCAAAATTAAAAAACTGAAAGAAAATCTCAAACTTTTTTGTATTCCAATCAATATAATTTCTGTTTGAAATAAACCAGAGTATTTTGCTTACTGGAAATAGTAAATTTAATCATTTAGCTTTCAATTAAAACCAAAATAAAAGTTTCAAGAACAATTTCATTTTTAAAATTCAGTTTAAAAGTTAGATATCGAAATACTAGTGGAGTACCTATATAGATGCGTTTTCAATTTGCCTGAAAAATGACAAAATAAAATATAGAATAGCTTATAATTTAAAATTCAGATAAGTGGTTAATTAAACAGAAATAGAAACAAATTAAAATATAAATGCGAGTTAAATTAATAAGTAAAAAATCAAATAAAAGAAAAAGACGTGTTTACAATATAACATAAAATGAAAGACAATATAAAACACAGAAGCGTTTTCATTTAAACTGAAAATGAAAGACAAAACAAAATGTAGATGCGTTTTAATTTAAACAGAAAAATGAAAGACAAAATTAAATATAGATGCGTTTTCAATTAATTAGAATATAAAAACAAAATAATATATAGATGGGTTTTCATTGAAACTGAAAATGAAAGACAAAAAAAATATAGAATGGAATTTAATAAACCAATATATAATATAGAAACAAAGTCGACAGTACAAAATCGATTTAAATTAATAAAAACATAAAATAAGCAAAACCCGCGTGTTCAGTTTAACATACAGCGAAAGTCATTATAAAATATATATGCGTTATCACTTAAACTGAAAATAAAAGATGAAAAATATAAATGAAATTTCAACAGAACTGAAAATGAAAGCGAAATAAAATAGAGAATCATTTTCTATTAAACTGAAAATGATGGACAAAATAAAATATAGATGCGATTTCAAAAGAACTGAAAATGAAAGGCAAAATAAAATATAGAATGGAATTTGTTTAATAAATGCTAGAAATATATATGTAGTCAATTAAACTTAAAAGGAAGCTCAAATTAACATGAAAATACGAGTTAAATAAATTAATCAGAAAAATTAATCAAATGAAATAAAAATGCGTGGTCTGTTTAACACAAAAAGGAAAGTGAAAAAGAAAATAGATGCGTTTTTAATTAAACTGAAAATAAAACAAAATAAAAATGGGTGCGTTTTCAATTAGACGGAAATAAAAGTGAAATAAAATATAGCTGCGTTCTCATTGAAACTGAAAATTTAACGGTCCTGGGCATGACGGTAAACTGCATCCGGTAGCAAGACCTCTGATTGGGAGATTGTGAGGAGCATGGAACCACCTGTTAATTGCAGTTGTTCTCAGGTTCACTCTAACACGGAGTGGTAGTACCTGTTAGGGTCCCAGCTATGGGCAAATAGTTAACCCCCCCAAACTGGGGTCAAAACACTATGAAAGTATAAAAGTACACTTGTATAGAAATATATAGAAATATATATGTAACCCTGATATAAGAGAATTGTTAGGACCGGCTAAAAGTTCTCTTATATCCAGGTTTCTCATATCAGGGTCTGTTCTATTTTATATACATTACCACTGGCTCTAATTTTGGACCAGACAAAATCGCTCTTATATCCGGGTGTATCGTATATCCGGATCTCTTATATCCGGGTTATAAAAATAGACTCTTTTAGAAAAATATCTATTTTTGAAGGAAAAATATTACCAGCAATACATTTTTGAAGAAAAAATTATTATCATAACACATTTTTTAAGGAAAAAAATTCTTCTCAGCAAAATATTTTTAATAGAAAACTAGAAGACATTTTCAGTTTTCTAAAATAAAAAAGAAGAAAAACAAAAATTTTCATTAAAATTTGACTAAATCAACCTTCTCACTATAATCGAACAGTAAAAGTAAATACCTTAAAACCCCACCTTTTTAACATTAAATAACCCACAGTGGTGTTGATATGCCGTTAAACAAAACTCAAACTCAAACCCAAACTCTGAAAATTTAACTCAAAATAAAATATAATGGCGTTTTCGAGAAAACTGAAAATTAAAGTTAAAATAAAATATCAATTCATTTTTCATTAAATTGAAAATGAAAGATAAAATAAAATATAGAATAGAATTTAGAATTAAAGTAAAATATAGATTAGTTATCATATAATTAGGAAAGGAAATACAAATTCAAATATAAGCGAAAGTTAAATTAATCAGGAAAAATCCAATAAACTAAAAATGCATGTTCAATTTAAACTGAAAATGAAAAACAAAATAAAATATAGACGCGTTTTCAATTAAATTGAAAATGAAAGTGAAAATTAAACGTAAGTACCTTTTTCAATGAAACTTAAAATTAAAGTCAAAATAAAATATAACTGCGCTTTCAATTAAAGTGACAATGAATGTTAAAATAAGATATAGATGTGTTTTCAATGAAACTAAAAATGAAAGACAAAAAATATAGAATTTAATTTAATTAAACTATATAAAATACAGCTTAGTGGTCAAGTAAATACTAAAGAAAATATGAACAAAAATATGAGATGCAAGTAAAATTAAAAAATGTAAGTGGTGAATTAAACAGAAAAGGAAATGGATTAAAGTATAAATACGAGTTAAATTAAGCAGAAAAAATTCAAATGAAATAAATTAAATATACATGTGCGATTTAACACAAAATTAAATTCAAAATAAAATATAAATGCATCTTCAATTAAACTGAAAAAAAGAAAGACAAGATAAAATAAAATACAGATGCGTTTTCATTTAGACTGAAAATGAAAAATAAAATAAAATATATAGGTGTATTTTCAATTAAACCTAAAATGAAAGAAATAAAACATAGATGCATTTTCAATTAAACTGAAAAGTCAAAACCTAATATAGAATAGTATGTAATTAAACAATATCTAAACTTATTTATAAATGGAACTTTGTCTGTGTGTGTATCTGTGTGTGTGTGTGTGTGTGTGTGTGTATGTGTCCGTTACCTAAAGACTCCGAAACGGCTAAATCGATTTTCTTGAAAATTTACACAGTTGTACTATAAGCGTCTGCGAGTGTTCTTAGCTAGGTTTTGTGTCAAGGTACTCCCGATAAATTTCGAAAATCGATAATCGAAAAAATCGGGTTATAAAAAGAGTGGTCCGATTTTAATCAAATTTGATACACTCATAGACAAAGATATAAGAAACGATATTCAGAAGTTTCAAGGTTGCAGTTCTTACAATAGTGCAGAAAATCGATAATATATATATATATATATATATATATATATATATAAAGCAAGATGCTAGTGTGTGTGTGTGTCAGTTTATCTGTCTGTCTGTATGTCTGTATTTTTTTCAGCCCTTTTATTTTAGTTTTTGGTTCGGTTTTGGCTCTAAGTAGGGATAATTGCAGTTCTTAGTCTCAGCCATGATACCATTTACTCAGAAGACTTATTTAGCCTTTAAAATTCAGTTTACGACGAAAAAGCTTATTAGTTATCGATACCAGGAAATTAAAATTTGACTTACATCCATTCATTTTTCTTTCAGTCTACGGTCTCGCTTTAACTGGAAACAACTATTTCTTTTTAATCTTTGTGCCAACGTCCAAAGAGGCTGAGCTCCAGGATCATGGATCAGTTTTGTGCTGTTTCTTATTTTATTTTCCAAACTCAACACACACACACACACACACATACACACACACACACACACACACACACACACACACACAATAAAAATAAATTCACACCACATGTATCTAAATGCGGGCATTCACCCCTTACCATACCCTTTGGGGTCAAAAACAAGGACGGCGCACCCAAAAGTTCGGACGTAGTGGAAAGCACACACGTGGTCAAAAATACGAATTTTCGACCAATCAGGGCTCGACATAAGAAACACACTTTTGATCTCCCGGATCTTCACCATCAAGATAAAAGGGAAGCAGAAACTTGCAACGCTAGAGGGAGAGCAACCAGCTCACACCAAAAGGGCACGCGGACAGCTTGGAGCACACACACATACAGAATTCAGCAGTTCACACAACAGGCAGTTACACGTATCAGTGAACATTCTTTCACCCTCTCTGTCTCTCACTTCGCTCGCAACACATCGTCCTTCCTTTCCCTCTCACATTCCCAGTTCCTTTCTTTCTTCCTTTTTTACAGCTTTACAGACGGATACATTTTTGTATAAAAAAATAATTCCGGCTTTATTTCATGAATCAAGTTACGCCGAGTCGACTTGTAAACATAATTCTCTCCTAGAATGGTGGACCGACGTGAGACACTACGGGAGAAAAATTCTCTAAGCAAATACAAGACTTACTACAAACAGACCGACGGTACCCCCACGATAAACGGCCAGACTACAGAAAGCGAAGTTTCAGCAGAGGCCGGACTGACAACCGCGTTAAAAAAATGAATCTTGTTACTACCACAGATGGTTCGGTACTGAGGCGAGACGCTCTACACGCCCTTTTTCATTCAACAACGAAAATGCGGGAAACGGAAATTCCAGCCAGTTGCTGGACTTTTGACAAAAGTGACAATTCATGGATATAACTTTTTGTGACAATTCATGGATATAACTTTTTAATAGACACCGGAGCTGAAATAAGCGTGATACCACCAACACAAAATCAGGAGACTATGCCACAGTCTTATCATCTTCAAGCAGCTAACGATACCAAAATACCAACTTACGGAGAGAAATCACTGAATATCAATCTCGGCATGCGACGGAATTTTTTGTGTAATTTTACCATAGCCAGTGTAACAACGCCTATATTGGGAGCAGATTTTTTAGCCTGATTCAACCTGTCTGTCGACATGACTAATCGCACACTTATAGACAATCAAACCAAGATTTCAGTAAGAGGAATTGCCTCGAAATACCAATCTACTGGAATCAGCTCTGCCTTACCCGAGGACCAGTACATACGTCAGCTACTACAAAAATATCCACAACTCTCCCAGCCATTTAAAATCACAGACACCATAATGTCAAGCACTACATCAAGTCAACTGGACAACCTGTCTATACCACCCCCAGACGATTGAAACCGGATAAATATAAGATTGCACAAAACGAGTTTCAACATTTGTTACAGCAAGGGATCATCCGACTCAAAAAGTGCTTGGTCTTCACCGCTACATATGGTTCAAAAGTCTGACGCTACAACATGGCGCCCTTGTGGCGATTTTAGAAGGTTAAATGCTAAAACGGTCCCGGATAGATACTCTATTCCACATATCTACGATTTCGCCATCGGTCTGCAAGGTGCCACCATATTTTCCAAATTAGATCTCGTAAAGGCGTACTACCAAGTTCCAGTGGTAGAAGAAGACATTCATAAAACTGCACTGACCACACCATTTGGCCTTTACGAGTTCGTACGGATGCCTTTTGGGCTTAGGAACGCCTGTCAAACCTTCCAAAGGTTGATAGACGAAATTTTTAGAGGTCTGCCATTTATATTTACATATGTGGATGACGTTTTAATCGCCAACAGAAACCCCGACGAGCACAGACAGCACTTAGAGCAAACCTTTGAAAGACTATCACATTATGGTCTGAAAATAAATACAAAGAAATGCATTTTCAGCTAACCAAAGGTTAATTTCCTCGGACACTTAATCGACAAGGACGGGATATCTCCACTACCCGAGAAAGTAAGTGCAATTTTAAATTTCCCACAACCAACATCCCTCAGACAAGTACGCTGATTCATAGGCATAATTAACTACTACAGACGATTTTTACCTAACTGTTCTACATTACTTGCACCGTTAACAGATTTGTTAAAAAACAAAACAAAGAACCAACAGTTAAAGTTAGAAGGACCTACCTTAGAAGCCTTCAAACAAGCTAAAACTGCTTTGTCCAACTTTACAAAACTAAATTACGTAAGGGACAGTGAGGACACAAAACTTACGCTTACAACAGATGCATCAGAAATAGCTGTAGGAGCAGTCATACACCAACTTGCTAACAATACAATGACTCCTATATAATTTTTCTGCCAAGCTAAGCAAGACACAGACGAAATACAGTATCTTTTCAAGGGAGCTTCTAGCAATTTACCTTGCAATTAAACATTTTAAACACTTGCTGGAAGGAATTTTTGCATTTATACAGACCACAAACCATTAACATATGCACTACTTACACATGTAGATAAATATGGTCTACGAGAAATCAGACATCTCGATTATATCGCCCAGTTCTCCACAGACATCCGATATGTTAAGGGACAAGAGAACATTATAGTAGACGCATTATCTCGATCTACAATAACCTTTTTAAATTTCAGTTCTTTAAATATGAAATTAATCGCACAAGAGCAGAAAACCGATGAAACACTTCCAGTTGTACAACAAAAAACATCCTTACAACTAAAAGAAATGCCTATACCATTTGGTATAACGAAATTTTATTGTGATATATCACAAACAAATCCGCGTCCATATATACCACCGAGCATCAGACGAGAAGTTTTTCAACATTTTCACAACTTGTCTCATCCATGAAAAAAAGCCACTGTAAAATTAATAGTAGAACGCTTTGTTTGGCCCAATATGAACACGGACATTCGCAATTTGACTAAAACTTGTAATCCACAGACACACGAAATCACCACTTGGCACTTTTAGCACACCTAATGCTAGATTCACCAACATTCATGTCGACTTAGTAGGACCTTTACCCACCTCAAAAGGACATACACGTATTCTTACTATAGTTGACAGATTTAGCAGATGGCCTACAGCCATAGCAGTCAAAGACATTTCAGCCGCAACAATAGCCAGAGTTATACCGCAGGACTGGATAGCAATTCTTGGAGTACCTTCAGTAATCACAACAGACAGAGGTTCACAGTTCCAATTAACACTTTTCGTTGAATTTAACCAATTGTTAGAAACGAATCACATTAAAACAACTGCCTACCACCCTTGTGCAAATAGGATGGTTGAAAGACTCCACAGACAGTTAAAAGCTTCTCTAGCTTTGAATTTAAATAATGCGGACTGGACAGACGATTTACTACTAATCCTCTTAGCGATTAGAAACACGGTGAAAGAAGATTTACAAAGCACACTTGCAGAGGTAGTTTTCGAATCAGTATTAACCCTACCTGGACAATATTTTAATCACAAGACAGATATTTCACCTACAACAACGTTTGTAACAGAATAATAACATAAAATGTTTCTTCTCAACTTTACACCCACCAGGAAAAAAGAGAAACAAGCCTACATCACAAACGATCTTCACACCTGCAAATATATATTTATCAGGAATGACGCCGTTAAAAAACCACTCTGTCCAAATTATTCAGGTTCATACCAAGTTCTGGACAGGCATGAAAAATATTTTACTATCCTGAGGAAAGAAAAGAAAGATAATATCGCTATTGATCGCATTAAACTAGCGTACATCCAGGAACAACCTCATACAATACCTCCGCAAAAGCAAATACACACAAAAAATGAGGAAACTGAAAAACAAAATACTGGCATCACACCTACAACACAAACCGTCAGAAAAGTTCACTGGCCAAAACATTTTAAAGAATATATCACATATTGAAAAAAATATGTATCTTTCATATCTTTTCCAATCTGGGTGGGGAGTATTGTGCTGTTTCTTATTTTATTTTCCAAACTCAACACACACACACACACACACACACACACACACACACACACACACACTAAAAATAAATTCGCATCACGTGTATCTAAAAAAAAATACAATTGCGCGGTCAAAAACAAGGACGGCGCACCCAAAAGCTCGGACGTAGTTGGAAAGCCCACGCGGTCAAAAATACGCACTTCCGACCAATCAGGGCTCGACATAAGAAACACACTTTTGATCTCCCAGATTTTCACCATCAAGATAAAAGGGAAGCAGAAACTTTCAACGTTAGAGGGAGAGCAACCAGCTCACACCAAAAGGGCACGCGGACAGCTTGGAGCACACACACATACAGAATTCAGCAGTTCACACAACAGGCAGTTACACGTATCAGTGAACATTCTTTCACCCTCTCTGTCTCTCACTTCGCTCGCAACACATCGTCCTTCCTTTTCCTCTCACATTCCCAGTTCCTTTCTTTCTTCCTTTTTTACAGCTTTACGGACGGATACATTTTTGTATAAAAAATAATTCTTTTATTTTTTTTTACGAAAATAAACAAAAGTTCATTTTACTTTATTTGTAGGGCATTTTTCTTTTTATTAATTGTTTGAGGGACTTCGTCGCCCCCTCTACAGTTTTAAAGCTTTCATTACACCCGACCAACGCCGGGCTATACTGCTAGTAAAATATAGATGATTGTGGATTAAACAGAAAAAGAAAAAACTAAAGTAAAAATGCGAGTTAAATTAATCAGTAAAAAATAAAATAAAATAAAAAGGTGTGTTGAATTTAACATAAAATGAAAGTCAAAATAAAATCCAGGCGCGTTTTTAATGAAACTGAAAATGAAAAGCAAAATAAAATTAAATGCGTTTTAAATTAAGCAGAAAATGGAAGACAAAATAAAATATAATGTAGAATTTAAATAAACAATATCTTTACGGACTCTCATCTAATTTTATTAAAAAAATAAAACCAGCACAGAAATATTTTAGAAGTACTCTGAATGAAGAGCTAGTACTTTCAGAAAGAGTGAGAACGAAAGTGAGTAAAATATTGACAACGGTTTTATTTCAACTGGCATTCATGTAAAAAATTGTGTCTTATGAAAAGTATACTTTCCCTCTTACTTATCACTTGATAGCGTGATGATCTGACTAGATATTTTCCAAACATTCAAGCGACCTCTGAGTTACGAAAGGCAGTGACCTCTTTTCGCTTACACTTGTAAAGATCCATATTTGAAACTCAGGAGTCACGATCCAAAACCTTTGCGCGAAAAATAAAGATTGCCATCAGTTATTCCTGTTTCAGAACTCGAACTGGATGGACGGACAGACGGATGGACGGACGGTCAGCTAAGCCTGCTATAATCTGCTACAAATTTGAATGAGAGGAATCAGTTTTCTTTCAGAACTCAAACTAGACGGGTGGTCAGCTAAACTTCCTATGGCCTGCCTGAATTTGGATTTGAGAAATCAGTAGAAATCTAAGATTTCGGTGTTTAAAAAAATTGATTTAAAGAAATCAAACTCCAGTATACTAAAAGAAATAACTACAACGAAAAAAAAAGAAAAAGAAAAATATTATCCTGAGAGCCAACTTACTCTTCACTCAACCACATGACAAGACAAATAGGAAAAGAAAAAAAAGAAAACTAAAAAGAAATTCATTTTCACCGATAGATTTTCTACCCATTGAAAAGAGAAGAGAGAAAAATATAACGAAGAAGGAAAAGAAAGAAAAAGAACCGAAGGTATCTGTTTCACGGATATAAAATTTCTATACAGGGAGGAGAAGAGAAAAGAGAAAAATTATATAAGATACAAAAATATATATAAAGAAACGAGAAACACATAAAAGACACTAAAA
Organism: Ascarosepion bandense; assembly: GCA_037127315.1. Classification (NCBI taxonomy): domain Eukaryota; kingdom Metazoa; phylum Mollusca; class Cephalopoda; order Sepiida; family Sepiidae; genus Ascarosepion; species Ascarosepion bandense. The sequence continues at coordinate 3,198,845 of JBBBDQ010001325.1, forward strand.
AGAAAAGGAAGAGAAAAATAAGAGAAAGACTTTTTCAAACAATAGATAAGTCTTTCGTTTCTATGACCAGTTTGTTTTGACTCGTTTTGATTCTTGTTTCTTGTAATTTCATGTAAGTTGATTTTAAATTGTTTGTCAAACTAATATTTACCTTTCTGACAAGAGAAATTCCCCCCATTATTTTGTTTTGTAATCTTTGTTTTTACCTCATTGCTTTGTTTTTACTTCGTTTTTCATATACTAAAATACTCTAATATATTTTTCTGCATTTTTACCCCGTAAGAAAAATCGGGGAGCCGAGTTCGAATTCCAGCTGAATTCATTACATTCACTTACACGCAAATAACCTTGAGAAAGGTATTAATCTATCTCTTCCTTCGAATTATGGGTTAAATAACAGGACAGATTTAGTTCTATAGCCTTGGCTGGCAACCAGTCCACCACAGAAAGCAATGGCAACCTACTACGGGATAATCTTCTGCCCAGTCAGTCATGTCTCTTTCGAGACATGATCGCCCAAGCGTGTTTCACGTATGGCACTTTGTCTTTTCTTTTTTCTTTAATTAACCATTTTTCCCTATTTTATTTTGTTTAATTAAATGCTGTTCTATATTTATAGTGTCTTTCATTTTCATTTAAATTAAAAACGCATCTGTATTTTATTTTGAATTTCACTTTCAGTTTAATTTCAAACTCATCCATATTTTATTTTGTTTTAATTTTCATTTTCATTTTCATTGAAAACACATACCTATTTTATTTCGTCTTTTATTTTCACCTTAAGAAATAAAATTTATTACTCTCATATCATTGGGTTGTGTTTCTTGTTCTCTGTCGTCTTTGTTGAATAATTCCGTTTAGCATAAACATTTCGACGATAAAATGTTGTTTTTATTAAGTTTGAGCCCTTCTATGCAGTTTTTTCAGCAAATGATTAAAGGTACCTACTCTATGCGGTACAGTGGATATCGGCTTGGAACGAGAAGCCGAGGAGCCGAGTTCGAATTCCAGTTGAATCCATTGTATTCACTTACGCGAAAATACCCTTGGGAAAGGTATTAATCCGTCTCTTCCTTCCAGTTATGGGTTAAATAACAGGACAGATTGGGTTCTATAGCCTTGATCGGCAACCAGTCTACCGCAGAAAGCAATGGCAACCTACTGCAGGATAATCTTCTGCCCAGTCAGTCATTTCTCTTTCGAGACATGATCGCCCAAGCGTGTATCACGTATGGCACTTAACTGACTGACTGACTCTATTGCCATAATACTAAAGTAGAGTGGTGTGTAACAATTCAAAATATAAGTAAGCGTTTAAGTAGAAGAAAAACACAAATTAAAATACAAATCCGAGTTAAATCAACAAAAAATAGGATCAAATGAGCTAAAAATGTGGGTTCAATTTAAGATAAGATAAAAACAAAAATAAGATAAAAACAAAAATAAGATAAAAACAAAAATAAGATAAAAACAAAATAAGATAAAAACAAAATAAAATATAAAAGTGTTTTCAGTTAGACTTAAAATGAAAACCAAAATAAAACGCAGATGTTTTTTTCAGATTAATTGAAAATGAAAGACAAAATGAATTATAGAATGAAAGACAAAATGAATTATAGAATGAAAGACAAAATGAATTATAGAATGAAAGACAAAATGAATTATAGAATGAAAGACAAAATGAATTATAGAATAAAACTCGATTTAACAATATAAAATATAAATAAGTGATCAATTAAACAGAAAAGGAAACACAAATTAAAATATAAATGCTAGTCAAATTAATCAGAAAAATTCAATATAATAAATATGCGTATTCAATTTAACACAAAATAAAAGTCAAGATAAAATATAACTGCGTTTTCAATTTTGTGAGTATAACAATCGTGATATTTATGCCGATTCGAATTAACAAAGAATATATTTTTACATATTTTTATACAAAAAATATACTCATTAAATAAAAATGTGAATTTTTCATTCGGCATATTGTAATGAAACAATTAATAAAAAAGTATTTTCTTTAAATATCAGAGTTCGTACAAATGTTATTTTTCAAAATCATTTTTCAAATAAAAATATTTTTTGAGTCTATAGTCATAAGCAAAAAATAGACACAATAAAGAGGAAGACACCTGTTAAAAGAGATAACATTCTAACAATGTTAGATGACAATTGCTATAGTCATGGCTGGCTCAGTTTCAAGTGGATCACGAAGTTTTTGCGATACACTATCAAGGATGAAATAGCCAATCCTACGTGACAAAAGAGCAACATTGTCACAAGAAAAAAGACTGGCAGTTGACACCACTGAAAATGGAAATGAACAAAGATATATTTCCGGTCATCTGCGGGTTGCATCCGCTATGTCGTGTCCTTGTACACGCAGGGAAAATGAGACAAGGTCCTTCTTTTAAGTGTGGCAACCCATACCCATTCGTGTACCGGTAAATTCAAAAACAGTCCATTTCACTTGGCACATTACTGAAGGCGTCACTTACCTACACTTAGTTCCTGCTGATGGCTTGCTTCAGAGATGGATATTCAAAACCAGGTTAACTTAATTTGTGCCTTGTTTCGTATTTTGATCCCAACGGAAATGCCAATGTAACGGGCAAGCGATGGTGAAAGAATACTAATATAGGTTTAATGGAGGCACAGTTAAGTAACGCATGCGCGAATTGAGGAATCGAAGAGAAGCGTTCGAGTAACAGTCGAATTCATTACATTCACTTACGAGCTTGGGAAAAGTATGGATCTATCTCTTCTTTCTTTCTTTATATATATAGTTATTATTATAATAGTAACCACACACACACACACACACACACACACACACACACATATATATATATATATATATATATATATATATAATAATTCTCTCTATATATATATATATACATAATTATATATATATATATATATATATATATAGCATAATAAAGTATATCGAGGCAGCAAGTAATTTTCTAAACATATGCTGTTAAATATAAGAGACAATGAATGTTATGCTTAATCATGAGCCGTTCTTTAAACGTCGTATTTTTGCTTTAATTTCAGTTGAAAATAAAGACAAAAATTCTCCAACATTTGGATAATTATTTATTGGTTTTCTTGTAAGCTTTCGGCTCACATGAGCCATCTTCAGAGAGGTCGTTTAAACTGAAATATTATAAAATCCACCATCACCGACGATTTTATTTTGTGTTGACATAAAACTCCGCTTGGCAACGGCAATAGTTACCAAAAATAATAAACGCAGTTCTTAAGTTTGCGATGCAGTTTTATGACGTCACACCGCGGGATAGCGCGAAATGACAACAAAACCATCTAGTCAAATGCAATGTAATATAGCTGAAGAGAATGACATGAACGGGTTACAAATAAACTGCAAGAAACTCGAATGCATGGTCATCAGCAAAAAGAGCAGCCCAAAGTGCCAAATACAGGTGGGAGGGGGTTTAAAATCAAGCATGTACGAAAATTCAAATATCTGGGAAGTGTTCTAACTGAAGATGGAAAGTGCGACACAGAGATCCAAAGGCGAATTGGCATGGCGAAAGACGCGTTCCAGAAGCTGAGTAAAGTATTAAGACACAGGAAACTTTCACTAAAAACAAAGAAGAGAGTACTGGATTGCTATGTGATGTCAGTTCTTCAATATGACAGCGATTGTTGGACAATATCAACAAAGATGAAGGGAAAACTTGAAGCAGCTGAAATGTGGTTCTACAGAAGGATGATGCGGATATCATGGACCGAGCAGGACGAGGTTTTGGAAATGATGGAAATGAAAAGGAAATTAATATTTAGCATCAGAAAGAGACAACTAAAGTTCCTGGGACATGCAATGAGGAAGGAGGGCTTGGAGAACTGGATACTAACAGGACACATAGAGGGAAAAAGAGACAGAGGAAAGCAGCGTATAACATATTTGAAGGGCCTGAGCAGGTGAATGACAGAATGGGGACTGAGAGACGTTACAGGAGAAAGCGGGCTAAGAGTCACCAGGGATAGGATGACGTGACAGACCATGATCACTTACGTCCTGAAGGGACAAGGTACACAAAAGAAGAAAGAAGAAGAACTTGATCTATGCTGATTGGTGGGGGTAGTAGAGAATGTCTATGGTGGTTAAAAATAGCAGCTTCCTTTTAAAATTTACGAGATATTTGTGGTTGGCGCACTTGGCATCATCTCCAAGAATCTTTCTGCCTCGCATAAAACATTGAGAATAACTAAAATTATTAGGATTACACAGATGACAGAACTACCTGGAACAGTTGATGTGCTTAGCCTTTAAACTGCATTTAATTGCTGAGATATGACCGCCATTAGTCAGTTAAATGCCATACGTGATACACGCTTGAGCGATCATATCTCCAAAGAGACATGACTGACTGGGCAGAAGATTATCCCGTAGTAGGTTGCCATTACTTTTTGCGGTAGACTGGTTGCCAGCAAAGGTTATAGAACCCAATCTGTTCTGTTATTTAACCCATAACTGGAGGGAAGAGGCGGATTAATACCTTTCCCAAGTGCATTTGTACGGAAGTGAATGCATGAAATTCAACCAGAATTTTAACTTGGCTCCTAGATTTCTCGTTCCGCTGCACCATAACGCACAATTGATCGCCATCATCCGACCAAAACAAGGAATATTTATACAAATAAGCCATTAATAAAAGTTTTCAAAAAAGGAACATGCTAATAGATATGATTTACCTACAATATTCCATTGTTTCTAAAAAATATAATTATAAAGACCTGCAAGCACTATTACTAATACTACTACTACTACTACTACTACTACTAATAATAATAATAATAATAATAATGAAACAAGAAAGCAAAAGCAAATGCAATAGCCGAAATGTAGAAACGATGGCAAGATAAACCTCTTCTTCTCTATCTGTACCAAACAAACTGATGTCCACAAACTCTGTACCCCTCATTGGTTACGTAGTTCAAGTTCAAAAGCGGAAGCAAAAGGTTTATTCTTGCTGCTTATGAGCAATGCTTGCTAACTGGAAATTAGTAAGCACATATACTGAACAATTGTCAGTCAGTCAGTTATTTGGCATACGTGATACACGCTGGGGCGATCATGTCTAGAAAGAGACATGACTGACTGGGCAGAAGATTATCCCTCAGTAGGTTGCAACTGAACCCAATCTGTCTGGTTATTTAACCCGTAACTGGAGGAAAGAGACAGATTAATACCTTTCCCAAGGGAATTTGTGCGTAAGTGAATACAAGAAATTCAACTGGAATTCGAACTCGGCTCCCCGATTCGTCATTCCGAGTCGATATCCACTGCACCACAATTCTATTAACTATTGTATTAACTCGAAATGCAGATTCTGTGATGAATATTCAGAAACAATTGACCATATTGTATCAGGTTGCATAGTGTTAGCACCAACTGAATATAAAACTCAGGATAATATAGTGCGTTAATATCTGCAATGAAAAATATGCAATTTTTACGTGAAGAAAATAGCAAAAAAAATAAATAAATATATATAAAAATATAAATGGTATAAATATCAACCAAGTCCGATCACATGACAATTTTATTTGACTAAAATACTCACAGACAGAATAATCAAATCTAATCACCTAGGCATAGCGATCAAAGACAACAAAAACAGAATGTGTTTTTATTATTGATATGTCCTCAAAATAAAATAACCTCAATAATGCGGCAGAAGAAGACCTCAATAATTCTAGTTGCGGTTCGGACCCTATGTTTGATTCGAAAAGCTTCCAGTAGACTCATTGAAGGAATCTGACAGTTCATATCTTAAAGATATACGAAACATACTTGCCACCAGTACAGATCAATCCTTAAGAAGAACTTCTTATATGCAAAATATGTGTGCCCTAGCTAGTTTTATTTTTTCTTTCATTTTTATTATTTTTTACAAAAATAAACAGTAAAAATGTCATATTATCATTTCTGGTTTTAGGTTTCTAACTGAAACCCGAAAGGGCTGAGTATTCAGTAAATCTTTTCTTCTTCTTCTTCTTCTTCTTCTTATTATTATTATTATTATTATTATTATTATTATTATTATGTCATTTTTCATCATATTTCGATTTCTGCATTGGTCTCACTACCAACCAAGTCTGCGGGGAGACCTAAGGCAGGTAGTGGCGTGTTGTTATGACTCCATTTCATGTTTTTCTATCCTCCCTATCATCCCCAGCATTACATAGATAACGTTTTCCTTAGTGTGTGGGCTGTACTTAATAATACAATTTTTTGTATATCTCTTAAGCTGGGGTTTCCAGGGATTCTTTCAATGTGTTGTTTTGTTCCATTTTTTATCATTCCAAGTGCACCTACTATCACTGGCACAACTCTTGTTTTCAATTTCCACATTTTTTCTATTTCAATTTCCAGGTCTTTATATTTTGACAGTTTTTCAAATTCCTTGATTGCTATGTTACAATCCGCTGGACAAGCCATATCAATTAATAGACAAGTTTTCTCCTTCTGGTTTTTAACAATAATGTCTGGCCTGTTTGCTTCAATTTTTCTGTCTGTGTAGATGGTGTAATCCCATAGAATGGTTACATCTTCTATTTCTGTAACCGGTGCTGGATGATGTTCATACCAGTGTTTGTTTACAGCTTTTCCATAATGTTTGCACATTGCCCAATGTAAATATTGCCCAACTCTATCGTGGCGATTTTTATATTCGTTTGGGGCAAGCACAGAACAGCCTGAGATTAGGTGGTCTATTGTTTCTTGGTGTTTATCACAAAACCTGCATTTTGGATCCATATTATTATGCATAATATTTGCCTGAAAGTTTCTCGTGAAAAGACTTTGGTCTTGTGCTGCAAGTATAAATCCTTCAGTTTCAGACTTTAATCCAGATGCACGTAACCATCGATGAGTATTAACTTTGTCAACATTGGATTTATTGGCACGTACTGGATATTGGCCATGCAGAGGTTTGTCTTGCCAGCGCTGTTTCATCTTTTCAAGAGCTTTATCTTTGGCTTTCATTTTCATATTTTTTGCCGCAATAGTTGGTTCTTGGCTTCTGTTTTGCTTTTCTACAGAATCTACTAACTGTAAATCTTGTTTGTATTTACTGCCTTCTTTTATTATTGAATATTTTATTATTATTATTATTATTATTATTATTATTATTATTATTATTATTATTATTATGTCATTTTTCATCATATTTCGATTTCTGCTTTTGTCTCACTACCAACCAAGTCTGCGGGGAGACCTAAGGCAGGTAGTGGCGTGTTGTTATGGCTCCATTTCATGTTTTTCTATCTTCCCTATCATCTCCAGCATTACATAGATAGAGTTTTCCTTAGTGTGTGGGCTGTACTTAATAAGACAATTTTTTGTATATCTCTTAAGCTGGGGTTTCCAGGGATTCTTTCAATCTGTTGTTTTGTTCCATTTTTTATCATTCCAAGTGCACCTACTATCACTGGCACAACTCTTATTTTCAATTTCCACATTTTTTCTATTTCAATTTCCAGGTCTTTATATTTTGACAGTTTTTCAAATTCCTTGATTGCTATGTTACAATCCGCTGGACAAGCCATATCAATTAATAGACAAGTTTTCTCCTTCTGGTTTTTAACAATAATGTCTGGCCTGTTTGATTCAATTTTTCTGTCTGTGTAGATGGTGTAATCCCATAGAATGGTTACATCTTCTATTTCTGTAACCGGTGATGGGTGATGTTCATACCAGTGTTTGCCTACATCTTTTCCATAATGTTTGCATATTGCCTAATGTAAATATTGCCCAACTCTATCGTGGCGATTTTTATATTCATTTGGGGCAAGCACAGAACAGCCTTAGATTAGGTGGTCTATTGTTTCTTGGTGTTTATCACAAAACCTGCATTTTGGATCCATATTATTATGCATAATATTTGCCTGAAAGTTTCTCGTGAAAAGACTTTGGTCTTGTGCTGCAAGAATAAAGCCTTCAGTTTCAGACTTTAATCCAGATGCACGTAACCATCGATGAGTATTAACTTTATCAACATTGGATTTATTGGCACGTACTGGATATTGGCCATGCAGCGCTTTGTCTTGCCAGCGCTGTTTCATCTTTTCAAGAGCTTTATCTTTGGCTTTCATTTTCATATTTTTTGCCGCAATAGTTGGTTCTTGGCTTCTGTTTTGCTTTTCTACAGAATCTACTAACTGTAAATCTTGTTTGTATTTACTGCCTTCTTTTATTATTGAATATTTTTTCTTTCTTTGTTCATGTTACCTTACTAATTGTATCATCCAATCCTTTGTTGTTATTATTATTATTATTATTATTATTATTATTATTATTATTATTATTATTATTATTATTATGTCATTTTTCATCATATTTCGATTTCTGCTTTGGTCTCGCTACCAACCAAGTCTGCGGGGAGACCTAAGGCAGGTAGTGGCGTGTTGTTATGGCTCCATTTCATGTTTTTCTGTCTTCCCTATCATCCTCAGCATTACATAGATAAAGTTTTCCTTAGTGTGTGGGCTGTACTTAATAAGACAATTTTTTGTATGTCTCTTAAGCTGGGGTTTCCAGGGATTCTTTCAATGTGTTGTTTTGTTCCATTTTTTATCATTCCAAGTGCACCTACTATCACTGGCACAACTCTTGTTTTCAATTTCCACATTTTTTCTATTTCAATTTACAGGTCTTTATATTTTGACAGTTTTTCAAATTCCTTGATTGCTATGTTACAATCCGCTGGACAAGCCATATCAATTAATAGACAAGTTTTCTCCTTCTGGTTTTTAACAATAATGTCTGGCCTGTTTGATTCAATTTTTCTGTCTGTGTAGATGGTGTAATCCCATAGAATAGTTACATCTTCTATTTCTGTAACCGGTGCTGGATGATGTTCATACCAGTGTTTGTTTACAGCTTTTCCATAATGTTTGCACATTGTCCAATGTAAATATTGCCCAACTCTATCGTGGCGATTTTTATATTCGTTTGGGGCAAGCACAGAACAGCCTGAGATGAGGTGGTCTATTGTTTCTTGGTGTTTATCACAAAACCTGCATTTTGGATCCATATTATTATGCATAATATTTGCCTGAAAGTTTCTCGTGAAAAGACTTTGGTCTTGTGCTGCAAGTATAAATCCTTCAGTTTCAGACTTTAATCCAGATGCACGTAACCATCGATGAGTATTAACTTTGTCAACATTGGATTTATTGGCACGTACTGGATATTGGCCATGCAGAGGTTTGTCCTGCCAGCGCTGTTTCATCTTTTCAAGAGCTTTATCTTTGGCTTTCATTTTCATATTTTTTGCCGCAATAGTTGGTTCTTGGCTTCTGTTTTGCTTTTCTACAGAATCTACTAACTGTAAATCTTGTTTGTATTTACTGCCTTCTTTTATTTTTGAATATTTTTTCTTTCTTTCTTCATGTTGCCTTACTAATTGTATCATCCAATCCTTTGTTGTTATTATTATTATGTCATTTTTCATCATATTTCGATTTCTGCATTGGTCTCACTACCAACCAAGTCTGCGGGGAGACCTAAGGCAGGTAGTGGCGTGTTGTTATGACTCCATTTCATGTTTTTCTATCCTCCCTATCATCCCCAGCATTACATAGATAACGTTTTCCTTAGTGTGTGGGCTGTACTTAATAATACAATTTTTTGTATATCTCTTAAGCTGGGGTTTCCAGGGATTCTTTCAATGTGTTGTTTTGTTCCATTTTTTATCATTCCAAGTGCACCTACTATCACTGGCACAACTCTTGTTTTCAATTTCCACATTTTTTCTATTTCAATTTCCAGGTCTTTATATTTTGACAGTTTTTCAAATTCCTTGATTGCTATGTTACAATCCGCTGGACAAGCCATATCAATTAATAGACAAGTTTTCTCCTTCTGGTTTTTAACAATAATGTCTGGCCTGTTTGCTTCAATTTTTCTGTCTGTGTAGATGGTGTAATCCCATAGAATGGTTACATCTTCTATTTCTGTAACCGGTGCTGGATGATGTTCATACCAGTGTTTGTTTACAGCTTTTCCATAATGTTTGCACATTGCCCAATGTAAATATTGCCCAACTCTATCGTGGCGATTTTTATATTCGTTTGGGGCAAGCACAGAACAGCCTGAGATTAGGTGGTCTATTGTTTCTTGGTGTTTATCACAAAACCTGCATTTTGGATCCATATTATTATGCATAATATTTGCCTGAAAGTTTTTCGTGAAAAGACTTTGGTCTTGTGCTGCAAGTATAAATCCTTCAGTTTCAGACTTTAATCCAGATGCACGTAACCATCGATGAGTATTAACTTTGTCAACATTGGATTTATTGGCACGTACTGGATATTGGCCATGCAGAGGTTTGTCTTGCCAGCGCTGTTTCATCTTTTCAAGAGCTTTATCTTTGGCTTTCATTTTCATATTTTTTGCCGTAATAGTTGGTTCTTGGCTACTGTTTTGCTTTTCTACAGAATCTACTAACTGTAATTCTTGTTTGTATTTACTGCCTTCTTTTATTATTGAATATTTTTTCTTTCTTTCTTCATGTTGCCTTACTAATTGTATCATCCAATCCTTTGTTGTTTCTATGTATGTTAGTAAGCCAATAGTTGTTGTCTTGTATGACAATTCCAGCTGAATAAGACCTCTTCCACCTTCTTTACGGGGTATGTATAGACGGTCTACATCAGCCTTTGGGTGATGCATCCTATGCTTAGAAAGAAGCTTTCTTGTTTTAGCATCCATTCGCCTGATGTCGTTTAGAGTCCAGTTTAAGATGTTGAAGCTATATTGGACAACTGGGATTGCAAGGCTATTAATGGCCATAACTCTATTCTGTGAATTTAATTCAGTTTTTAATATCATTCGTAGCCTTCTATAGTACTCTTTACGCACTATTTCTTTCATTTTTTTATGGTGAATGTTTTCGCTCTCATTTACCCCTAGGTATTTATAAGCTTCTTCTGGTTTCAATTCTTTTATTGTTACAGCAGGGTCTAGGCTAATTGAGGATGTTTCTTGTATTGATCCACGTAAAACTGTAGCTTTAGCACATTTATTCAAATTAAATTTCATTCCAATGTCTTCGCTGAAGCATTTTACGGTTTGCAGAAGACCTTCCAGCTCATTATCATTCTTAGCATATAACTTTAAGTCATCCATGTAAAATAGATGGCTTATTTTCTTTTGGCCTATTTTATAACCACATTCTGTCTTATTAAGTTGACTGGTTAGTGCTATTAATGATATGCAGAATAGTAAGGGAGATAAAGAATCACCTTGAAATATACCTCTTTTGATGTTTATTTCATCAGCCTTATAGGTTCCATTTATATGATTGAGGTAAAGGGTTGTTTTCCATATAGACATGCACTGTTTGATGAAATTGATGATGACGGGCGATATCTTGTATATATTTAAAGTCTTTAAAATCCAGTAATGTAGCACACTATCGAATGCCTTTCGATAGTCTATCCAGGCAGTACTAAGATTTTTCTTTGTACTGTAGCAGTTTTCCAGGATCATTTTGTTAATTAGCAATTGGTCTTTACAACCATAACAGCCACGTTTGCACCCTTTTTGTTCAAGCGGTATCATGTCATTTCTTTCTAAGAATAAATATGTCTGTTTTGTTAAAATAGATGTTAGTAGTTTATATGTTGTCGGAAGACATGTAATTAGTCTGTAGTTTTTCGGGTTGTTTGTGTCACCATTCTTGGGTAGAAGAAATGTAATTCCTTTGGTCATCCATGCAGGAATTTTAGTGGGATCGTCAGCCATTTCTTGGAGTTCTTTGGCTATTTTTTTATGTGCTGCATTTAAATAATATAGCCAAAAGTTAGGAATTTTATCTATACCTGAGAATTTCCAATTGTGTGCTTTTTTTAGTGCAAATTTAACATCATCTTCTGTAATTAAACAGTAAAAATGTCATATTATCATTTCTGGTTTTAGGTTTCTAACTGAAACCCGAAAGGGCTGAGTATTCAGTAAATCTTTTCTTCTTCTTCTTCTTCTTCTTATTATTATTATTATTATTATTATTATTATTATTATTATTATTATTATTATTATTATGTTGTCAATTTTCATCATATTTCGATTTCTGCTATGATCGCACTACCTACCAAGTCTGCGGGAAGACCTAAGGCAGGTCATGGCGTGTTGTTATGGCTCAATTTCATGTTTTTTTCTATCTCCCCTATCATCCCTAGCGTTACATAAACAAAGTTCACCTTAGTGTGTGGGCTGTACTTAATAAGTCAATTGTTTGTATATCTCTTAAGCTGGGGTTTTCAGAAATTTTTTCAATGTGTTGTTTTGTTCCATTTTTTATCATTCCAAGTGCATCCACTATCACTCGTACGATTCTTGTTTTCAATTTCCACATTTTTTCTATTTCAATTTCCAGGTCTTTATATTTTGACAGTTTTTCGAATTCCTTGGTTGCTATGTTACAATCCGCTGGACAAGTCATATCAATTAATAGGCAAGTTATTTCTTTCTAGTTTTTAACAATAATGTCCGGCCTATTTGCTTCGGTTTTTCTGTCGGTGTAGATGGAGTAATCCCAGAGAATTATTATTATTATTATTATTATTATTATTATTATTATTATTAATAATAATAATAATAATAATAATCATAATAATAATAATAATAATAATTTATTGCAACAACATAAACAATTACAATAGCCTTCTTTACTTTGTGCGTGGTACGGTGGTACATAGCAATGATGAGTAAGCTCTATTATTTGAATTGACAATGGATATGCTTACCCTTTTGTAAAATTAGACAATAACGGATTGTTCATTTACATGTTCAACTCTTCCCTTCCTTATCGAGCTTTTAAACACATCGGGTGACAATGTAACTGAAATTTTTAATGATTAATGATTACATTATAAATTCCCGCTCATTATTAATGTTTTCCTTCTTAATTTTTCTACACCTTGTGTCTTAGTGACTTTGTTATCTTGAATGGGGCGATACCAATTTTTTAAAAAAATATATTTCTCGAGCATAATGTTTTATTCGATTTTATCATAAAACGACATTGACAGTTTTTCAGAGAGTTATTTAAGATATAAGTGAGTAATTATCGAAGATGTCCATCCTAGTCTGTACCATTTAGCTATACAATAAATATTCAGTCAGTCAAGTGCCATACGTGATAAACGCATGAACGATCATGTCTCGAAAGAGACATGACTGACTGTGCAGAAGAATATCCTGAAGAAGGTATTCATTACATTCTGCGTTAGACTGGTTGCCAATCAAGGCTATAGAACCCAATCTGTCCTGCTATATAACCCATAACTGGAGGGAAGAGACGGAACTTTCTCAATGGCATTCGCGAGTAAGAGAATGCAAGGAATTCAACTGGAATTCGAACTCGGCTCCCCGATTTTTCGTTCCGATCCGATACCCACAAAACACAACGCACATCGCGCAATACATATGACCTAAACATATTAACGCTGCGTTCGTTATATATAAAATCAATTTATAAAATTTTTAAGATATAAAGTGCTTATCAAAAGAAAGTGATGAATGCTTTTTTGGAATTAAATTTGTCTGATGCACACAAACACAAAAACACTGCCGGACACTCAATATTTGATATAAAGAATAAAATTAATCGATAATTAGGTACCAAATATCATTTAATTCAACTTCTTCGTGAAATAAAATTCTGTCTTACCCATCTATATCTCCATTTTTCTTTCTTTCCTTCACTTGTTTTTTACACTTTCTTTGTCTCCCACTCTTTCTTTCTCTCTCTCATTGTCCCTCTCGTCCTCTCTTTCTCTCTCATTCTTACTCTTTCACTCTTCTTTCTCTGTCTCTCTCTCTCTCTCTCTCTCTCTCTCTGTGTTTCTTTCTCTGTTTCTTTCTTATTCCCTTCCCCTGTCTCTCTCTACTTTTCTTCCCCCTCTTTTTCTATCTCCATATCTCTTTCTCCCTTTGCCTTTATCTCTCTTCCTTTATCCCTCTTCCTGTTTCACGCTCATTCTTTCTCTTTTTGTCTCTCTCCTTCTTCCTGTCATTCTCTCTTCTTCTTCGCATCTTTCTTTTTCTTCTTTTTCTATATCTCTCCTCGCTCCTCTTTCTTTCTCTATCTCTATCTCCATCTTTCTCCCTATTTTTCTGTCTTCATTTATTTCTCTTTCATTATCTCTCCTCTTTCACACTCATTCTTTCTATCTTTCTCTCTGGATGCCTAGATATGTATGTATGGTGGGTATCCGAAGGTACTTGTTTGCAAGGGCGGCTAGCTAATCTTCATTACAAAGGAACTTGTGTTTGTTAAATTCCCACAGAGCCCACCTGTGGTTTATACTGCAGCTATGCTGAGCGGGCCTTAGTAACAATTTCTGGGCGAGAACGCATTATCCGTTGTGAACAAACATCTGAACAAGTCCAGTACACTCAAACCCACGGTCACAATGACTTTTGGCTTCGAGCTGGAACCACCATTGACTATTCTACAAAGGGAGATTCTACCCAATTTCATACACAAGGCTTATGTCAACCCGTGGTATTGTTTTCAGGCACTTTCCAAAGGTGTCGCACGCTAGAACCATCTTTTTCAGAAAAAAGTCACCTTCTTGACAAATTGACCATGATGAGATTTGAACGCGGGTTTCATGATCAGAAAGCAAACGTCATATATAATATTAAACATTATAAAACTTTCTGAGTGTCCGAAAGAAACATGACTGTCTAGGCAGAAGATTTTTTCGCAGTAGATTGCCAATATCTTTTATCGGTAGACTGGATGCCAAACAAGGCTATAGAAATAAATTTGTCTTACTATTTAGCCCATAGTTGGAGAAAGAAGAGATGATTAATACATTTCGCAAGGGTATTTGTGCGTAAGTGAATGCAACGAATTCAACTTGAATTCGAACTCGACTCTCCAGCTTCACGTTCCGCAACGCACATATAATGAGTATGATGACAATAAACATAGACATATTAATAAAATCAAGTCGACTTGATTGTTAACCAAACACATTAGCTAGAAGAATGTTTTTTAATGTTACCATAATTATTTCTATTTGTAGAAAATATGATATAAACAATCCTAGAAATATTAACAAAATCAAGTCGACTTGATTGTTAATCAAACACTTATTAGTTACAAGGATGTTTTTTTAATGTTACCAATTATTTCTATATGTAGAAAATATGATATAAGGAATCCTAGAAATGTTAACAAAATCAAGTCGACTTGATTGTTAATCAAACACTTATTAGTTACAAGGATGTTTTTTTAATGTTACCAATTATTTCTATATGTAGAAAATATGATATAAGGAATCCTAGAAATGTTAACAAAATCAAGTCGACTTGATAGTTAATGAAATGTTGATGGTCTACAAGTATCTTTTCGGTTACTTTAATTTTTTCTAAGTGTAGATCATGTGAGGATGATGACAATAAACATGAAAAAATTAATAAGACCAAGGAACGTAGAAACATTAACAAAAATATGAGATGTTTATTAATCAAATACTGATTACTTGGGATATTTGTCAGAATTGATTTAGTTCTTTTTTTTATTCAAAGCAGTAAAGCCACTAGAAGACAAGGAGTTACTGAGTGTTAGAGAATATGAGAAAAGCTATTATTAAGGAGAGAGGAAAAATAAGAACAAGGATTATGAATAAAGAAGATAACTGTTGACATTAAATTTAAATTTTTAAAAAGTTAACAGGGAAGCAAAAGTATGTGTGAGTTCCACTAGCGAGAATTACGATAGAAGAAACTGTTAACATAGAACTTACGCCTAAATATAGCAATTTCAACTATTAAATGATGAGACCTTGCCGTCAATCTAGTACTGCTCATAAATTCATAAAGTCTAGGTACCATAAAGAAAAGCCCGTCATTCTATAAATTATTTATATAAGATACACATAAGCTACATTACGACTTTAGGAAAGGGAATGGAACCGAGATGCAAGGTCAGGACTAATAAAATTGCAGATTCCTGTCTGAATTTTATCAAGAATCTTTATATATACAGCGGGAGCACCAGGTGACAGACATATTCAAAGCAAGGGTGAATGGTAGTCTTATAAATATGCAAGACAGATTCTGGCGATAAAAACAGTCTAGCACGACGTAGTGAAACAACTTCCTATGTTCAAATAATATTATGAGAATATTTTTGGTGGTGCTTTTTATTATTTGTATGAAAAGCTTCTTTTTTTTTCTTTTTTTTTTTTGTAGGTCAAATTTTAGGAACGAAATATAATAAATCTTACGAGAAAGGTCTGTCTTTTTTATAGGTTGCTTCAAGAAGCGAAACTTTTAAAATTCGTCTAATACATACTGATAGTTTTTCGTCTAAATCATAGTGTTTAGATGCAGAAAGATTAAAATTTGCTAGCTTTTTTCTAGTTCCGCTAATATAAAATTTTTGAATCACGTTGTTGTCAGTCTCTAAGATATTTTATGTGATAATTTTAATTTTTTTATTGATTTTCAGTTTCACGGTGTGGTGCAAAGATTTTCGTGTTACTTTGCATAATTCTCTTTTTTATCTGAAAGTTAAGAATGAATAACATTTAGGTTCAGAGTTCTTTCAGGATAAGGACACTTCGACGTGGTCTAATGGTTAGCACGCTATCCTCTACAGAAGAGTTACAGCTGAGTAATGAGTTCGTTCCTCACTGGGTACCCCTTACTTTCGGCCTTCTTCCACAGTTGTAACTTGCAGCCAGAAATGCACACAGTTCTTTTATAGCAAAAATATTTTTTAATAAGTAAATAATTATTTTTTATATAATTATTTATATAATTATTTTTATATAATTAAATAATTATTTTTTAAAAAGTAAATAATCAGGCCGTTAGATATAAATATAAAAATACTGTTTAATTAAAAACAGAATATCTACTTAAATACGAGTATCGATAAAAAATAATGTTCAAACAATTCATTTCAAATTGTCGGTTGTTTATAACCAAGTTTCGTTAAAATTCGTTAATTTCCGTAACATGTTTACATTTTGTTGACATTACGATACATTTCAGAGCAGATATGGTTGCTACGATGAATCGAAAATCGCTCATTCAATAATGAATTAGAGCACTCTAGCTATTAGATATGTATAATGATATACGCGCTAAAATGTCTGCCTTCTTCTACCGAACGCTCGTAGCCCAGAGGTAGAATCATCGAGTGACGCCAATTAGGTCGGGTTTCAATCCTGGATTAAAAAGCAATCGGAGTCTAACCGTACTGAGCTGTGATACAGCGAAACAGATCTGTCTGCGGATGACTATAGTATATATATATATATATATATATATATATATACAAATAAATAAAGAACCAAGAAAATAATTGCAATGTTCAAAATACATATATATATATATATATATATATATACAAGGACAGTGTTGTACAGTTTTAGCATAGCTTACTTGCGCCACACAACCGAAAATATAAAGCACATAGTGAGCATCGAAATCACTCCTCACTTGTAATTGATCTAGTAAGACAAGCTTGCTATTAAACCACGCCGAAGTGATCAAGAAAAATTATAGGAAAATCAATGACAACGTGAAAAATTGTTTCTTGTGATATGCTTCGTTTTTCAAAACTTAATCAGAGTAAAAGCAATGTTGACGTTGATGTGACTACACTAGCGCCCAAAGTAGACAGGACTTTGAAATGTTAATCTTTTAAAATAATTCTTTTAATATATGTTCGGATATATAGTCTTACTAATTTCATTTAGTTTTTTTTTTTATTTGTTTTTATTTTTATTTACTTGTTATTAAGTATCCCTCATTGTGATAATTAAAGATATGTCAAGAAAGGTGAAATGTTCTATGAACCTGAACGCAAATTTGCTCTGAATAATTTAGCCATAAAGCACTTTCCATTACATCTCGTCTTAGTAATTTTCCCCTCTTAATTATAGTAGCAATTTAAGTCAAAATTGTAACAATAATGTTAGTTAAACAGTGTATGGTCAAAAAGCTCTGCTAGTGTCCGATTGAGTCTCCAAGTATGTTATTGTGATTATATATTCGAAAAAATTAAATTAACTGGAAGTAAAACCGATGGCGTTTTTTGAAGGTTTTGTCTTTTTTTTTTTTTAGAAGTATAGCTCTGCCATTTTTGAATTGGTCCTTCAATTTATTTTTCTCTTTCTTTCTTTCTTTCTTTCTTTCTTTATTTATTTATTTATTTATTTATTTATTTCATTCTTCTCGATTTAATCTATAAATTCTTCTTTTTTATTGTTTTGTTTGTATTTTCTAATTGATGTTCTCCTTGGTATTTGAATGTTTAAATTTTATCAAAAATTTCTCGTTTAAATAAATCGTTTTTATCCCTTTCTCGTTCTTTTTTTTATTTTGTTGCTCTATTAGCTGGTCGTTCATGCAAACTTCGAGGGACTGACCTGCATCACAACCACCGATTGCTTCTTATTTATATTCAGTTGTTTTATTTCTTAATCATTTACTTGTAATTTGTTTGTTCTCCAATTCCTAATTAAGTTGTTGCTATAAGTGTATAAGAGTAATAATCACTTACGATATTGTAACTTTACAGAATAATTCTTAAAATCGAAATAAGAGCTTGCAAATTAAAACAATGCTGATTAAAATTCTAAAAAATATTTATTTTCAAATTTGAAATAATTAAAATAATGAACGAATTTTAGTCTTTAAATTTTAATGAGATGTAACATGATGTTTTGTTTATTTCCTTTAATACTGCTTTCAGCAACAATTTATTATTATTATTAATAATCATTTAGAAAAATATGAATATTAAATAAAGTTCAGTAGTATACTATCATACCCTGTTTCTTTTTTTCTTTTTTAAACGTAATTTTAAAAAGTTTTCTAAGACTTTTTCTTTAGTTTACAATCAATCATTCATTACTGCCTCTCTTGCTAACCGAAGATCTACGAAGGACTACTTTTGTGACATCACGTCACGATAAAGCAGGCATTCCTTTTCGGTGGTCGTCCCTATATCCTCTCTTTACCTCCACCCCTAATATATTACAATGTCAGTTTGACATCATATGATCAAATGGCTTTGTTGGTACAGTATGGTAGCCGATTCGACTCTTGAAATAAATTATTTTGATTGTGGTAGGGCACAGTTAGCATTCACGAAAATATTTAAGAATAATCAACCCCCCACACGTTTGGCGGGAATAATGAAAAATAAGAATTTTGTCACATCCTCTATTTGAAAGAAAGGCATTCTGGGAGAGAGGATTTACGGCCATGACACCAAGGTACGCTAGACAGATCTCAGAAGACCCACATCTTATTATTAGGCATCCAGCAGCTCCAATCACCATTCAATTAATAATTTTTTTAATAGTTTATAATCTCGTTTGATCCTTATATCTGTCTTCACATAACCACATTTTCGCCTCATGGGTGCATAAAAAAATTAGCGACGCGATATGTCTGAACAACGCGGACACACGCACAAGCATGAATTTAACAAATCAGCAACTCTTACAACAACAACAACAACTATGTTTGATGGAATTGTTCTCTGAGAGATTTTCTGCATCCACATTCGCGCCTTCAGAAACAAAACTATCCACATCAACAGAAGCGGTAGAGCGTTCAATCACGGAGTTCCACTATGACTCAGCTGATAAACAATCTTTCTGTGGGTCCTGGGTATAACGGTAAACTGCATCCGGCAGCAAGACCTCTGATTGGGAGATTGTGGGGAGCATAAAACCACATCTTAATTGCTGTTGTTTACAGGTCTACTCTGACCTGGAGTGGTAGCACCTGGTAGCATACCAAATATAGGTAAATAGTTACCCCCCTAACTGGGGTTAAAATACTATAAAAGACGTTTATAGAAATATATAAATAAAAATAGACTTTTATAGAAAATTATATATTTTTGAAAGTATTTTTCTTACCAACAATACTTTCAGAAGGAAAAAATTATTGCCATAACACATTTTTGAAGGAAAAAAAGTATTGTCATAATACATTATTTAAGGAAAAAAAAATTCAGCAATACATTTTTTAATACAAATCTAGAAGACATCTTCAGTTTTCTTAAATATATAAAAAAATATTTCATCAAAATGTGACTAAATCAATCTATTTTAAAACCCTTCCATTTTGGCATTAAATAACCCACAGAGGTGTTGATATGCCGTTAAACAAAGCTCAAATCTTTCTGGATATGGTTTACACGATTCGAAGATCTTTTCCAAATAAAATTCAAAGAACAGGCTGACGATTTAAAAGTCAGGCTCCTTTTGCATAAACTTGACCGCTACGCAAAATACATTTCACTGAAACGCACGCGCAACAACAATTTTGACAAAACATTTGAGACACAACGTCATATATTCGGGGAGCAAAATTCTCTTTTTAATATGCAGTTTAATTGCTTTAATATTACAAAGTGTGATGCGAAATTCATCCAAGGAATCTGTCTAAAATTGAACCAAACCTTCATATTACTCTGCAGCAAGTTGCAGAGTAGTGTCAACGACTGGTAAATTTTAAATACGATTCGACTATGATACAACAGTCGGTACCTTCAACAATCGAATGGGACACAAAGAGGGATTTTTTACTCCACCATAGCGCAAACCAACACAACACACAGCAACAACGTAAATACAGTCAGCGTAGGAAGACACGCACCAACAGCCTGTTTGCAAATTTTTTCGAAAACTCTAAGTCGAACCGAAGATATGTGGCGGTAGATTTGAATGGCTGCCATGTTCGTCTACAAATTGACACAGCCTCCGATATAACACTCATATCACAAACACTAAGGTAAAAGCCATTGGCCAGCCTTCACTAACACCAACCAGTCAGGTAGTGCAAAGTGCATTCGGAGGTTGAGTCTATATCACGAGTGAATTATCATCATCTATCACACTCAAGGAAAAAACGGCGTCTAGAATTATTTACATTTCAGACTTTAGTCACAAGCTATTGGGACTTGATTTTATTGAGTCACTGGTTCTCGTGGACACTCCATTCAATTCTGTGTTCAATGTGGTATCTAGACTTTCATCTCGGGGCCGCATTACCAACTTTACCAAACAGATAATCACTAAATATTCTGCAGTTTTCACCAATGACCTGGGATGCTACACTCAGGTAGAAACTACATTCACACTGCCCAGTTCACACTCCACCCACGTCTATTGAACAGGTTAAGAGGCTCATCCCTTGTTCCCTGTTTAGGATGTGGTTTCTGGCTTTCTCTTTTCCAATCTTCTCACTTTGGTTTCTTTTTTTTTTTTCAATTGGAGTAGATAGATCTATCTATCGCCCGGTTCACACTCCACCCACGTCTATTGAACAGGTTAAGAGGCTCATCCCTTGTTCCCTGTTTACGATGTGGTTTCCGGCTTTCTCTTTCCCAATCTTCTCACTTTGTTCTTTTTTCTTTTTCAATTGGAGTAGATAGATCTATCTATAGCACGGTTCACACTCCACCCACGTCTATTGAACAGGTTAAGAGGCTCATCCCTTGTTCCCTGTTTAGGATGTGGTTTCCGGCTTTCTCTTTTCTAATCTTCTCACTTTTTTTTTCTTTCAATTGGAGTAGATAGATCTATCTATAGCCCGGTTCACACTCCACCCATTTCTATTGAACAGGTTAATAGGCTCATCCCTTGTTCCCTGTTTAGGATGTGTTTTCCGGCTTTCTCTTTTCCAATCTTTTCACTCTTACGTACATCACTGGCGTTACCGCCTTGCTCGGGGTGATATGATTATATATATATATATATATATATATATATATATATAAAAAAAAGGAAAGAGCTATATATATATATATATATATATATATATATATATATAGCTCTTTCCTTTTTTTTACAACCATTTTTAATTTAATAATTTACTGAGCACTTAAAATAAATATTTAACTTTTTTCTCAATTGGAGTAGATAGACTAAACTATCGCCCGGTTCACACTCCACCCTCGTCTATTGAACAGGTGTAGAGACTCATCCCTTGTTCCCTGTTTAGTATGTGGTTTCCGGCTTTCTCTATTCTAATCTTTTCACTCTTACGTAGCCCCCTGCACATCAGTGGCTTTACCGCCTTGCTCGGGGTGATATGATTAAAAAATAAATGACGATACTATCATCGCTACTATCAGTGTCGAAGACAATTTCAAATGCATCAGAGCAATGCTTGTGACAGGTGCTGACATACAACGAAAAACACAACAAGATCAAATCATGCAAAAAGTTGTCAAGTTTCTCCGGCATTCATTGTTTCACTAAGACGGGAGTCTCTCAAAATTCAGCAGCCTAGGGACTTTCTATCGGTAATTGATGATTGTCTGATGTTCACAGATCGTGTTGTTCCTACTACTCTCAGATAGATAGTTCTGAAACAACTACATTCAGGACACCCAGACATTAACAGGATAGACATGAGCATAGAACATGCCATTAAAAGTTGCATCCAATGCATGAAGACAGAAAAATCCACCTCGGCTTGTTGACGTTTACTAGACATACCCGGAGCGAACATGGTCTCGGGTACACGTTGATTTGGCTGGTCCTATCAATGGCCTTAGACACCCGTTCAACAATTTTAATCCTCAAACGACTATTTACTCAACACGCCTACATGAGACACGAGTCTCTGAGAGTTGGTCACAGTTGACATCGAAGTTGTTCTGTCACGTCTGCATTTCATATTGTATTACATACATTTGGGCACAACCTTATAATGCACAATACAACAGTCGAGCTGAACGTTTTGTGGACGCGTTCAAACGTGCTCTATAGAAAGCAAAGAGTGAGTGAGCAACAACAGAAGAGTCACTATACGCTTTCCTCCTTTCTTAGTGATCAAAACCAAATGAAGCAATAAGGCACTCATGGGTCGAAAGCTACGTACTACACTGGTCAACTTACGGTCCCAAAACAACACGATAGAAACAAAAAAAAAGGCAATACTTTTCTAGTTGGCACACCAGTGTTTACCAGGAATTAAAGATCTGGTCAACAGAACTAGACACCTTGAACCATTCATAAAAGAAAAGGACAATACATCAATGATGTACAAATTGGAAATCAACTCTAGGCATGCCACAAAAATCAAATACGCCTCAAATACACCATAGTGGACATTTGTCTATATTTACGAGATGAAGTAGCCTTTACAGTATTTACATTATTCGGACTAATGTTCTCATCTTTGCTGCCATTTGTACAACGTTTCGGGCGTTGTATGCTCCAGCCTTCTTTAGGTGCTAGGAATTTCGAACTGAAGCCTTTATTACAATCACTGAGGTATATGTAAATATTGTATATTTAGCAACAGTCCAAATATTCTATTTGATTTACTGATGGACACTTAAATTACCATTTTTTTCACTCTCCGCCCAAATTCATGAGAATTGAAATGAGAAAGAGAAACTTCACTGACACAGAAAAAACGCAGTCGCATTAGAATGAGACACCTATAAGTTGATTCTAAGAGCGCGCAATATGACTTATATACACTACCGATCATAATTATTAAGTCACCCCAGTGTTTTAAAAACATGATGTATTTCATACAATTTTTAGTATTGATTGCCAAGTGAATAATTGTAAATGAAAATAGAATGTTTTTTGTTAATGTTGCACAATAACATGTGCATCAAATGAATTTATAAATATTTAATAATTACCTATATTGCAATTTCATCAATGAAAGAATGAAGCAAATTTAAGGTGATTCGGACAAGTTCATCTTTGCTTCCTTGCCTTGTAAAATTTTGTCATATAATAATAACAAAAGAACCATTGTTTTTCATTTAGAATTATCCCATTAGCAATAAAAACTAAAAATAGTATGAAATACATCATTTCTTTTGAAAAAACTGGGGTTGCCTAATAATTATGACCGGTAATGTACTTAAACAAAGGGGTGTTAGGACCTAGTTGGCCCTAACGAAAATATTTAAAAGTTATCCCCCTTTAACCGGAAGAGTAAAAAATAAGGTTTTTGTTTCATCCACTGTTTGGAAAAGGGGCATTCTTGAAAAGGGGGAATCTTAGTCATGACACCAAGATGAGCTAGACAGATCTCCGTAGGCCCACATTCTATCATTGAACATCTAACGGCTTCACTTATATTACCCTATTAGTCCTTTGCCGCTTTTCGACAAATATTCGATGCTCTATTCAATGTTGAAGTGGTTAAGTATCATATTTGTCATGGCCTACTTTGTGATAAATATATGACATCCGCTTAGCCAGGTCTACTACTGATGGGCCACGACTGAATATGTATATCAAGCTCTTGATAATGACAAAGAAGATAGAGGTGTGGCTCTAGATATCTCAAAGGTGTTTGACAGGGTTTGGCATGCTTTCCTTCTACACAAACTCCAAAGCTACAGTGTTACATAACGGTTGTTTGATTTAATCCAGTCTTTTCTAACAAATTGTTAAATGAAGGCCGTTTTGAACGGGCACGCTTCCAGATCTTTTCACACAAACGCAGGTATCACCAAGACTCTATCCTAGCTTTTACGCTGTTTCTGATCTTTATCAATGATCTTCCTGATATCATCAGTTCACAAGTTGGCATTTATAGCAACTGCTCCGGTGAACTTTTTTTCCTGGTGCTTCGAATACATGAATTTAAGCTTTCTACTAGACTGATTTCCAGATCTCATGCTTTTACCATTGAAATAATTAAATATACCTTCACTTCTACTCTAACAGTTTCTTTTCTGGCATTTCCACTTGTGGAACTCCCTTCTTTATATTTTCTTCCCTCATAACTAGAATCTTCAAAAATGAGAATGCAACGTCAGTTGCCATTTTTTTCTTCTTGAATCCCATTCATCTTTTATCCTTTCCATAATACACCGTATACTCAGTCTTTTCTCTTATTTTCACTCTCAGAAACCCCCATGCGTATTAGTTGCATTCCCACCTTGCTTCGTATGAAACGGTATATATATAGTATTTACGCTCTCACGCCCTGATTGAGCACTCTGGAAGAGTGGGAGACTTTGTAAACAGTAGCTACTCCGGCATTTCCGAAACGCTCATTCGATAATGAATTGGAGCACCTAGCTATTGGGCGTGTTCATACGCACTAAGGGGCCTGCCTTCTTCTACCGGACGCTCGTGGCCTAGGGGTGGAGTCGACGACTGACGCCAATTCGGTCGGATTTCAATCCTGGGTTAGAAGACGACCGGAGTCTAAGCCGTACTGGTGGGCTGTGGTGCAGCGAAACAGATCTGTCTGCGGATGACTATAGTATATATATATATATATATATATATATATATATATATATGTGTGTGTGTGTGTGTGTGTGTGTGTGTGTGTGTATGTATGTATGTATGAAATTATTTCTTTGAACATTATTTTTGATAGATACTCGTATTTAAGTAGATATTCTGTTTATAATTAGACAGGATATATATTTATTTCTACCGGCCTGATTATTTACGATACATTTTTGATACGAAAATATGTGTCATTCGCAGGATTCGAACTTGCGACCCCTATCTACATAGAAGAAACCACCAATTGATCTGGCGCGTCTTAGGCCTCTCGTCCACAAATAACCAACAGTCTAAACGAATGTGCCGAATGACATATTTTCGTAACAAAATGTTATCGTAAATAATCAGGCCGGTATAAATAAATATATATATATTGTTTGATTATAAACAGAATACCTACTTAAATACAAATATCGATCAAAAAATGTTCAAACAAATAATTTCAAATTGTCGGTTGTTTATAACCATTTCGTTAATATATATATATATATATATATATATATATATATATATATTAAAAAACAGAAACCAATGGTTTATTCCAATGACTTCCCCTACTTAATATTTCTTGTTTTCACTCTCGCTTGGTCATGTGTGATGTCATGTGCTGTGATGCGATATTAGCTTCCAGCGTCTTAAATGCAAAAATTTGTTGTTGCTTGGGAATCTTCCATATAAACAAAAACAGTTTGTCATTATGATTTGTCCGTGTTTTATTTTTTTTTTATACTCAATATTGCCCCAAGCAAGGCATTTTATTACCACCGTTTTGCAGGGGGTTACATAGGAATAAGGTTGGTGCAAGAGTAACAGATTATAGGGGTTGTCAGGAAGTAGGTAAGAGAAGGATGAGAAACTGATGAAAGTGGAGTGGACGGAGAAAGGAGCATGTAGGAGAGAATGCTGGTTAGTGAGATAGAAGATGACTATTGACTTTACACTTAAACTCCTGGAGATTGAAGCTGTCGGGGAAACAAGTAAACGGAAGGGAATTCCACGGGCGGGAAGTGCGAGAAAAGAAGCTGAGGGAGTAGAATTTGCGTTTACATTTTATTAGTAAGACAGTAAAAGGGTTGGACCTAGTTACTAATCTTGTGGCTCGAGTAAATCTATATATAGACAGCACCAGTGAGCTAAGTTCATCGGAGCAGAAGCCGTGAAAGTATTTGTAGAAGAGACACAGGGAAGCCACATTGCGCCGGTGAGAAAGTGACTGTATCCGAGCTGCGAAGACGAGATCTATTACATTACAGATTCTCCGTCGGATTTTGTCAAGGGCCCCTAGGTGGAAAGCAGGAGCACTCGGCCAGATATGGCAGCAGTATTCAATGCACAAGCAGATGGTAGATTTATATATGTGCAAGATTGTTTCAGGCGGGAAAAATTTCCTGGCCCTACACAGAGAACCGAATTTCTTAGCAGCGGATTTAGCTATGGATTCTATATAGTCATTGCACTTGCGGTCAGTTGTGAGAGTTAAGCCGAGGAGGAGCAGTGTTTTTTTTTTTTTCAGGGAGACTAGCCTGATCCATGCTAATGTTTAAATATATAATGTAATTGGAAATCTTTAAAAGTGGCTTATGTAAGCCGAAAGCTTAGATTGTATTATTAAAAATATTATGTATCAATATTGTAATTTTCTTTCTTCAATTGATGATAATGCTATTAAGCTTATCAGAGAATATAAAAAAAAATTACATAAAATAAATAGACAAAACTTTTCCTTTTTATTTAATGAAACATGCATTAATATATATATATATATATATATATATATATATATATATATTAATGCAATTTATATATATATATTAATGCATGTTATATATATTTTATAAGCAGTCCCGCTTTAAACCACCGAAACTGTGTATTCACCCTTGGTTAGCGGCTGATGAGGGCAAAGTAAATGCACATGTGGTCATAGGTCACATGTTGTATGTAAGAAAGAAAAAAAAAAAGAAAAAAAAGAAAATATATATATATATATATATATATATTAATGCATGTTATATATATATATTAATGCATGTTATATATATATATATATATATTAATGCATGTTATATATATATATTAATTAATGTTATGTTATATATATATATATATATATATATATATTAATGCATATATATATATATATATATATATATATATATATATATATATATATATATAAAGAGAAGATCGAAGATATAAACTAACGTAGTTTATCATGACGCATGCTGAAAATGCAGGGAGACGTAAATTTAATATTTCCTCTGTTAGTTATATTGAACAGTTCCATCTTCGTCTCAGATTGAAGAATTTATGATTGTAGTGAACAGGGAAGAATTATCAAGAAAGTCTGATTTTTAGAACAGCTCTTTTCTGGAATAATTACTCCGAATGGAAATGCCTTCTTACCAATAGAATAGAAAGATAATGGGTCGGGTATGATTCAGTATGCAGTGCATGGTGCAAAGTCTGAAACTGGTGGAAATAAGGCTTGTCACGGCATTTCCCATGGAAACAGAATAGAGGGAGAACTGCGATATTTCGAATAAATGGCAGAAAGCATCACATCCTCAGTATAGACAGCTCAAATCAAAATACGTTAAAAAAAAAAAGAATGAAAAAAAAAACACAGTAAAACAAATGAAAAATCAATGCTCCGAAAGAAGAGTGAATTTTTGAAAACGTGATTTAAGCCCAAAAAGTCTATCAAAAATTAAAATTAAAACGAACAACTAAATAGAAAAAAGTTGTCACATTATAATCCTACGTATTAACATTACCATTTATTCAACTCCGAAGTTCCTCGAACGTAGATTATATGTAAGAAACTCATTTTCGCCCCTCTCGAGTAGGTGCTTATATATCTATCTGTCATGCGTTTTAACCCCACGCATACAGGTCTTAAATATATCTGGGTTTGTATGTTCAGTGTAGCCACTGACATCAAGCGAAGCGTGGATCTGCTCCTTATCATCTTTTAGGCCAGTTCGCTTATGTACCTGGCTTTATTGAATCTCAGATAAAACACTAAGCGCAAAGTCTATTTTGAAAACATCTAAAGTAAATTTCATACTAAGAAGGTTATTGCTGGCTATAAAAAATATGGAATTGTATGTAATATAAAGTGTTATTGAAGATGACTATCTTTATCTCAGTCATGATTGCACAGATGTACATTGAAATTTAGGACACTTCTCTCATGACACCGATAGACAGTGAAATCCATGCCACAAAAATTTATGGCCGTTATAAAACAACAATGAGAAACTACAAAGATTTATATTTTTATGATTCTATAATTTCTTGCTTGACATTGAGTGATTATAATTTTTCTCTATTTGATCTGGAAAAAAAAATCCCATTAGTTAAAATAATTACATTTAATTTCTTCTGTTATGCTTTACGAATCCAAAATGGTCAGCTGTTAAGTAAAAATTGTTTGTGTCATATCTATGATTTATTTATTTGCTATGAAATAGAAACCTGGATGAACATCCTTCCTCTCGTTCTACTACTTCTACTATTACTAAGTAATCACTTCGAGAGTTGGCTTCACATTAAAAAAGCATATACAAAACTAAATCCCACTTTTTAAAGGTTAACAAAAAGACTAAGATAACTCCTAATAAAAAAATATTTCATTGTTGTTTAAACAAAGAACCAAGGATTTTATTCATTATTCAAGGGAAATTTGAAATTTTTGGGACACATAATCAGGAAAGTGCGTTGCAGTGGGTATCGGCTCCGAACGAGAAATCGGCGAGCCGCGTTCAAATTCGAGTTGAATTCCTTGCATTAACTTACGCACAAATACCCTTGGGAAAGGTATTAATCCTTCTCTTCCTTCCAGTTATGGGTTAAATAACAGGACAGATTGGGTTCTATAGCCTTGGCTGGCAACCAGTCTACCGCAGAAAGTAATGGCAACCTACTGCGGGATAACCTTCTGCTGCTGCTTCTCATTCTCTTTCGAGACATGATCGCCCAAGCGTGTATCATGTATGGCGCTTAACTGACTGACTGATGAGGAAAGACCCAGAAAATGCCGAGAATTATATGGATAGAGCATGTGGGCATTTCATTTTACTTTAAAAATGACATCCTCTAAATGGTAGCCTCTATTTGCCATGCACTGTTGTAGATTCTATCTTTTTCACCTTGTGATGTTCCTTCGACCAATTAGAATAACTAAGAGTGGTCATCTGACTAGCAATTGAACCACTCTGCTAGAAGAAAATAACATGTTTTACTGAGCGTAGTTTTTTGCCTCTGGATGTGGACCGAATGCTGATCACATTACGGTCGGGTCACCCAACGAAGGAGTATGTTGCCTAGACCCGAAACTTCTGATGACTTGGGAGTAACAACACTGATGACATATCCGGAGGTAGCACTTGAAGGTGTATGATGACGATAGATTATTTCTAAAGTTTTCCATTACCTGGAAGTCTGATGACTTAAAGGCCTTCCAGTTGCCTTTCTTTTAAGCACTGAACTTGTGAACCTGAAACTTTCAACCCATAGCATAAATCCGACGTAAAATGTAATGGAAACGAAGGGCTCTATATGTTACAATTAGATTCAGCAATTTTTTAAAAAGGTTTCAAAACCAAACACACGGTGTTCATCGGTCCAAACCATGATGGTAACTGATAGTTGATTTTCTAAGCGCCGCTTATTAACGGGTTGAGGTATTATTTATTTATTTATTTATTTATTAAATTTCTTATCGCAAGGCTTTATCTACTGATTAAGGGTAACTTCTCTTCGACTCTTGGTCAATTTACCTCCCCTCATCTTGGCCATCGGACGCATGCCCTGTAGTCCCCCGCCTCTCTCTTTCTCTCTCTCTCTCTCTCTCTCTCTCTCTCTCTCTCTCTCTCTCTCTCTCTCTCACCTCGTGGTCTGGTTACTTAGCAAGCAGTTGACCCGCCTACGGTATCTGAAAAAAAGAGATGAATTGTATTTTGGCATTATTGTCTTTCGGAATTTTCACTCGGCTTCAGGTCAGCTTGTGTTTGGTAAGTTAGCTTTTTTTTCTTTTTTTTTAATCATTTCACCCCGAGCAAGGCAGAAATGCCACTGATGAGCGGGGGGGGGGGTTAGATAACTGTAAAAAGATTAATTAGAAAAGAGTGAGGAGTACAAACTAGTTAGAAAGGAGCAATAGAAAACTGAGAATACAGGTGCGACGACAGATACATAGGTGGAGATAAAGGGAAGGATATACGGGGGTGGGGAGAGAGCTAGAGTCCAGTGGTTAATAGATGAGTATTGACATTGCATTTAATTTTCTGGAGGTTGTAGCCGTCAGGAAAGCAAGAATATTGGAGCGAGTTCCACAGGCGGGAAGTGCGAGAAAAGAAGCTTTTTTCTTATTGTTACTAATTTAAGTAAGGAAATGTATTTTGCTACTTACTTTTACTGTACATTTGTCTCTTCGCATATAGCAGCGGTTAAATTTAAGAAAAAAATTTTTTTCCCTCCAGTTAAAAAATGAGTCGGCCCTTTTTGGGCAGCCAAAGGGTTGTTTATTTCGTCTTTGTATGGTCTTTTCTTTAAACTTGCTAGAGAAGGTTCTGTAAATTATTTCGGCTTTGAAGGCTTCTCTCGACTTATAATAAGTTAAAACTTAATAATTTTTTAAAATTGGATTAGATAGTACCTACTATCGCCCGGTTTCACACTCCACTCTCTTTTTTTTAACAGGAGTAGAGGTGACTGCCTTGTTTCTTGTTTAGGAAGGGATTCCAGGTTATTTTCCCCTCTCCTTCGGTCTTAGTGTTAATTCAGTCGCAAGCTCTTTGAAGTATTTGAGTATGGTGGCAACGTCTCTTCATTCTAAGGGTACCAGATTGGCAGTTTCCTGGTTGCTGCTTCCGACTGGTAATTAGGAGCCCGAACTTTTGTGTAGCATCTTGAAAGGCTGCTCTGATCAACAGTTGAATAATATCGGAGCTTGTTGTAGTGCCATATCGCGCATGGAAGGGCGTCCCTACTTGAACTTCCGGTGGGCAAACTCGAGGCCACATTATGATGCAGGCAGCGCCAGTCTCCATCCTACACATGCTGCATACAGTGACCGACTGATTCTACTCTACCTCTCTCTCTCTCTCTCTCTCTCTCTCTCTCTCTCTCTCTCTTAATCACTATGAATGCACGCAAACAAAATAGCAAAACTAAACCAGCTAATCAGAAAACGCCCAAACCTGTCTGCGTCTCCTTCGCAAACATACGAGATATTCACAAACTTTTACAGCGTAGAATCATTCCTTCAAACAAACTCACCTGCTATCTTAGCTCTCTGTGAAACTAACCTTGACCCTTCTATCTCCTCTCCTAAGTTTTACTTTCCTGGTTATCTTCCCCTCTTCAGGAAGGACTCCAATGTTCATATGCATGGGCTTGGTGTTTCCCTCTAGCTAAGGTGGCCTCTCTTGAATCCCTGGATGATTCTTTCATGTGCTCACATCTCTCACTTTTAAGCTCGGTTAGCTATCTCTTCTTTCTCTATCGCTCCCCCTCCTCCTCTGACTGTTCAGTACTTGATAACATCTCTAACAATATCGATAAGGCCATTTCTTCTCATCCATCTGCCCATATATTTGTATTTGGTGACTTTAACGTCCACCACACCAAGTAACTGGAAAACTCTGTCATGGATTTTACTGGTGTTCACACAATTAATTTTCAATCACCCAGTCTCTTACGCAAGTGGTGAATTTCCTCACGCGTTTCTCCAATAACCCTAATGGAAGGGACTCACTGCTAGACCTCTGCTTCACTTCCATCCCCGACTCTTGCATTGCCAAGCAGCTCTGCCCTCTCGGAAACTCTGATCATGCCGTAGTTTCTGTTAACATCTCATTCCACTTCCACTCTACCGAAGAAACTCAGACCAGCAGAATATCCTACTGTTACCAAAGAGTAGACAGAGACGCGTTCTGCGACTTCCTGTGTGACATCCTTTGGAACAACCTTTCTAGTCTTCCCGTTCCGAGGTTTCCTCTTGGGTTAACGCTGGCATCGATGCTTTCATCCCAGCCAGGAAATTTCAGCTTAAATCCCATTTGTCCCCCTGGTTCTAGCCCACTTGCTCGGTCGCCATTACCCACCGGAATCACTTCTTCCGGCTTTATCGAAGCCACGCGTCGGACCAAAACAGGCGCCTTTTCGCTTCAGCTCGTAATAAGTGTAAAAACATACTTAACAAAGCTAAGATGTTGTTTGATGCCAGAATGAAGCAACGCATAGCATCTTGTAAGTTTGGCGCCAAAGACTACAGGCAACTCTGTAAAAGTGTGCTTAACAGGAGTAAAACCTCAATACCCCCTCTAATAAATAAATGTGAGGTCCTCACCACTAATTCGAGACTGGATTCGTCTGGGGTATCTACACCCGACTTCCCACCTAGAACTGAGGCTCAACTGAATGACATCCATATTACCCCTTCGCTGGTCTAACATAATCTCAAAACTTTACCCTCACAAAGCGAGCCGAGGGGACGGAATCCCAATCATAGTCTTGAAGAAATCTGTCCTCTCTAAGCTTTACAATTACTGCTTATCTGCTTCCTGCTTTCCTGCCTGTTGGATGTCTTCCACTGTAGTTCAGTTCCTATATTTAAGAATATTGGAGAACCCTCGGACCTCGCTAATTACAGCCTTATCAGCCTTCTTCCGATCTTTGGCAAAGTGTTCGAAGCCATTATCAACGCCGAGGTGGTTCAGCATCTCACAGCCCACAGGCTCCTCTCGGACAAACAGTATGGCTTCCGCCTCACCAGGTCTACTGCTGATATGCTAACGACCATCACTGAGTATATATACCAGGCTCTCGACTAGAATGGCGAAGCTCGAATTGTTGTCCTGGATATTTCCAAAGCGTTCGACAGAGTCTGGCATGCTGGCCTTCTACGCAAACAGCGGAACTATGGTATAACTGGACATTTGTTTGACCTAATCTAGTCATTCCTCTCTAATCGCACATTGAAGGTAATCGCACATTGAAACGGACATGCTACCCAAAATTACAATACGAACGCAGGTGTCCCTCAAGGCTCTATCTTAGGTCCTACGCTCTTTCTGATTTATATTAACGATCTCCCCGATGCTATAAGATCCAAAGTAGGCATGTACGCCGACGACACCACAGTTTACTCTCGCCTCGATCAAAAATCTGGTGAGTGTGACAAAGCGAACCTCGCTGCCGAGCTTGAGAAGGACCTCCAATCCGTGGTGGACTGGGGTAAGAAACGGCTTGTAAATTTTAATGCTTCCAAAACGAAGCTGCTATCAATTAACCATCATAGACAATCACTCATACCCCCCATTAGCATGGAACAGATTAGCCTCCCTGAGAGTAAAGCACTACGCCTTCTTGGCCTCACACTCTCAGCGGACCTCAAGTGGAATGACTATATCGAATCCATCGCAAAATCCGCTGCTATAAAAGTCGGTTCTCTGTGCAGGGTCAAGAAGTTTTTCCCGTTTGAGTCCGTCCAGTACATATATAAATCCGCCCGAGTATTGAATACTGCTGCCACATCTGGTCGGGTGCCCCTGCAATTCTCCTCGGGGCTCTTGACAAAATACAACAGAGAATTTGTAATGTGATCGATATCGACAAGGCAGCCCGGGTGCAGTCACTCTCTCACCGGCGTAATGTGGCTTCCCTGTGCCTCTTCTATAAATACTTTCACGGCTTCTGCTCCGATGAACTTAGATCATTGGTACTCCCTAGTTATGAATTTGCATGAGATACTAAATTAGCAGAGATATTAGATTATCAACTAGGTCCCACCCTTTTACAGTGAAACAGATAAAATGTAACCGCAATTTCTACTCTAACAGCTTCTTTTCTCGCACTAACCGCCTGTGGAATTCCCTTCCATATACTTGCTTCCCCGACAGCTACAATCTTCAGGAATTTAAATGTAAGGTTAATAGACACCTCTTATCACACTAACTAGCATCCATTCTCTCAAACTCCCTTCCCATCTACATCAACCCCATCCTCGGTATCCTCGTCCGTCTATCACCCTCCTCCTCCCCACGACATTTCCTATAGCTAACCACTCTTTCTCATCACTTTCCTCTATGTAACCTTCTGCGCAATAGTGGCAGTGGAATGCCTTGTTTGGGGTGAAATGATTAAAAAAAAACAAGGCCGAAAATAGGGGGTACCCAGTGAGGATCGAACTCACTACTCAGTTGCAATAGGATCTAGCAAACAAGCTTGCTAACCATTACACAACACCAAGGCGCCCAAGTGATTTTCTAAGCGCAGCTTAGCTGTGGCACAGGGCCGAAAGTATGGGACACCCAGTAAGGATCGAACTCACAACTCAGTTGTTATGGTTCTACCAAGACAAGCTTGCAAACCATTAGATCATCTCGAGGTGCCCTCATGATGATAACTGATAGTATCTGAAAAAGGTGGTAGAACATTAGTTAGCAGAAGACACTATATAGTTACTTATCTGAGTTCACTAACACCACACAAGCGACAACGTTAAATGTTGGTGTATTTCTGCCGCACCATGTGATATCGTAACGTTTCTGTTCATAACACTTTTGTTCTATTCATGATTTTATATAACAGATATATCTTATTCTTCGTTACCAAAGTATTGTCTTTATGATTTTCTTTTAAGCTGATAAAATTTTCATCGTTTATTTTCTGTGTAAAATAGAAACTTTTACGAAAATGTTGACATTCAGAAAGAAACAATTGAAATCCGAAAGCGCGTAATAGTGCCTTTCAGAAACGAAACAAAGAAAAGAGTGCTGAACTTTTTCACAATATCTGATCTTTTATATGGTAAATAATGTTGCACAATCTATATATGAAGAGGAAACTTAAAGCGTTACAGATGTTGTTTTTTTTTTCTTTGGTTAATAATAAGAATACTTTGGATAGAAAATGTGATCAACAAAGAAGTTTTAAGGAAAATAAGGACTACAAGTTAACTGATGTTTGCAATTAGAAAACATATATATTCGTCAAATTTCATGCTATTCATCTCGAGTTTCTTGACAAAATCAAACAAAGAATCTGTAATGTGATCGATCCCGCCCTGGTCGCTCAACTCCAGTCACTTCCTCACTGTCTCTTCTACAAATATTTTCACGGCTTCTTCCCTGATAAGATTAGCTACCTGGTGCCTACACTGCATGAATTTACTCGAGCTACTAGACTAGCTGCTAGCCCCCACCAACTCTTTTACAGGAAAACCAATAGAATGTAACTGCAACTTCTACTCTACCAGCTTCTTTGCTAGCACTTCCCGCCTGTGGAATTCCCTTCTGTGTGCTTTCTTCCTGGGGGGCTACAGTCTCCAAGAATTTAAATGCAATGTCAATTGACATCTCTTATCTTCTTGACCCACATCCGTTTCATGACAACCCTTATATCATGTTCTTCCTTTCCAATCCACTCTCTTCACACCGGTATTCTCACCCTTTTCTTATTCCTTATCTGACGCCCTTGTAACTTGTTCCTCTTTCTCATCACTCACCTCTTATGTAATCCCCTTCGTGCCAGTAGCAGTTCTGTCTTGTTTGGGGTGAAATGTTTAAAAAAAAAATTATACTTAAAAAATAAAAATGAATTCAATTCTTGTAAAAATTCATTATTCATCGATACATTTTTCTCTTGAAACTATGATATCCTGAATCTCCAAGAATTTAAATGCAAAGCCATTTGCCATCTCTTATCTTCTTGACTCACATCCTTTCTCTGACAACCCTTGTATCATGTTTTTCTTCCTTACCACTCCACTCTCTTCACACCTGTATTCTCATCCTTTTCTTACTCATACTCTGACTACCCTCTAACTTGTTCTTCTTTCTCATTACTCACCAATTTTGTAACCCCCTGATTAAAAAACAGCCTATGTGAAATTTTCTTTGAAATGATAAAAACTTTTTCTCCACATAAATTAGCCGACCAGCCAAGAAGAAGAAAGAAGAAAATAACGAACCTTCGTGAAATTCTCTTTTTATATAAAATGAGGAAAAAAATTAAATTAATCAAAGAAGAATGTCGACAGTCATGTGAAAGGTTTCATTTCAGTTCCTCGCGACCAACGTTGAAGTTCTCACTCGCCAATTATATTATCGGCCTCTAACCAAGCAAGAGACACTTCAAAAAAATTCCGCACAACAATTACAGAAAGCTAAATAATTCAATCTATCTTACGTTCTCTGCTTTTAAATGTATGCACACACACACACACACACACACACACACACACACACACACACACACACACACACACACACACACATATATATATATATATATATATATATATATACATTTATTTAGAAATTATAACATGGATATGTTATATCACTACAAAAGTAGCTATTTTGTTTCGACACTTCTTGTCTTGTCAAATGATGTGGTTCATTTTAAACTGAATAGTTTTAAAAAGTTAAAAACAAGCAAAACTCCTTTAATCAGGGAGGCATTGTTGTATGCACAATGTGGACTAATCAGAGTAAAGCATCTTCTAATTTGGAGAGTATGTGGGCAGACTTAAAACTAATCTTGGGGGCATTAGTATTAATATTTGATTAAACTGAGATCCGCATCATTAATTAACTATTATATCTACTTTACGTCTATTGAACATGTGAAGAGGCTAATCACTTGTTCCCTGTTTAGGATGTGGTTTCTGGCTTTCTCTTTTCTAATCTTTTCACGCTTTTCTTTTTCATTTTTTTTTCAATTGGTGTGTATAGACTAAACTATCACCCGGTTCACACTCCACCCACATCTATTGAACAGGTAAAGAGGCTCATCCCTTGTTCCCTGTTTAGGATATGGTTTCCGACTTTCTCTTTTCCAATCTTTTCACTCTTACGTAGCCCCCGGCACATCAGTGGCGTTACCGCCTTGCTCGGGGTGATATGATTTTTTCTAAGTTTAACAATTTAGTAGGTTTAGAAAGTTATTCATATATTTAACGAGGAAGAGAAAGACCGCATACATAAATAAACATACAAACATCCACACATGGGAAAATACACAAGTATATTCACAAATACTGGCAAACAGACATATTATTTGTATGCATTTACTTGTATGTGCGTGTATGTTTTACATGTATGTCTGTATGCTTTTGTGTGGGTATATATATATATATGTATATACACATATATATATATATATATATATGTATGTGTGTATATGTATATATATTCATACTTGTATGTATGTATGTTCAGATGTGCATGTATGCATGTCTATATCTATATATATGTATGTTTGCGTATGTATATGTATATGTCTATGTATATGTGTAAATATATCTACGTATGTATTTGTTTGTATATATATTATATATATATATATATATATATATATATATATATATATATATATAACACGAAAAAGCAACACATGGTAATAGCCTAACCAACCCCAAACATATCACTCTCTTATATCGTAACCAAGTGCACACCAACTACCAACTAGATGAAAATATCCTAAAAAAAACTCTCCGACAAACCCCAACAAAAGAATTACATTTATCATATATTACGCTAAATCCACAACATCCAACTCAATCGTCCGCAACGACTCCTCCCCCACCGTTAGCGATTTGCAAAAAAACAATTTCGTTTATAAATTCAAATGCCCCTTTCGAGAATGTATCTCTAACAAACTAAATAATACCTACATTGGACATACTACTAATTCGCTTTCGCGGAGATTTACATTGCACTTAAATGAAAATTCTAACATATTCCGACATTTAAAACACCACGGCTATCAACACACACTTCTTAGGAAAACACTTGTTGAAAATACATATATACTTAGACAAGAAAATAATAAACGAAAACTTAAAATTCTAGAAGCTATCTGCATCAAACAGTTTAAACCTAGCCTAAATAAAATAAATTTCGACACCTCCACTAACATACTTCAATGCCTATAATCGACGGGAGAGGTCATAGTTATTATACTTACCCCCTACACCATAGTAGTAGCAGTTCCCAGACCAATCCCTCATGCCACTATACACTCAATTGACCAAAAACCCACTACCACCATTCCTTCTCGGCCTACAGCCATGTGCGACACAAAAAATGGACCTGTCTAATTTTCTCTGTATAACTCCACTCTATTAATAATAATTTAAATTTTCTATATTCACTGAACATTGAATGTTCATCCTTTGATAATGGCTTATGTAAGCCGAAAGCTCAGAGCTGATAAAAAATCAACAATTATTGCGATTTCTTGTCGTCTTTCCATGACAACACTATCAAGCTAATCAGATCATACGAACGGATCTTACATAAAATAAATAGACAGAACTTGTCTATATTATTCAATGAAACCTGTATTAATGAAAAAATGCTGCCAAAATACACACAATGTGTATATATATGGTTAAATAAAATAAGGACAAGAGGAAAACTCTATTTTAAATCGCCTACGCGTTTCGTCCTGTGATGGGCTTTATCAAGGCAAAAAGACGAAATGAGCTTTATTCTAAATTACGCATCTATAAGCAAACAGTGTTTATAGATGCGTAATTTTTTAAAGACGCTCACAAATCATTTCAAAAGATTAACAGAATATTTTAGTTTTTAGAATTTCTTCATGTGCAGTGCAAAGTCACGAGATATTAAAATGAAGGGAATTTGATCGTTTTCTTTGAAAACTGTTTATTTCATATGTTAGTCTGTTTTAGATTCCCTTCATGTGGAAATTACATTAAAACAGACTAACATACATAATAAAATTTTCAAAGAAAACGATTGAATTCCCTTCATTTTAATATCTCGTGACTTTGCACTACACGTGAAGGAATTTAGAATCAAGCTCATTTCGTCTTTTTGCCTTGATAAAGTCCATCACAGGACGAAACGCGTAGGCGATTTAAAATACAGTTTTCCTCTTGTCTTTATTTTATTTAACCGTTCTGTCCTTAATATCAAATTATAACTGAGTATATTTTTACATATATATATATATATATATATATATATATATATATATATATATGTATATTTGTATGTACGTATGTATGTGTATAGATAGATAGATAGATAGATAGATAGATAGATAGATAGATAGATAGATGGGTGTAAGTTTGTTGTCCTTGTTTCAACGCTTTTTTGATCGTCAAACAAACTGTTTTAATTTTTTATTTAAAATACTGGATATATGTAGAGATGCGTATATTGATCAATTTTTGTGAAGGTGGGATGAACATTGCTGTCGTAACGCCTTTTATACAAACACAGACATAAATTAACACTTGTACAAGAATTGACGTGCGCAGTGACACACGCATACGCGAGCTAGACAACTTGGGCTCACACAGGCATAACTTCATATGAACGTTGTGGGGCTTAGCATATATATGTATATGTGTAACGTTTTGCACATGCATACGCATTTAATTTTAGTTTGTGTATTTGATTAAGTATATATCTAATTCTGTTTATATGTTCATACATTGAAATATGATTATATCTATCCCGACCTCATTCATTCAAGGCTAGTCACATTATGAATTCACCTTGACTGTATCCAATATGTAGCAATTTAATCTATGTACAAATAGAGCTTTAAAATTTAACAAGAACAATAGAAAGAGAAAACTGAAATTTATGGGACACATAATGAGGACAGATAGCAAGAAATAATGAGAATACCATGAACAGAACATGTGATCAATAAGGAAGTTTTAAGGAAAATAGGAACTACAAAGAAACAGATACTTACAATTAGAAAGAGAAAACTGAAATTTATGGGACACATAATGAGGAAAGATACTCAGAAATACCGAGAATAACACAAATAGGACATATGAATCATAATGTTTTACAAAAAATATGAACTAGTTGGAAAATGTTTATTATAATATAGGTAAAACTGCTGAGAGTTTTCGTACATATAATGATGTGGATATGCGCCGTGGTGCAGTGAATATCGGCTCGGAACAAGAAGTCGGGAAGCCGAGTTCGAATTCTATTTGAATTCCTTGCGTTCACTTACGCGCAAATACCCATGGGAAAGGTATTAATTTGTCTCTGCCCTCCAGTTATGGATTAAAAACAGGGTAGATTCGGTTTTATAGCATTGGCTGGCAACCAGTCTACCGCATTGGCAACCTACTGAGGGATAATCTTCTGTTCAGACAGTCATGTCTCTTTCGAGACATGATCGACTAAGCGTGTATCACATATGGCCCTTAACTGGCTGACTGAATGAAGTAAGAGAGCTTGTGTGATTTATAATTCATTTCTTACTCATACTCTGACTACCCTGTAACTTGTTCTTCTTTCTCATCACTCACCTCTTATGTAACCCCTGCACACCAGTGGCAGTTCTGTCTTGTTTGGGGTGAAATGATTAAAAAAAAAATTATACTTAAAAAATAAAAATTCATTATTCATCGATACATTTTTCTCTTGAAACTATGATATCCCGACTCTCCAAGAATTTAAATGCAACGTCAATTACCATCTCTTATATTCTTGACTCACATCCTTTCCCTGACAACCCTTGTATCATGTTTTTCTTCCTTACCACTCCACTCTCTTCACACCTGTATTCTCATCCTTTTCTTACTCATACTCTGACTACCCTGTAACTTGTTCTTCTTTCTCATCACTCACCTCTTATGTAACCCCTGCACACCAGTGGCAGTTCTGCCTTGTTTGGGTTGAAATGATTAAAAACAAACTTATACTTAAAAAAAATAAAAATGAATACAATTCTTGTAAATTTATAATTCACCGGATATGCTTAAATGAACATGACAGCGTTTAATCTCCTGACCATATTTGGATTATATAGGTTGATGTATTTGTGTTATTGGATGGCAGAGCAATGATAAACTCTTGCGAACGGTAAAAGCTTGCTTAGAACAACGGAAGACAAGAAGATAAGCACTATAATTATCGCATATGCCTTTAAACATTTATTATATCGCTTTTTATGAATTTTCTTTTCTTTAAGTTTTAATGTTTTTTCTAGTAATAAATATGATGATTCAAAACATTTCCCAGATTTATTTTGCTGGAAGGAAGTGCTTAGTTATATACAGTGGATCCTCGGTTAACCAACTTAATCTGAAGGCCGTTTGTGATACGAAATTTTCCTAAACTGAAACTATTTTTCCATAGGAATCAATATAAAATACAACAGCTACTTTTAGCATTTCCTTATTTTTAGAATAGTCGATTGATTCGGGAATACCATACTGTACAGCGAAATCCGACACACAAACGCCATGTTCATGTTTTGTGATTAGGAAATAAGGAGCAAATGCAGACAAACTAAATAGGAATGGTTCAACAACAAATGCACAGAAGTAGAAGGATTGAGCAGGACTAATAAAGTAGATATGCATAAAGAAATAAGGGAACTGACAGGACAGATAACATGCTCTTCAACAATATGTATAAAATCCAAGGATAGAACAATCATATTAGTGAAAAAAGAAATACGCTAGCGATCGGAAGAAGATATAAAAGACCCTTTGCACAATAAGAGAGAACAACTGACAATACACAAAGATAAAAACGGACCGGAAATATTAAATGGCTAAACTGAATAGATAAAAATCAGCCGGACCAGACGGCATTGTAATAGAGATGCTGACAGCCCTGGACTAATTCGGCTTAGAGAAAATTACAGAAATAATAACTGAAATTTCTAATAGTGGTGCAGATCAATTTTCATAGCACTACCTAAGAAGCCAGGTGCAAACGATTGCGAACTCCAACGAACAATAAGTTTGATGAGCAGCATAACAAAACTTATTAACCGAATTATGATGAATAGAGTGAGAAGCAGAATCTGACCAGAGATAGAACAAGTAAAATGCGGGTTCGTCAAAGACACTGGAACAAGGAACGCGATATTTATGATTAGGATGCTATCAGAAAGGGCAAAACAAATGAAAAGGACCTAAAGTAGGCCACAAAGAATTGATAGAAGCGCTCAGCATCATCGACATATTTGGGAATTAACCTCTACTAGTAGAAAACGGCCTGCATACGGGCAGGAAACGAATTCAGCAAATATACGAAGTTAGAAAGGGGCGAAAGACAAGGATGTGTCTTTTCACCGAATCTATTCAACTGGAACAGCGAGACTATTTTGAGGATCGTAGAAGTCATGCCAGGATTCGTCATCGGAGGCCACAATTTGAACAACATAAGGTATGCAGATGATACAATGCTGATAGCAGACAAGGAACAGAAACTACAAGACCTTCTACAGAAGGTAGCTGAAGAGAGCGACAAGAAAGTACTACAAATAAACTGCAAGAAAACCGAATGCATGGTCATCAGCAAAAAGAGCAGTCCAAAATGCCAAATACTGGTGGGGGTGGGGGGAATAAAATCAAGCAGGTACAAAATTTTTAATACCTGAAAAGTGTTCTAACAAAAGACGGAAAGTGTGACACAGAGATCCGAAGACGGATTGGCAAGGCGAAGAACACATTCCAGAAGCTGAGAAGCGTATTAAGAGACAGGAAAATTTCACTAGAAACAAAGAAGAGAGTACTGGATAGCTATGTGATGTCAGTTCTTCAATATACCAATGAATGTCAACAAAGATGAAGGAAAAACTTGAAGCAACTAAAATGTGGTTCTACAGAAGGATGCTGCGCATATCATGGTTCGTGCATGTGAGCAATGATGAGCTTTTGGAAAGGATGGAGACGAAAAGAAAATTAATACTGAGCATCAGAAAAAAAGCTAAAGTTCCTGGGACATGCAATAAGGAAGGAGGGCTTAATGAATCTGATACTCACAGGTCAGATAGAGGACAAGAAAGACAGGGGAAAGCAATGGGTAACATACTTGACAGACATGAGCAAGTGGATGACAACGGGGTTTGGGTCGGGTAACAGAAGAAAGCGTGCTAAGAGACACCAGAAATAGGGAGATGTGGAAGACCTTGATCGCCTTCCTCGTGATGGGACATGGCACATTGAAGAAGAAGAAGAAGAAGAAGAAGAAGAAGAAGAAGAAGAAGAAGAAGATGATGATGATGATGGGACATGGCACATTGAAGAAGAAGAAGAAGAAGAAGAAGAAGAAGAAGAAGAAGAAGATGATGATGATGATGGGACATGGCACATTGAAGAAGAAGAAGAAGAAGAAGAAGATGATGATGATGATGATGGGACATGGCACATTGAAGAAGAAGAAGAAGAAGAAGAAGAAGAAGACGATGATGATGATGATGGGACATGGCACATTGAAGAAGAAGAAGAAAAAGAAGAAGAAGAAGATGATGATGATGATGATGATGGGACATGGCACATTGAAGAAGAAGAAGAAGAAGATGATGATGATGATGGGACATGGCACATTGAAGAAGAAGAAGAAGAAGAAGAAGAAGAAGAAGATGATGATGATGATGATGATGATGGGACATGGCACATTGAAGAAGAAGAAGAAGAAGAAGATGATGATGATGATGATGATTTTTTAAATTGTTTTTCTCTCAGTTTTTTTTTCTTTACCAGTATCACTGTTAATTTTCTTTTGAGCATTGACTAAGAGATAATGACGAGAAAAAAGGCACAGTACAATAAAATTGGAAAAGAAAATCACATCACATTACAT
Source organism: Ascarosepion bandense (assembly GCA_037127315.1). Classification (NCBI taxonomy): domain Eukaryota; kingdom Metazoa; phylum Mollusca; class Cephalopoda; order Sepiida; family Sepiidae; genus Ascarosepion; species Ascarosepion bandense. The sequence continues at coordinate 3,242,776 of JBBBDQ010001325.1, forward strand.
CACAGCACACGAATATATACATTGCGTTCTTTGATTCAGAAATGATTCTCTTCGAGTTAAGTTCGTTCCGCTAGGTTCAGCAATGTTGCTCGAAAATCAAAATTTTATTCGATAACCGAGGCATTTTCATCACAAATTTTTTATTCGAAAACCGATTGGTTCGACATGTGAGATATTCGAGAACCGAGGTTGCTTTGAATATAAGAAAATTAATCTTTAGTATTTTATAAGTGTTCCTGGTTCCGAAAAATAAAAAATAAAAGAGGGAATATGACATAAGTTTACCTATCTATACAGAATATCACAGTATTCGTTCAGTTTTTGAATGTTAATCTTTACAAACAGACGGTTGTGTCCGAATGCTGCCAGACAAGCCCTAAATGATGCACACAATTATGTTAGTTAATCGTATATTCTACAAGTTTATGTAAATATAAACTTTTTAGGTACCTCCATTACGTCATATACGTCAATGAAAAAAAAACAGCATAGTATGATTAAAAAAAGGCCCCAAAGTTAATCAAACAAACTTTTTCCCACAAAATGTTTATATTTATTGAAGAGGAAAGATCAAAGTAGTTTTTAATTATTTAAAAAAAAAAATTAATCCTTTCTAACATTTTCAAAATTTTGTCAGAATGTTTTGTTTTGAAAAGTTTTGATTGAGTTAGTGGCTAAGAAACGTTTTATTACTGTTTGACAATGGACACCAAATGATTGCATTTGCCACTTTTTTAGGTTACAAACACATTAATTTGGAAATTCTTGCAAAAATCAAATAATCGTCGGATTTTAATAAAACTTTCAGTATTCATTCACAAATAAATGAAATTACTTTGGAAATTATTATTTTTTAAAAATCTTGAAAACAATATTTTTTTCCTCTGTTACCCCCACTTCACATAAAACCATGAAATGTTAAAAAATTTTAATTATTTGCTAACTTTTGTTTTATTAGTTCAACGCAGGACTCATTGAGAAATATAAATCACCTATTTTTTTATCTTAAGTTTGCAATCACTATCCAAAAACCTTCTCCGAAGAGTAAAATAAGAAATGCAATAAAACTTTGATATAATTTAAATTGATAATCTTTTAATTACTGGAATAAGTAATAACTATTGAGGACATTATACTCTGAAAAAAAAATTTTTCGATTAATAATAAAATTTTTAAAAAATTGTTTTCATTCTTTAAATTTTTTTATTATTAAATAATTTAATAATATATAAGCTTTTAAAATATTTTTAAAATCTGCAAAGAATTGATTGCGAGTAAACTTTTTAGTTAAGAGCTGATTATCATATTGCCGACCTAAAATTGAAAAGTTTAATAAAAATCATTTAGCAGAAATATTTTAAATTAATTAAATAAAAAAATTGTTTGTGTTCATTTACGTTCCATTTTTGAATAAGTAAGGTGTTCTATAAGAGTCATAACATGTTTCCATAATTATAACATCTGCAGTACTATAAAAATTAAATTAGATATTTTTACCATGCCTTAGACTTAGTGGTAACTTAATACTATGAAAAATACATAATAAAAATATTAATAAATAACATAAACTAACTTAGTTTGGTTATTTTAATTTCATTCTTTCTTATTAAATTAAAATTATTTTAAAAGAAATTTAAATTTTTAAATTCGTATTTATTCAGAAAGCATATTCAAATGTCTGGCTATAAATATAAATTAAAATTCTAGTAAATATTATATAATTACTGAAATTATTAAATTAAATTTTTAATTTTGCTATTTAGTTAAAAACCAAAAAAAAAGAAATTAAAATTTTATGTTTTTTTGGCCCGTATGGTCGCAATTCGAGTTCGAATTCCAGTCGAATTCATCGCATTCACTTACGCGCAAATACCCTTGGGAAAGGTATTAATCCGTCTCTTCCTTCCAGTTATGGGTTAAATAACAGGACAGATTGGGTTCTATAGCCTTGGCTGGCAACCAGTCTACCGTAGAAAGCAATGGCAAACTACTGCGGGATAATCTTCTGCCCAGTCAGTCATATCACTTTCGAGACATGATCGCCCAAGCGTGTTTCACGTATGGCACTTAACTGACTGGTCGCAATACTTTCCGTCTTGGCGACTTCCGGATGTCATAAATCATACAACAGTGATGATAGGTAGAGCTACCGTAGTTAAAAAGTTTGTTTTTTTTTATTGTAAATTTCTGGCAGTAAAGAATTATTACTTGATTGAAATCAGATAAAGGTAAGTTTCAATTTTAAAAATTGACTTAAATGACGTGTCAACGAGGTATATTTTATTTTTGCAAGATTTTTTAAACAAAAATTTGGCGTTTAAGTACTGTTGACAGAATGTGTCGATCAATCAAAAATGGTGGGAAATTTAAATTTAATTTTTCCGATTTAGAAAAAAATTAGATTAAAATCAATATAATTTCGGTTTAAAAAACACCAGTGTAATTTTCATTCGGGAATTAAAATTAATTTTAAAGCTTGAAGATTACTTATGTATTTTTAAATATAATCTTTAAATTTCAATTTAAATTTAGGTATCGAAAAATGGACGGAGGTACCTACTTTATATGTACGTTTATTTATATGTTTGTTTTTTAAATTCTTATTTCACTAAATATTTTTATGTAAATTCTGATCCACCATACTTAGCTTTTCACCACATCGGGTTGTCAGTAATCAACCAATATGTCAGAATAATAACTATCGGGATTAAGAAATGCTAGCATTGAACATTTCATGCTACAAGTAAGTAAGTAATACTTGTTTCAAATAAGATTAATTTAACTTTACATTTGCTAATTTTCCTCAAATAACGTCACAGAAGTATATATTTTTTATTTTTGCAAGACTTTTTAAACTTTTGTTTACAAATGTGTGAAAAATGGCTGACTTTTACTGAAAACGACCAAGCAATATAATTTCTATGTGAAATACATTAGATTGTTTGCTTATTGGAAATAGTAAATTTAATCATTTAGCTTTTAATCCTATCTAAAAAGAGAGCCTCAAGAAAGCCTTTTCATTTCTCAAGATTGATTTTAAAACTTAGGTATCGAAAATTAATGAAAGTATCTAATATAAAGACATCAGTTTAAATTAGGACCACTATGTATGTGTATAACATAACAAAACCTTGAGCAATATGTAAACACGGGGAGATGGCATGATGACTATTAACAGACTGACGCCGTAGATTGGGTAGAAATGAACTGTAGATGCATTCACATAAACAGGTGTTTTGCATATCAGTTCTAAATATATTCTATTTCCTGTTCTTTTTAGCTTTTAATAAATTTTAACGTTTCCCTATTTTTCTTAAAACCTATTCTGCCAAGTATTTAGGTAGGCTACGTGCTGTTTTCCACTGTCCCTCTTACTTTCAATACTTCTCTCAGTGTTAAACTTTCCAAGCCCTCTTTCCTCGTTTAGGAATTTCAATTGCATCATTCTAATGTTATGAATATATCCTTTTTGTTTTCAGTTTCTTTAAAACTTCATCGTTGCTTACATGATTAGTACATGGCATTCTCAGCATTCTTTTGTAGAACTATATTTCTGTTGCTCTTCTTTATCTGTAAGGAGATTATCTAGTATTCACTGCCCTATAGAAGGACTGCCACTTTTCTATTTTTCAATACTTTTACTTTTAAACAAATAAATTTTCTTACCCTTGTGAAAGTATATGGAAACTGGAAACAATATCGTTGGTCATGATGCCAGATGATAAAAAATTGAAATTTTAAAAGAAGACATAACCTCATTAAACCGTTGATCACAGATTTTCTTTTTTAAATTGACAAATTTCGGACAAGTGTTTGTTTAAAACAATTGGTTCGTATATCAATTACTCAACATTAATATTCTGATCGTTCTCAGAAATTTTGAACTGCAGAAGTGTTCTGAAATATTACTCACCAAACACTTATCAAAGCCAACGCATTTTCTTTTTCAAAGAGACAATTAGCCAACAATAAAAAAAATTCAGCCAAGCTGCAACCAGTGTATTCTTATTCTATTATTATTGAAATTCAGACAGTTTTATACTAACCATTCTTGGTAACTTTTAGTAAGAATCAAGTGGCAGCTGTTATTTCAGTACTAAGATTATTCAAGTTGGGTTTAGTAATTTTTCTATCTGAATTTCCGGAATAAAAAATTATCAGTATTTACACTATGGTGCAGTGGATATCGGCTCGGAACGAGAAATCGGAGAACCGAATTCGGATTCCACTTAAATTCTTTGCATTCATTTACGCACAAATACCCTTGGAAAAGGTATTAATCTGTCTATTCCCTCCAGTTATAGTTTAAATAATAGAACAAATTGGATTCTCTTGCCTGGGCTAGCAACCAGTTTACTGCAGAAAGTAATGGTAACCTACTGCGGGATAATCTTCTATCCAGTCAGTCATGATAGACTGGATAGTCAGGCGAGACATGATCGCCTAAGCGTGTATCACATATGACATTTAACTGACTGACTGACTTTATTATTTGGTTGAGCTCGCTTGGATATTAATGAGTCTATCACACCAACAATCACGGTCCTGCATCTAGGTCGGAAGATCATTAGGGAAGCATTCTGTGTCATAATAGAGCTGGTCAATCTAGGTCATTGCTAGGCAAAAAGTCTGATTTGTACCATAGCTAGGCGTCCAGAACAGTAGATCACTCGCGAGTTCTTGTTTTTCTCGTTATCAGTTACCTGTAAAGCGGGTTCGCGTAAGATTGCAGAGTTATCGAAGATGGATCCAGAAAGCTGTGATTTAGTTGGATTTTGTCTCCAAGACACATCTGAGTTTAGGTTCTATCAAGCTTAGACTCTAGGTTTTTTTTTATTCATGTCCAGGCATTGTCACCTTAATCACTGCAGACATCATTTTGTTGTTTTTATCACAATGATTTGGTTGTTTTGTTCTCCATCCTTCTTCAGTTGCCTGTCGATCCTAACAACTTTGAGATAATTTTGAACTGTACCTTCTACCTAATCTAGGCAGGTATATTCTTCTCGTTCCGCTGTATATATCTAAGGATATCTCGTCTCGTTCTTTTTAGTATTGCACAGTTATTGCTTACTCTTTTTCCATTAAGCAACTTCTACACTATCAACTTCTTTTCTCGCACTTCCCGCCTGTGGAATTCCCTTCCGTTCACTTACTTCCCCGACAGCTAAAGTCAATAGTCATCTCCTATCTCACTAATTTGCATCCTCTCTCTCGTACTCCTTTCCGCGTCCATTCCACTCTCATCAGTATTCCCATCCTTCTCTTACCCACTTCCTGACACCCCCTATAACCTGTCCCTCTTTCTCATAACTTTCCTAATATGTAACCCCTGCACAACAGTGGCAGTAAACTGCCTTGCTTGGGGTGATATGATTATAAAAAAAAGTTCAAACCCTTACTATCCGACCCAACTATTCACGAACTAATTCTTTAACCAACTATTCAATTATCTAGTATAATTCGTTTTCTCTTAACTACCTCCTAACCTAATTTTAATACCTTGCTCCATTTCGTGAGCAAATATATTAAATATTTTTCTATATTATTGAGATGTGTTATTGTAATTATTTGCATTATTTGCATTATTTACATTGAACTGTTGGCTCATCTTTATTGCAATATTCACAACGTTTCGGCCGATATACACTCGGATCTTCTTCGGGTGATTAGTATTTCAAACTAAACTTTTTGTTTCGATTATTTTTATTATTCCTCAAATACATAGGGCCTAGTCGAAAAAGTGTTGGTTAGTTCCAGTTACTTCACCCAAAGAGATGTGAGATCATTACCTGGCTACATCAGAGGTGAACAAAAACTTGGATAGTTCAGTTAAAGGGAGAGATTTAAGACAACTGGAAGTAGCATAACACATGGAACGAGAACAATCTACACCAGTCAACGAAATAAAGGGTTCTGTTGGAAATTCCAATCACTTTAACAAGGTCGGAACTTGAATACGGAATGCTTTTTGTTCATTCCAAACTTTACGAAAAATATTTTAGTTTTATTTAATTTTTTTATAATCATTTCACCCCCAATCAAGGCAGTACTACTACTGGTGCGCATAGGGTTATAAAAGAAAAGAGTAATGAGAAAGAGAAACAAGTTACAGGCGGGGGTATCAGATAATGGGTAAGAGAAGGATGAGCGCAATGGGGTGAAGAGAGCTGCATAAGAGGAGAGTGGAAAGGGAGAAGAACATGATACAAGGGTTGTCAGGGAAAGGATGCGAGTCTAGAAGATAAGAGGTGGCAACTGACGTTGCATTTAAATGTTCGGAGATTGTCAGTCAGTCAGTTAAGTGCCATGCGCGATACACGCTTGGGCGATCATGTCTCGAAAAAGACATGACTGACTGGGCAGAAGATTATCCCGCAGTATGTTGCCATTGCTTTCTGCGGTAGACTGGTTGCCGACCAAGGCTGTAGAACCCAATCTGTCCTGTTATTTAACCCATAACTGGAGGGAAGAGACGGATTAATACCTTTCCCAAGGGTATTTGCACGTAAGTGAATGCAAGGAATTCAACTGGAATTCGAACTCGGTTCCCCGATTTCTCGTTCCGAGCCGATATCCACTGCGCCACAACGAACATCGGAGATTGTAGCTGTCAAAAAAGCATGTATACGGAAAGGAATTCCATATGCGAGAAGTGCTAGAAAAGAGGCTGAGGGCAGAAGCTGCGGCTACATTTGATTAGTTACGCTGTAAAAAGGTGGGACGTAGTTACTAGTCTAATAGCTCGAGTGGATTCATGCAGAGGTGACACCAGGGAGATCGGAACAGAAACCGTGAAAGTACTTCGATGAGACAGAGGAAAGCCACATTACGTCGATGTGAAAGTGACTGGAGTTAAGCTACCATGTCGGGATCAATTACAATGCAGATTCTCCGTTGGATTTTGTCAATAACACCCAGATGAATATCAAGGGCACTCGACCAGATGTGACAGCAATATTCAGTGTACGGGTGAATGGTCACCTGAATCCATCTTGCACATATACAAATCAACTATCCATCCGTGCATGGAATACTGCTGTCATATATGGTCAGGCGCCCCCGCTGTTTATCTCAGTGTTCTCGACAGGCTCCAAAAGGGAATCAGTAATGTGATAGGTACCGACTTGGCGGCTCGACTCTAGCCACTTTCTCACCGACGGGATGTGGCTTCACTCTTCTATAAATAATTTCATGGTTTCTGTTCCATATGGAAATGAATGCTGAACGATTTTCTCATAGAAAAGAGGTTGCTTCAAGAGGAAACTTAAAACCACGGAGAAGTGGTTCTTCAAAAGAATGCTAACAATAAAATGGATAAAGCGTGTAAGCAAAGAGGCAATTTTTAAACAATTAAAGCAATAAAGCTTACTGAAGAATACATAGGAAACAAATTATTTTTTACCAAAATGTTATGACAGTTCATAAGAAAAGAAAGTAATCCGTGAAGAGCCATAAAAAAAAAAAGATGATGATTTTCTGCATAATACTATATGGTAGTGAATACTGGACAGTTTCCTCACAAATGAAAAAAAGATTTCAGAAGAACATGGACGGAGCAAGTAATGAGGCAATTTAAAAAATAAAATAAAATCAATAAAACTCACTTATTCTTAGAATCTGAGATAGTTGAAACTTTTAGGACAGATAATGAGGAAAGAAGGTTTGAAAAATCTGACACACACAGTGCATATCAAACGCAATAGCGACAAACGAAAAGAACAACAAAAAAAACTACTAAATAAGCGTGTAAATTGATGGCACAAGCGAAAGTGTGGGGAGGATATTAACAAGGAAAAAGATAAAAAGGTAAAAGCAAAAAAGAATATGAAGCTGGGGAGAGCAGTGATTGCACACATTCTGAAGGAATATGGCACATAGAAGATTTAGAAAATTTTTAAAGAAATCTGAATATCTTTGTGGATTTATTATAAACCTATTTTTACTGATTCATTCTTCAGGGTTTGTATTTTTCTCACTTGAGGATTGTACAACTGATAAGTTTTATACAATAGATTGTCAAAAAAGTACTGAACAAAAAGATAAAAATTACAAAAGAGAGGAAATTGTGGAGAGCAGTGATTGCACAAACCTGATGAAACATGGCACATAGAAGATTATCATTGGAAATTTTGTTCAAAAACTGAATCTTTTTGTGGGTTTGTTGTTAAACTATTTAAGCTAGATTTTAAGGTACGCAGATGGTACAGTGCTGCTAGCAGACACAGAAAGGAAACTACAAGACTTCTTACAGAAGGTAGCAGAAGAAAGTAACAAGAAAGGACTAGAAATAAACTGCACGAAAACTGAGTGCATGGTCATCAGTAAAAAGGGCAGCCCAATATGCCAAATACAGGTCGGAGATACTAGAATCAAGCAGGTACAAAAATTTAAATACCTGGGAAGCGTTATAACAGAAGACGGAAAGTGCGACAAAGAGGTCCGAAGGCGAATTGGCATGGCGAATGAAGCATTCCAGAATTTGAGTAAGATATTAAGAAAAACGGGATAATTTCGCTAGAAACTAGGAAGAGAGTATTGGATTGCTACGTGATGTCCGTCCTTCAATATGGCAGTGAATGCTGGACAATATCATCAAAGATGAAGGAAAAATTTGAAGCACTGAAATATGGTTCTACAGAAGGATGCTGCGAATATCATGGATCGAGCATGTGAGCAATGATGAGGTTTTGGAAATGATGGAAACAAAAAGGAAATTAATACTGAGCATCAGGAAGAGACAGCTGAAGTTCTTGGAACACGCAATGAGGAAGGAGGACCTGGAGAATCTGATACTAACAAGGCCAGATAGAGGGAAAAAGAGACATGGGGAAACAACGAATAACATATTTGAAGGAGCTAATCAGGTGGATGTTAGAACGAGTATTGCACGGTGTAACAGGAACCACCAGGGATAGGGAAACGTGGAAAGCCATGATCGCCTACGTCCTGAAGGGACAGGGCACATAGAATAAGAACCCCTGACAAGTGTTATACAATGGATTGTATAAAATGATAAAAGAAATTAGTACTTAACAGTTATGTAATATATGGTACTAAATATTGGATAATCTCCTGACAGATAAAGAAGAGATTTGATATGGTTCTTTAGAAAATATCTTTGAATACTATTGACTAAACATGCGGCCAACGAGAAAATTAAAACAAAAATAATACTTTTTCCTTAAGATAACAAACTAGTTAAAATTTTACAGGATATATAAATTTCTGGAATGTATGAGAAAAGAAGGCTCGGAAAATTTGACGCTCATAAGATATATTAGAAGCAAAAGGATGAAAAAAATCAAGTGACCTATCTAATGAGCTTGTGTAAACAAATGGCAGGACAAGGAATAATATGGTGAAAACACTGTTTTGAGATATAAAGGAGAAAAATAATCACTTACGTCCTAAATAAGCACAACACATAAAATAATTATTGTTTTTGTCGATAATTTTTCAGTTCGAAATAACTGAAAAAAGAAATGTTCTTAAATTCCCAAATCAATCAAGGATCATATTTTCAGTGTGATTAGGTTAATATTCAATCAACATTTTTCTAGCCCTATTTTAATCATGAGGAATTCTCAAATGGTTTTCTATTTCACATTGGCCAATGGTTAATAAATGGTAAATGCGTGCTTGCAATGAATACAGACTGTAAATATTGATTTTCATCCGTCAAGAAAATGCTTAAGATGTTTCTGGCGTGTAATTAAACAAATAAATCAGAGAAGTGATAAGCTACGTGGAAATTGTCACAACACAATAGCCCCTTGCACATGCAATCATATGCGTGTGCTTGCTAAAAATGTTGTTCATTGATTTAGCTTTTAAATTGTGTAAGTATATAATTACATTAAAAACTGTGGCAGCTTTGCAGATGACGCTTCTGAACCTAGAAGGTGAAATTGATATCAGGCTTCAAAATACGTTATTAACAAAAGAACAATTTTTCGATGAATTACAAACTGGAGTCAGTTAAGTGCCATACGCGATATAGGATTTTGGGTGATCATGTCTCGAAAGAGACATGACTGACTGGATGTGCGTTGTGGTGCAGTGGATATCGACTCGGAACGACAAATCGGGTAGTCGAGTTCGAATTCCAGTTGAATTCCTTGCATACACTTAAAGGCAAATACTCTTGGCAAATGTATTAATCCGTCACTTCCTTCCAGCTATGGGTTAAATAACAGGACAAATTGGGTTCATCAATCTTGTGTATGTTATTTTCCCTTCTAACTATCCATATTAGTTATTTCTTCTGTTAAAGATTCTCAAATGAGGTGACTTCTATTATTTAAAAAAGTTCTTTTTTAAAGATTTTATAGCGTCAATCCACAAGGTTTAAGGAAGTGTGTTCCTCGCTATGACTAACAGGATTCACTTGTTCAAAGCTATTTCAACCATTGAGCTGTGGAAGCGATTGTATACAGTTGATAGTTTAGATATTCCTAAATGAGTTTGGCGTCATGCTTGGCATCCGTAGAAAATCTTTGATCTGAAGAATCTATTGAACAAGTGTAGAGGCTCATCCCTTGTTCCCTGTTTAGGATGTGGTTTCCGGTTTTCTCTTTTCTAATCTTTTCACTTTTCTTCTTTTCTTTTTCCATTGGAGTAGATAGACTAAACTATCGCCCGGTTCACACTCCACCCACGTCTATTGAACAGGTGTAGAGGCTCATCCCTTGTTTCCTGTTTAGGATGTGGTTTCCGGTTTTCTCTTTTCTAATCTTTTCACTTTTCTTCTTTTTTTTCCATTGGAGTAGATAGACTAAACTATCGCCCGGTTCACACTCCACCCACGTCTATTGAACAGGTGTAGAGGCTCATCCCTTGTTCCCTGTTTAGGATGTGGTTTCCAGCTTTCTCTCTTTTAATCTGTTCACTCTTACGTAGCCCCCGGCACATCAGTGGCGTTACCGCCTTGCTCGGGGTGATATGATTAAAAAAAAAAAAGAACAATCAGTCCCACATATGTACGTGTCCGTTGACGTTAACTATTTGGACATGCCTCCTAACGCCTAACGCACTGTATGTCTCAAAAGTGGGCGTACTGTGAGACATCATGGCAAGATTTTCGAGAAAATAAGACAACCGGTACAACTTGGGAGTCACATCTTATTTGGGCATATTTTAAATTGAAGACCGTGCTAAGTGAAGTGGGTTACTTGACCTTTCTAGCTAAAAGTTTAAGAACTGCTTTTATCAAAATCCGTTAAAAAAAAATAGGGAATTACTGGTTTAAACTCAGACCTATAATCTCGCAGGTATACGATCAAAAGTCTAATGCCATTCTGCGATCTACTAATCTACATTTTTTAATCCATTGAGTGAGGTTAGGCAAACAGAACGATTAAGATACCATCACATCATATGCAAAATGTCTTCAATGGAGGATAGTTATAACAATTTTGCCAGGCAGAGAAGTTGATGAATATTTCTTAGAATATGTTGAGGATGTTGGTTAGCAATATTTTCCTGGAACTTCAGAACAGGTTAAACTATCCTTTTGGCGTTAATTATTCTTTTTACAAGCACTAAAAATAATCAAGAGATATGACACGCTAATTTTGTGTCATATATTGTCCGGTATTTTGTGGACAATTATATTCGTGAAGATGTCGCTTTTTAGTTAGATTTGCACACAGAAACATCTATTATTTACATGCGTCAATGTAAAATCTGTTTTTATAACTGAACATAGCGTAGCGACATTTGAACTACCAGGAAAACTTAAGGCACACCACCGGTGACATCTTTTACCATAAGTAGAAATTTATATACATGTTCCTGGTATACCCTTTGTAAACTGGGTGTCATAATAAATATTGAACTTTGACTATTTGTACCCTACCATCACTTTGTTGGGGTGCTTCTTTTTGGGTCAATAATAATAATTATAATAACAACTGTCCATCTTGTATATAGGTTGTACGGTGTTAGTATCCGTTGAATATAAAACTCGATATGATAGAGTGGGCCAATATCTGCACTGGAAAATATGCAACTTTTACGGGAAGAAAACTGCAAGAAAATGATATGAACGTCACCCATACCCGGTTACAGAGATAGTACCTGTAACAATTTTATGGGACTTGACAATATACACAAACAAAATAATCAAGGTTAATCGCCTAGACATCGTGATCAAAGACCACAAAAAGCGGAATGTCCTTTCTTATTCAAAGACAGTTCCTGTAGATTGTAATGCATCTTTGAAGATCTTCAAAAAACTATCAAAATACGTGGATCTTGAAGAGGAGATCTCATAAACGTGGCACATGAGGTAATCAATAATCCCAGTTGTAGCTGGAGCTCTCAGATTGATTGGAATAGGTGTCGATATATACATTGAAGGGATTCCTGGTAGTCCAAGCTTTAAAGAAATACAAAAATTGTACTCACAAATACAACTCATAAATTACGAAGCGCTTTATCTGAGTAAAATGTATGTGATCTTGGGTTTCTGTTTATATTTTTGCATAAAAATTGGTGAAAAGGTCATGCAACCATTTCTAACCATTGCTCTCTGGTTGGGACCCAAAAAGAAATCAAAGGGAACAAAATGAAAACAATAATAATAATAATAATAATAATAATAATAATAAGAAGAAGAAGAAGAAGAAGAAGAAGAAGAAGAAGAAGAAGAAGAAGAAGAATAGAACGCGATTGGAATTACAACGAGAATGACGTGTTTTTTTGAGGCACCTGAAAACGTAACGTTTTTTTTCTTTTTTTTTTTCGAATGAAATTTTGTTTTACTATTTTAAACGTAAACATTAATTTTTAATTTTACTATTTTAAACGTAAACATTATTTTTCTTCGTATATAATTTAAATTGTATGTTTCTTCTTTAAATGATCCTAAAAGATTTATTAACTAGTTTTCTAAAATAAAGCAAGACAATAGAAAAAAATACGATGAAAAACACTAAAAACAGTTTGATACAATTTCTACGATATCCTTTCTTAGAAAGAATACGTAATAATTTATTTTTATTTGTATATTATTAGCCATAACAACACGCCACGACCTGCCTTAGGTCTTCCCGCAGACTTGGTTGGTAGTGCGACCATAGCAGAAATCGAAATATGATGAAAATGGCATAATAATAATAATAATAATAATAATAAGAAGAAGAAGAAGAAGAAGAAGAAAGAAAGAAAGAAAGAAAGAAAGAAAGAAAGAAAGAAAGAAAGAAAGAAAGAAAGAAAGAACGTTATAAAGACATCGATATTCACAGATTATGTCACTAGTTCCTCCTGGTGTGAAATGGTGACCATAGCAGAAATCGAAATATGATGAAAAATGGCATAATAATAATAATAATAATAATAATAATAATAATAATAATAATAATAAGAAGAAGAAGAAGAAGAAGAAGAAAGAAAGAAAGAAAGAAAGAAAGAAAGAAAGAAAGAAAGAAAGAACGTTATAAAGACACCGACATTCACAGATTATGTCACTAGTTCTCCTGGTGTGAAATGGGTGACCATAGCAGAAATCGAATATGATGAAAAATGGCATAATAATAATAATAATAATAATAATAATAATAATAATAATAATAATAATAATAATAAGAAGAAGAAGAAGAAGAAGAAGAAAGAAAGAAAGAAAGAAAGAAAGAAAGAAAGAAAGAAAGAACGTTATAAAGACACCGACATTCAGATTATGTCACTAGTTCCTCCTGGTGTAATGGTGACCATAGCAGAAATCGAAATATGATGAAAAATGGCATAATAATAATAATAATAATAATAATAATAATAATAATAATAAGAAGAAGAAGAAGAAGAAGAAGAAGAAGAAAGAAAGAAAGAAAGAAAGAAAGAAAGAACGTTATAAAGACACCGACATTCACAGATTATGTCACTAGTTCCTCCCGGTGTGAAATGGTGACCATAGCAGAAATCGAAATATGATGAAAAATGGCATAATAATAATAATAATAATAATAATAATAATAATAATAAGAAGAAGAAGAAGAAGAAGAAGAAGAAGAAGAAGAAGAAGAAAGAAAGAAAGAAAGAAAGAAAGAAAGAAAGAAAGAACGTTATAAAGACACCGATATCTACAGATTATGTCACTAGTTCCTCCTGGTGTGAAATGGTGACCATAGCAGAAATCGAAATATGATGAAAAATGGCATAATAATAATAATAATAATAATAATAATAATAATAATAATAATAATAATAATAATAAGAAGAAGAAGAAGAAGAAGAAGAAGAAGAAGAAAGAAAGAAAGAAAGAAAGAAAGAAAGAAAGAAAGAAAGAAAGAACGTTATAAAGACACCGACATTCACAGATTATGTCACTAGTTCCTCCTGGTGTGAAATGGTGACCATAGCAGAAATCGAAACATGATGAAAAATGGCATAATAATAATAATAATAATAATAAGAAGAAGAAGAAGAAGAAGAAGAAGAAGAAGAAGAAGAAGAAAGAAAGAAAGAAAGAAAGAAAGAAAGAAAGAAAGAACGTTATAAAGACACTGACATTCACAGATTATGTCACCAGTTCCTCCTGGTGTGAAATGGTGACCATAACAGAAATCGAAATATGATGAAAAATGGCATAATAATAATAATAATAATAATAATAATAATAATAAGAAGAAGAAGAAGAAGAAGAAGAAGAAGAAGAAAGAAAGAAAGAAAGAAAGAACGTTATAAAGACACCGACATTTACAGATTATGTCACTAGTTCCTCCTGGTGTGAATACTCAATGATTAAGTAATAATATCAAAATAATAAGGTTAGTGCAAAGCAGTTGTTTATATTTACAGTTACTTGGATTCCATTGACAACCAGCAATTGTTACTGGTACATGAGTGCAAAAAAATTCGTTATCTAATAACATGTATCTGCTCACTTCACTTGAATAACGAAGCCTATACAATAAAGTATGACGTATTCGTGATCTGGAGACATTACAAATGTATATCAAATATCTTAAGACTCACCATAACTTTGTGTTTCTTGAATGTGGCGAGCAGGAAATTTAGTAAGGTCTGTGCCATGCTCCATATATGCTCAGTTTGGTTAACGTTTGTCCTGTGTAGTACTTAGAAGTCAGCTAATCTTCTTAGAAGCTGTTTTGTATCACACGTATAAGCTAGAGGTAACTGTAATTTATATTCTAATAGTTTCTTTTTTTTTTTTTTTTTTTTGCATGTTTGTTTTTTTCTCGCAATTCTTTCCTGTGGAACTCACTTTCAATTTCTTGCTTTTCTGCCACCTACTATATTAACAAATTCGAATGCAACGTCAATCACCATTCCCGTATATTGTGCTCTCTCTTTACTAAAGTCTACTTCTTCTCTTTCACTTCTGTAACCCCTTGCGTCTTCGTGGTATTATTGCTATCTTCTATCTTCCTGAAATCTACTTTTTTTGTCCTTTCTCCTCGCTAAAGTCCTCTCATTCTTTTTTACCCCCACTACCCGCTTGCATTTTAGTCACATTATCACCTTGTTAGGGTGAAATGATTAAATAAATACGAAATTATATTGAATGTGCGACTAATTTAACTGTTAGCAAATCAGAAATATAAACTTCCGATTCCAGACAAGTAAGCTACGTTCACATTTGCACAAATAACCTTGGAAAAAGTAAGAATTTATCATTTCAGTACACCATCTATGGATTAAATAGCATGCCTCACGTACCTAAAAGTAGCAACTGTTCTAGGAGAAGAAAATTTCTGAATTCAAATCTAGCATGAAGATTTTTTTTCGTTCTAGACACATTATCAATGCTAATGCACACGTGGTGCTTCTACAACTCTTGTTGATTACAGGACTGGGATACGTGACGTCATAATATTATATTATTTTGAGTTTTAGTTTTGTTTAATGGCATATCAACACATCTGTGGGTTATTTAAAGCCAAAAAGGTGGGATTTTAAGGTATTTTTTAATGTTCAGTTATAGTGAGAAGGCTGATTAAGTCAGATTTTGATTAATTTTTTTTGGTTTTTATTCTTTTTTATTTTAGAAAACTGAAAATGTCTTCTAGTTTTGTATTCAAAAATGTTTTGCTGAGAATAATTTTTTTCCTTCAAAAATGTGTTATGGTAATAATTTTTCTTCAAAAATGTATTGTTGATAATATTTTTCCTCAAAAGATGGATATTTTTCGATAAAAGTTTATTTTTATGCATATATTTCTATAAAAGTGTATTTTTATACTTTCACAGTTTTTGACCTTAGTTTGGGGGTTAACTATTTACCCATAGCTGGGACCCTAACAGGTGCTACCACTCCGGGTCAGAGTGGACCTGAGAAAAACAGTAATTAAGCGGTGGTTCCATGCTCCTCACAACCTCCCAATCAGAGGCCTTAGTGCCAGATACAGTTTGCCGTCATGCCCAGGACCTTATAATTTAAAGTTAAAATTATTTACGAAACGAAACAACGATTTAATCCTTTTGGGTATTGGCAATAGATAAAAAACAACAAAAAATACATTAGTCTAACAATAAATAAGGCAAATGTTGAAAATTTCTCATCCCAGAAACACAAAACCTATTTACTTGACTAATTATATTATCTTAGAAAATTGTTGGTTTAATTGTGAAAAAAGTTAATAATTTATAATTTAGTCTAGATTCAAACCTAGATTTCAATAAGTGTGTACACATAAAGAAACAGTGTGTAAGCATCTGTATATTGCATTTTGTATGTGTGCCCATAATTTAAATTAATGTGTATCTTAATTAGCTGTTGGTGTTATTGATCACGCATTGGTTTGTTCATAACGGGGAAGATAGCACGGTTTCCATAACATTTTTAAACATATCTTCATCTTTGTTTAAAACAACACCTCAACCAACACGCCATGACAGTTTTTATATCAACAATGAAATCGTTGGTTGTTATGATATCAAATTGAATCAATAGCTGATTTTCGTTCTTCGCAAAGCTTCTTCTTCTTCTTCTTCTTCTTCTTCTTCTTCTTCTTCTTCTTCTTCTTCTATATATTTCCTAATTTTTCTTTATTTCAAATACTTCATTTTCATGTTCATTTCTTTCTATACGTTTTGTGATTTCGTTCTTCATTATTTAATGACCGAATCTTTTCTTTGTCTTCATCTCATCATTATTATTATCATTACATTTTTCTTCTTCTTTTTCTTCTTTTTATTATTGTTATTGTTTTCTTGTTCTCGTCCTCATTCGCTTCTTCTTCTTCTTCTTCTTCTTCTTCTTCTTCTTCTTCTTCTTCTTCTTCTACTTCCATATATTTTTTAATTTTCTTTCTTTTAAATACTTCTTTCATGTTCCAGTTTTCTTCGTCCTCTTCTTCTATCTCATTATCTTTTCTTCTTCTATACATTTCGTAATTTCCTTCTTTCTTTATTGTTTCATATCCAAATTTTATTTTTCTTACTTAATTTTTTTTTTCTTTTAAATAATTATTTTGGGTTCAAATTTCTTCTTCTTCTTCTTCTTCTTCTTCTTCTTCTTCTTCTTCCATTACGATCTATCATTTCTCAGATTCCAACAACTATATACCAATCGTCAAAATTCCTTGATATTATTACTCCATATCTAAATACTAATTATAGCATCAAGTAAACTCATGAATTCCTACAAAAAACAATTGGAGTAGATAGACTAAACTATCGCCCGGTTCACACTCCACCCACGTCTATTGAACAGGTGAAGAGGCTCATCCCTTGTTTCCTGTTTAGGATGCGGTTTTCGGTTTTCTCTTTTCCAATCTTCTCACTCTTATGTAGCCCCCTGCACATCAGTGGCGTTACCGCCTTGCTTGGGGTGATATGATTAAAAAAAATCCTTAAAACTACACAACCAAATCAAGGCATTCTAGCGTCACGTGATGCAGAAAATTTATTAATTTATGTCCCTACTGCTGAAACCATTGATATAATCCTTAACCCTGCATATAAAAATAATTCAATTCCACCTTCAAACCAATTATATTCTCAAAATATTATTGCACGCTTGAACTAACAAAGTCCATTTCTACAACAACAATCGCAATATTTACATTCAAACTAATGGTAATAGTATAGGCAACACTCTCGGTCCGTATTTCTCTATTACATATCCTACATAGAAAATAAGATTCTTGAAAAATTTACTGAACCGAAGATATATATCCGATAAGATATATTTAGTATCACTTTTCAATTGGTATATCAACTGCTTATCTACGAATTTTTATAATAAAAAGCTGGTTTTCTTATAAGCAAAACCTAAAATGGCTTTACTATTTTTAGGGTAAAAATTTACAAAGTAAACAGATTTTTATTAAGTATTATTTATTATTAAACTTTATCCTATGGAAACGATGGAATCAAAATTATAAATGTGTTCCAGTGCCAAAAGAAGTTAATCAGATTAAAGATTATTTTAATATAAGTATTTTCAAACCGAATTTTGTTTCTCGTTACAGGGATTTAATTAAACTTGAATATAAATAAATCAGTTAATGTTAAATTAGATCTTATAAAAGTTTTTCTGTGCCTAGGTGCTTGTTTAAAATTTGACTCTATCATTGAAAAGAAGTTTTTCCTTTCTTCAGGAACATCTTTTCTTTTTTTTTGCATAGGTAGATGCTAAGCAAAAATACGTTACTAAAATTGTTTAAATACATCAGAAAAATCGAGTGTATACAACAACCTGGTCGACAAAGCAAACTGGTTCCAAATTCCGTTATTTCTGTTAGAAGATTGGTAGATGAAGACCAAAGAAAATCATTTGTGAATGTTATTAATGATGGCTTATTTTATTCAAAAAATAATTTACCGTGAATATTTAGACTACAAAAGTCAAATATTTTATCATGACCGAGGACAATGTAGGAAATCGATACGGAGTTCGTACAAACAAGATCATTTAAAGTTTGCACAGTAGAATGAAGATAATAGTTCGTTTGGTGAAAGCATCTTATTCTTCCATGTGTTGTGTGTCTTCAGGATTTTAGCAATAATGGTCTTCCATAATTTCCTGTTCGATGTTCGTTGTGGCTCTTTTCATTTTTTTAAATGAAGATACGTCTTGCCACTGAAATATAATTGAGTCCTTAAAAGAATTGAGGCCTTAAAAAATTGTTTGTGTGGATACAGTGACACTCTCAACCAGATCACACACACACATTCAAAATTCAGTTTACGACGAAAAAGGTTATTGGTTATCGATACCAGGAAATTAAAATTTGACTTACATCCATTCATTTTTCTTTCAGTCTACGGTCTCGCTTTAACTGGAAACAACTATTGCTTTTTAATCTTTGTGCCAATGTCCAAAGAGTCTGAGCTCCAGGACCATGGATCAGTTTTGTGCTGTTTCTTATTTTATTTTCCAAACTCAACACACACACACACACACACACACACACACACACACACACACACGATCTGTGAACTCTGTGAACTGAAGACATATACAAAGACATTCTTGTTAAAAATAAAGAAAAAAGGCGAATGAACAATTCTGCAAGTTTGCCAAAGAGCAAACAGAAAAACATTCCCGAATATCTATGCACCTTTGTGCAGACGGCCTCACCCACCAAAAAAGAAGAAACATGTAACTGCCACATGTGTATCTTTGAATAATTGCAATTTGTGTTTTTGCAACAGGTGTCATAAAGAATGACCCGCCACTAGAATAAGTTGCATGAAATAAATCAACTGGAGAAATTGACTTTGTGGAATACTGAGGATAACAACATCCGATAGAATCCAGAGGTGGTGTTTACACCTTATGCGTTTATAAAAGTGTTAGTGGAATGATGTTGGGCATTTCTGCAAAAAGTTTATTTTTTCTCATAGCGTATGTTTGAATTTATGTTTTGTTATCTTGTATATTATTTCTTTTGACTTTGATTCTGGAGGCATAACGAGAGATGGCCGAATAAGCTACAAGTCACACTTGGTAATCATTTAAAATATATATTATGTATTTTAAGAAAGAAAAAGGAGAGGTGATGTTTCAGAACGGTCATTGATTGATCGGAGTGCTTCGTGGGCGGAGCATTCTGACAGTGATGGCTTGCCTTTGTAGGGGTGTTTAATATAAGACCAAAATGGCGCGAAAAAGTATATCTCGACAGTTATGAAGCGTTGTTATGCCTCTCCCATCCAGGCTTAAACCACCCCGCAGAAGGAGTCAAAATTAACGTCTGACATACGTCCCTATGACGGCAGTCCTCCAATTACCTCTTACAATCTAAGCTCCCACACTTAATAAAACTAATATTTAAAGAAATTACTTTTTTTGTTAATACCGTTTGATGTCGTCGCGTGTGGATCCAGAGACGACTCCAAACGCAACTCTTACATTAATCTCGCTCGGTAACTCTCTACCTTGAGTGGCCTTTCGGTCTTGGATTGGGGGAACTAAAAAAATTTTTAAATCACCCTGACTTGCGTTTATTGTTTTATTCATTCATATATTTTTATTTACTGTTTTATGCACTTTATTTTATGTACATATCTCCTATCAAAAACAGGTGAAACAGATGATCCGAAAAAGTATAGGTCAATAACATGTCTGTCGACTTCGTAGAAACTGATCCTGATGAAATGCACTTACTTTTTTCAAGATGGAACAGAAGAGATATCGGAGAGGTACATATGTTTGCAAAGATTAAATATTGATGAGCAAAATGATACTGAAAACCTGCTAGAAAAGAGGTAGAAATCTCAACACATAATGGATAGATTACTGTAAAGCCTTTGGTAGTCGGCTCGGAACGAGAAACCGGGGAGCCGAGTTCGAATTTCAGCTGAATCCATTGTATTCACTTACGCGCAAATACCCTTGGGAAAGGTATTAATCCGTCTCTTCCTTCCAGTTATGGGTTAAATAGCAGGACAGATTGGGTTCTATAGCCTTGGTCGGCAACCAGTCTACCGTAGAAAGCAATGGCAACCTACTGCGGGATAATCTTCTGCCCAGTCAGTCATGTCTCTTTCGAGACAAGCGTGTATCACGTATGGCAACTAAACTGACTGAGTGTGCCACACTTCTTGATTCATAGGACGTTGGAAACGTGCAAACGTCTCATTAGTGATAGTAAATATTTTTTAAATAGAGCATGGGATTGTGTGAAACCATATCGTACCTAAATTAAACCAAAAACGCCGCTAATCCCAACCTTTTGAATATCCGACGGGAAAATAAATACAAAAGCAAATAAAATAGATTAATAGTAAAATAAATAAATTAACAAACCACACCCACTAAAATCACCATTAGAATAATGTAATAGACTAATCACAATGCATCACTGACTGGTATACATAAAAAGTCGATCAAAAACACAACGCACATGGATTAACGATTGTGCTCTGCATGAAACAGACTGTCTCTTCTGGATGTTGACTTCAATGTCCATTTTGAAATACAGGGTGTCCATAAAGTTCGTGTGCACTTAAAACCATTTATAACTTTAATTTAATGATACGGTGTTTCAAATAATAACATTACAGTCTTTCAACCAAAGGGAGCTCCTTGTCACCTTGCTCTGTGTGTTAGATAGTTTCTAAATCAGGAATGTCCTAACAGTTAGATCGGAAGGGGTGGGCCATTTTATTGGCCTCCACGTTTGCCAATTTTGACTCCATTAGATTTTTCATGGGGACATGTGAAAATAATTGTTTATGCAACCAAACCTAGTTCATTAGAAGATTTGAATGCTAAAATAACTAATGTGATTTCAGGCATTAATATAAATCAGTTGGCAAATGTTTTTTGTGAACTGCAAAATCGTATTACCCTTTGTATTGCTAAAGATGGAAGACATGTGGAAACTTAAATAAAATTTCAATAAAACCTTAAAAAATATAGATTTACTTCTTTCTAATCCTTTTTACAAATTATTTTTATCCCAAATACAAATAAAGTTATAATTTTTTTAAAGTACACACGAACTTTATGGACACTCTCTCTCTCTCTCTCTCTCTCTCTCTCTCTCTCTCTCTCTCTCTCTCTTATATATATATATATATATATATGGGTGGGGGGTTACACACACGAGAAAGACACATTATGCGGAATTCAGTTAAGGAAAAGTCTACTGTAAGTGTGGATAAAAAAAAACTTAAAAGAAAAACATCTAATAAAATGAAAAAAATAAAGTGAAATTAAAAAAAAAAGAAAAGAAAAATGTTTTTCAAATTTTCTGTGTAAAAGTCCACAAACCTTACACATAAAATATATTTGAATCGAGAGTGGCATTGACCAAAACATAAAGATATACTATTACGTCATTTTTCATCATAATGCAATTTCTGCTATGGTCGCACTACTTACCAAGTCTGCAGAAAAACCTAAGGCGTGGTATGTTGTTATGGCTTCATTTCATGTTTTTCTATCTCCCATAACATCCCTAGCGGTACATAGACAAAGTTCTCCTTAGTGTGTGTGCTGTATTTAACAAGACAATTTTTTGTATATCTCTTAAGCAGGAGTTTCCAGGTATTCTTTCAATGTGTTGTTTTGTTCCATTTTTTATCATTCCAAGTGCACCTACTATCACTGGTACGATTCTTGTTTTCAATTTCCACTTTTTTTCTATTTCAATTTCCAGGTCTTTATTTTTAATAGTTTTTCGGATGCTTTGGTTACTATACTACAATCCGCTGGACAAGCCATATCAATTATTAGGCAAGTTTTTTTTTCTTTTTTTGTTTTTGACAATAATGTCCGACCTATTTGCTTCAATTTTCCTGTCTATGTAGATGGTGTAATCCAGTAGAATGGTGACATCTTCTATTTTTGTAACCGGTGCTGGGTGATGTTCATATCAGTGTTTGTTTACAGATTTTCTATAGTGTTTGCATTATTATTATTATTATTATTATTATGTTGTCATTTTTCATCATATTTCGATTTCTGCTTTGGTCTCACTACCAACCAAGTCTGCGGGGAGACCTAAGGCAGGTAGTGGCGTGTTGTTATGGCTCCATTTCATGTTTTTCTATCTTCCCTATCATCTCCAGCATTACATAGATAAAGTTTTCCTTAGTGTGTGGGCTGTACTTAATAAGACAATTTTTTGTATATCTCTTAAGCTGGGGTTTCCAGGGATTCTTTCAATGTGTTGTTTTGTTCCATTTTTTATCATTCCAAGTGCACCTACTATCACTGGCACAACTCTTGTTTTCAATTTCCACATTTTTTCTATTTCAATTTCCAGGTCTTTATATTTTGACAGTTTTTCAAATTCCTTGATTGCTATGTTACAATCCGCTGGACAAGCCATATCAATTAATAGACAAGTTTTCTCCTTCTGGTTTTTAACAATAATGTCTGGCCTGTTTGCTTCAATTTTTCTGTCTGTGTAGATGGTGTAATCCCATAGAATGGTTACATCTTCTATTTCTGTAACCGGTGCTGGGTGATGTTCATACCAGTGTTGTTGTTGTTGTTGTTTTTTCCTATCTGTTTTATGTGGTTGTTTTAAACAAGCTTATAGTGGTTTTCATGATTAAATTACTTAAATGTTTAAATAAGACTATTTTCTATCTTTAAAGTAGTAAACACTTTAGCATTTAGATCACAACTAGGAAGCAAAGTGAAGTATATAATGTAAAAAGGTAAGTAACTTATGTTGATATTTTTAATATTATATTTTGAAAATTTATTAAAAGATATTATTTATGACATTCCATATATGATAAATAATATTATTTATAACAAACCTTATATGAAGTAATGACTATCAAAATGTTTAAAATAATCGAACTACTTTAATTACGATATTTACCCTCATACTTTCTTACAACATAGAAACGATTGATAAGTGCAATAGAACGAAGGAATTGACCCACGCAACGCTGGGTATTATTGTTAGTTATTTTATACGTTAATGTAATGAAACAAGTTAAGGTGAACAGAAGTGAAAATGTTAACAAATGAAATAAAACTTTCTTGTTTGATTAATAAATACAGTTCTTTGAGATAATTTCGCCATACATATTTTCAGATTGCCTTTTTCCTGATTAAACAGAAAAAATATTTCTTTAATTTAATCCTTCGTATTTTTTTTAATCATTTCACCCCGAGCAAGGCGGAAACGCCACTGATGTGCAGGGGGTTACATTAATGTATAAAGATTAATTAGAAAAGAGTGAGGAGTAGTTAGAAAGGAACAATAGAAAGCTGAGAAAGCAGGGGCCAGGGTAGCTTCGCAGAACAGAATAAATAAATAAAAATTTCAAACTTTTTTTTTTCCTCCCAAATGAAGCATGAACTCCAAAAAGGAAAAAAAAAACTAAAAATACAGATATATATACAAAAAAAGAAAAGAAAAACGAAAAATACCTCACAGTTTAACACAGGAAATTTGAATTAAAGTTTCATTCTTTAATTCTTGTTTTTCCCAAAAATCAACATCAAGTTAAGCTGCTAGGTGAATTCCGATTCAAAGAACAGAACATAGCGGGGAGGGGTAACTAATGGCTGCTGATACCTTGGCCATGGTAGCTTCGCAGAACAGAATAAATAAATAAAAATTTCAAACTTTTTTTTTTCCTCCCAAATGAAGCATGAACTCCAAAAAGGGGGGAAAAAAGCGAAAAATACTGATATATATATACAAAAAAAGAAAAAAAAACGAAAAAATACCTTACAGTTTAACACAGGGAATTTGAATTAAAGTTTCATTCTTCAATTCTTGCTTTTCCCAAAAATCAACATCAAGTTAAGCTGCTAGGTGAAGTCCGATTCAAAGATTTTGTAAGAATTTATTATTTTCTCGTTTTAATAATGCCGTTTTTGCATACTTAACTGACGTTAGGAAAGACTTATTTTTATTTTGGTGGAAATCATTTCCTCTTGTTACTTGTTTACTGATATAGTTTAAACATCAACTAACTTGTCTTTCTTTTGTTATTCTAACCATTAAGTCAAACCCGCAAGTCCACAAACCAATTTGAAAAGCTTATTGAATTTATGACGAAATTATTTCTTTATCTGTGGCGCGATAACAATTTAAAATGTTTTATGTCGAATATACTTGAATTCATCAATACCTATATGGTAACATAATGTAGTTTCTTTTATCTTTAAAGAAATGTTTTGATATGTTAGACGAATTAATATTTATGTTTTACGCGCAATACATTTAAAGAATCTGGTTTCAATAATTTTCGTTTTTATTTCAAACAAATTTATAATGTCAAAGTAAAATTTAAAACGTATAAAACTTGCCTGATGGAGAATAAGGAGAGAGATTATATTATCTTTATGGCATGAATTACAATTGATTTTACATATAATTATATTTAAAATATGTTAAGTATACATTCATATATATATACATAGCGTCACACGCCATCATGAATTTCTGTTATATATCGATAAAAAAAAAATACTAAAATGAAAAGAATGGGAAAATGGAAAATTGTGTTTGATTAAAAGAATACTATAAAAGAAAATGAAAGTTAGATTGCGATCAAGAGTCGGGAGGGTCATTAACAAGATTCATTTTTAAAATACAAGAATATATAAAATAAAACATTGTTTTATTAATTATCATTCACGTTTTTGTTAGATCACAACAAAATTTAAGTCTCTCTTTAAATAGATTTCTGATAAACAACATTGACTAAGGCAATAAAATTGTTTCGTTAAGACATGTTTGTTTATTTTGCAAATGCATCAGATCTATAAATATGCGAAAAATGAAGTTAGAAATAGACTCATCAAAAGTGGGATACACAACTCAATGAAGCATAATTTATGTAAATCAGCAGAAAATTATTCTATGAGTTTTATTGTACTAATGTCCTAATCTTATGAAATGTGATGTCGCGGAACGGTTTTCAAAACGGAATCAACAATACGAGTTCAAACTTAATGTCTGCCGTCCAAAAAATTAGACGGTGGTTATTAATGCTTTAGAAATAAAAAGATGATTTTCACCCACCGACAACTACAGGAGAAATGTCAAGACCAGAGGCAACCATTGTATATTGCCGCCGGATATAAATGTGCTTAACGGAAAGAAAACAATACGGCTACAACGGAAGAGAACGTTTTCATATACATACGATGCAATCGTTATTGTCACTTCAGTGTAGGCCACACTAGATGCTGATCATAACTCAGATAAATGGTTTTGTCGAGACCGACAGATACCACATGTAAAAAAAAACACCTTTAATTAATAAACTATAATAATAAATGGTTCATACACAAAAACCTATAATTAATAACCTGTGATTAATAATGGCTTATAAGCAAAAATCTATAATCAATAGCCTATAATTATTAATGGTTTATAAGTAAAAACATATAATTAATACAGATTATTTCTAAATCTACAATTAATACTGGACTTTTTAATACTATATTTTTCTGTAAATGATAATAATTAATACTAGATTTTACGGTCAGTGTGGTGCAGTGGATATCGGCTCGGAACGACAAATCTGGGAGCCGAGTTCGAATTCCAGTTGAATTCCTTCCGTTCACTTACCTACAAATACCTTTGGGAAAGGTATTAATCCGTCTCTTCCCTCCAGTTACGGGTTAAATAATAGGACAGATTGGGTTCTATAGCCTTGATTGGCAACTGGTCTACCGCAGAAAGTAATGGCAACCCACTGCGGGATAATCTTCTGTCCAGTCAGTCATGTCTCTTTCGAGACATGATCACCCAAAGCGTGTGTATCACGTATGGTACTTAACTGACTAACTGGCTAAACCAGCGTTTCTTAACCGATGTGCCCAGGCGCATTAATGCTCCCTGAATGTTAACCAGGTACGCCCTAAGCTAACAGAAGAGTAATTTATAAATTATTTATATTTTTTAGAGAAATGCATTGAAATATATTTCACAACATAATGCTCTGATATCAAATAAATATTTGACCCTCATAAACAACATCCGTCACCCAACTAATAGCAAAAATAACCCTTCTAAAAATAATTATAATTGCCGAAAAAATAAAACTTTCCCATTGAATGGCGAATGTATTTCCGAAAGTATCGTTTATAGAGCTCGAATGATGTTACATTTTACTTTTGAAGTACTTCTAACAGGTGCCAAATAAGATTTAACAACTACATGTTGTCTTTGAACAACTGTAAATACAACAAAAGTACTGCTTTATCCATACATTATTAGAAATTAAAAAACTACAAGAACCCAATTATTACCTGGAATATCGTAGCTAAATCCAAACATTACAATGGAAAAGGAAATAAATGTAATCTATGCCTTTCAGAAAAACTTGTCATCTTAAACCATATTAATTATCTTTATTTGCTTAATAAAAAAGGCATTTAACGACCTCATGCTGTCATAGAAAAAATACTTATTTATTTACTTAAATTTTTAAACTCAGATTAATATAGATTCTTCTACGCTTATCCCTGTCTTTCTTTCTTTCTTTCTTTCTTTTTTCTTTCTTTCTTTCTTTCTTTTTTCTTTCCCACGCAATATTACTTTTAACAGTTATGAATTAAAACCCTTTTATTTTTGCTCCCTACATTGTTTAATTTTTAATTCTAATTCTACATTTTACTTTTTAATTTCTAATTTTTATTTTTATTTTCATTTTTATTTTATTTTATTTTTCTTTTAAATTTAAAAATTTTAATGTTTTATCTACATTTAATATTTGAGTATTTAAATTTGTACGTTTCATGATTTACGCCCCTGTGATTTCCTTTCCTTGCATTTTATTATTATTAATATTTTTTATTTTAACTCTGAATTTAAATTTTTATCTACATCTAACCTTAAAACATTTAAATTTTTAATCTTGTTATTAAAAAAGCAGTAACTTAACTTCATAAGATTTAATTCCCATGAACATCGAGTAAACTCACAATGGAAAATGAAATAAATGTAGTATTTGAATATTTAAATTTTTACTTATCATGATTTATTCCCTTTTGATTTCTTCTCCTTGCATTTTATTATTTTTTTTATTTTAAATTTAAATTTTAAATTTTATCTAAATGTAACCTTAGAGTATTTAAATTTTTAATCTTGTTATTAAAAAACATTAAGTTTATAACATTTAATTTCCATGTACATCGAGTGAACTAAAATTCAAATCTATTAAACTATTAATATGAAATATGCACCTGATGATTGCATAACGCATGAAACTTCGAGTCGTGCCATAGAAATAGGATAATATGTAAATTTATTTATATATAATACAGCCTTGTTCCTACATTGAGCAGTGTTTTCTTAGCACCTGACCAATAATACTATACATATGTACACCCTCGTATGTATATTTATTAATTTACTTCAATATATATATATATGTGTGTGTGTGTGTGTGTGTGAGAGAGAGAGAGAGGGAGAGAGAGAGAGAGAAGTGTATGTATATAATTATAAATATCAATATATACATACATATAGGAAAAACTACTAAAAAGTTGTAAGTTTAAAAATGTATTTTTTGACAGTATTTATTTATTTCTATTATTATTATTATTATATATTTATTAAATATATATTTATTTCTATTATATATATATATATATATATATATATATAATAGAAATAAATAAATACTGTCAAAAAAATACATTTTTAAACTTACAACGTTTTAGTAGTTTTTCCTATACATATTAAGACAATATACGTGGATCATCATTATGCTATTTGGACCCTACTTATATATATATATATATATATATATATATATATATATATATATATATATATATATGCAATTTCTTATATATATTATATTATTTATATATTATATATGCATGGTACCTATTTAAAAGCGCTCAATATCAGTGATAGAGCAGACATATTCATATAGATAGTTGTGAGTTTGTAACCCTGGGTTTCACGCTCTTGCGATCGTCAGACAAACTGATTAATTTTTTAAAAAATTGGTTATATGTAAGGTTGCGTATATTCGTGGATTTTGGTGGAAGTGGGGGAAAATCTGTCGTCATGACTGACGCAGACATTTATATAAACATCTGTACATCCATTAACGCGCAAGGAGACCACACACGCGCGCGTTCGCTCACTGAGGCTTGCATGAACATACACATGCGAATCGTGCGGGGCTCGGCATATATATGTATATGTGTGCCGTTGCTCACATACATACGCATTCTTTTGGTGTATTCGAATAGTGTAGTGATGTCAACGCGCGGACATTTTGTTTTTTAATCGTTTCACCCCAAGCAAGGCATTCCACTGCCACTATTGCGCTTGGGGCTACATAGGGGGAGGTAAATAGGAAGAGTGGTTAGATATAGGAAATGTCAGAAGGGGGGTGATAGATAGTTGGGTGGGTGGGAAGAGTGTTTGAAAGAATGGAAGTTAGTTTGTTAGGAGGTGTCCATTGACCTTATATTTAAACCCCTGGAGATTGTAGCCGTCGGGGAAGCAGTCATGTAAAAGAGAATTCTACAGTCGGGAAGTGCGAGAAAAGAAACTGTTGGAGTAGAAGTTGCGGTTGCATTTTATCGGTTTCACTGTAAAAGGGTGGGATCTTGTTGCTAATTTAGTATCTCGTGCAAATTCGAACCTAGGGGGCACCAGTGATCTAAGTTCATCGGAGCAGAAGTCGTGAAAGTATTTATAGAAGAGACACAGGGAAGCCACGTCACGCCGGTGAGAGAGTCTCAGGCGGTCTGCTAAGTCGGTATCGATCACATTACAGACCCTCCGCTGTACCTTGTTGAGAAGCCCAAGGAGAATAGCAGGGGCACCCGACCAGATATGGCAACAGTATTCAATGCACGGGCGGATGGTAGATTTATAAATGTGCATGATAGATTCAGACGGAAAAAACCTCCGGGCCCTGCACAGAGAACCGACTTTCATAGCAGCGGATTTGGCAATGGATTCGATATCGTCATTCCACTTGAAGTCTGCTGAAAGTGTGAGACCAAGGAGGCGTAGTGTTTTACTCTCTGGGAGGCAAGCCTGGTCCATGCTAATAGGAGGTAGGTGCGTTTGTCTATGATGATTAATTGATAGTAGCTTCGTTTTAGAAGCATTAAAATTTACGAGCCATTTCTTACCCCAGTCCACTACGGATTGGAGGTCCTTTCCAAGCTCGGCTGCAAGGTTAGCTTTGTCGCCCACACCAGATTTTTGATCGAGGCGAGAATAAACTGTGGTATCATCGGCGTACATACCTACTTGGGATCATATGGTATCAGGGAGATCATTAATGTAGATCAGAAAGAGCGTAGGACCTAGGATAGAGCCTTGAGGGACACCCACGTTCGTATGGTAGTTCTGGGAGGCATGTCCGTTTAATACCACTTTCAATGTGTGGTTAGATAGGAATGACTGGATTAGTTCAAACAATTGTCCAGCTATACCATAGCTCCGCAGTTTGCATCGAAGGCCAGCATGCCAAACTCTGTCGAACACTTTAGAGATATCCAAAGGCAACGGTTCGGGCTTCACCATTCTTATCGAATGCCTGATATATGTACTCGGTGATGGTCGTTAGCATATCAGCAGTAGACTTGGTGAAGCGGAAGCTATACTGTTTGTCTGAAAGTAGCCCGTGGGCCGTGAGATGCTGAACGACCTCGGCGTTGATAATGGCTTCGAGCACAAAGATCGGAAGAAGGCTGATAGGTCGGTAATTTGCGGGGTCCGAGGGTTCTCTAGTGTTTTTAAATATAGGAACTACAGAGGAAGATTTCCAACAGGCAGGAAAGCAGGAAGCAGATAGGCAGAAGTTGGAGAGCTTAGAAAGTACAGAGGAAAGTTCGGGGGCATATTTCTTTAAGGCTATGATTGGGATTCCGTCCCCTCCGCTCGCTTTGTGAGGGTCAAGTTTTGAGATTATCTTAGAGACAAGCGAGGGTATAATATGGACGTCATTCAGTTGAGCATCAGTTCTCGGTGGGAAGTCGGGTGCAGAAACTCCAGACGAGTCCAGTCTCGAATTATTCGAGAATCTGCGGGCAAAGCATTCAGCCTTGTCCGCTGGGGAGGTGAGGAGCTCCAGTTGTCGGTTTCTTCGTCGTATAATACCTATTATCACAATTTATACCAAACGGATAAAAAAAAATTGGGAACGTTGATTCCATGATCTTATCAAATATTCTCTAGTTAATATTCTCTAGTTAACATTAATGTAAATTACACGTCTCTGCCGTAGTAAAATTAATACACCACACATAAACACTAACAAGCATTACAAATTAGAATTTCTACCATTTAAATATACGCAACCACAAAAATTAAAAAACAAGCTAATAACCGACTTTTAAATAAAAAAAATAACAATACAGCTTTAAATAAGATAATAGCAACTCTTACCTACCATAAATTCACACAGAATACATCATACGTACATATGTACGTCCGAGAAATCGACAACTGTCCGCGCGTTGACATCGCTACGCTATTCGAATACACCAAAAGAATGCGTATGTATGTGTGCAACGGCACACATATACATATATATGCCGTGTCACACACGATTCGCATGTGTATGTTCATGCAAGCCTCAGTGAGCGAATGTGCGCATGTGTGTGTCCTTGCGCGCGTTAATGGATGCACAGATGTATATATAAATGTCTGCGTCAGTCATGACAACAGATTTTTCCCTCATTTCCACAAAAATACACGAATATACGCAACCTTACATATAACCAATTTTTTAAAAAATTAATCAGTTTGATGACGATAGCAAGAGCGTGAATCCCAGGGTTACAAATATATATATATATATATTAATCCCTGATTATATATATATTGTAATGGTTGTTACAATGGTTTGTAGTGATACTATGCTTTTATAAACCATTGTAACAACCATTACAATATAAAGCTCTACGTTGTATCGAGCACTCTTTATAAAAGTAATTTCATGAACAGTGGGTTTAAAACCTACATGTTCCATGACTTTCTTACATAATTAAACAATCAAATATATATATATATATATATATATATATATATATATATATATATTGATTGATTGATTGATTGATTGTTTAATTACTTAAATTTTGATCATAACAAAATTAGACAGTACACTGTTGTATTCAAAAGTGTTCAATACAATTATATTGTAGAACTTTTGAATATTTTTCATTTGTAAGAGACTTATTACGCGATTTAGTTTTCTACCATGTGGTGTATTTAGGCTATTTGCAATAAATGATATTACCTTTTTGGGTTTTTTTTTTTTAAGAACGCTCTTTTTTTTTTTTTAAGAACGATCACAGCAGTTATGCTATTCCCAAACAAAAATGAATTATTGAATGAAAGAACAGAAATTATGACTAAATGTAACTATACCTATTAGGTCCATACAACCATGGATGAAAATGTTATAATTTCTTGCAATTTTTTAAAAATTGCGCGCTCAAAAGTTTCACGTGATGTGAGCGTTCAAAAAAATCACCGTTACGTGAACGTTCTGAAAAAAAAAGGTTAAAAAAGCGATAAAATCAGTTATTGCAAATCGCCT
The DNA here is from genome assembly GCA_037127315.1 of Ascarosepion bandense. Lineage (NCBI taxonomy): Eukaryota > Metazoa > Mollusca > Cephalopoda > Sepiida > Sepiidae > Ascarosepion > Ascarosepion bandense. Next base: position 3,275,206 of record JBBBDQ010001325.1, read on the forward strand.
GAAGGCACCACAAATGAATATATATATATATATATATATATATATATATATATATATATATATATATATATATATATATTATGAAGGAGAGAGAACAATAGAAGAGTAATCAGGAGGACAGTAGATGACGATTGACATTGCATTTAAATTTTTGAAGATTACACTTATCCAGAAAGCATGGAGCTGAAAGAGAATGTCGCAAGCTAGACGTACAAGAAAAAAAAAACTCTTTGCATAGAACTTATGATTACATCTAGCCAAGTCAACCGTAAATTTATGAGATCGTGTTGCCAATCTAGTACTGCGTTTAAATTCATAAAATTTAGGTACGCTACCAAAGAGATCATTCGAACAATTACCATGAAAGTATGTATAAAAAATGTACAAGGAAGTAATTTTCAACGATTGGAAATTGAATGATGCCCAGAAGCCAAGTCAGGAACAAAAATATTGCCGACTCTTTCTTGGGATTTTATCAAGAAATATATATTTGTGTGTGTGTGTGTGTGTGTGTGTGTGTGTGTGTGTGTGCGAGAGAGAGAGAGAGAGAGTGTGTGTGTGTGTGTGTGTGTGTGAGTCTTCTAAAATTATGCATGCGAACACTACTAGACCAACCCAAAAATATCCACAAGAACCTAAACGTGTACACACACACACACACACACACACACACACATTACCATCACAAGACTAACAAGGTTACCAATGAAAATCAAACAGCACAGAATTAAGATTACCGGGTGTTTTTGGGGGTTTTTTTTTTTGTTTTTTGCATAAAATAAATTTCAGATGAAGCTTAAATAAATGTGAAACATGTTAAATTTATAAACGTTTCCTATTTGATCCTTATCCTATCATTCTGCTGGATTCTGATTCATATTTGTCCCATATTTGAGTCCAAATAATGTGTGCGTGTGTGTCCGTATGTACAAGTGTTTGTGCCTGTGTGCCTTTATGGGCATCAATCTTTTAGCATGCTATGCAAATTTAAAAGCATGCTATGACCTTTCACGATATAATTGATTGTTTCTCCACCACTTCATTTTCTCAAATTTTAGATAAATATTGTGAATTGCCATAAACTCTTAGAAATATAGATGAAAATTAGTGGAGGTTTATCCTGATACCTTCTCAACGATTTTGAGTTGAGCCTCCATTGAGTGCCACTAATTTCTACTATTTAACTCATAGGTGGGGACTGATATTAATGTTTATTTTTTCTCAAATGCATTAGGGCAAAGGGAATGCAGTGAACGGGACTGGAACTTGAATTTTGCTTACTGATTCTGCTTTTAGCAGCGAGAATCAAGATGTCTACATAACAGTTAATACATTGAAAACATATTGGTTCCATAGCGAAGGCTTTTAATAATACATTTGACTCCCCCACCCTAATAACGGGCTTGTCTCAGTCTTAACAACTTAAAAGTAAACTAAAATTTGCAAGTGTTTACCTAAGTATATTCATGCCCTTGCATGTCAGTGATTATTCTAGGCCTGAAGTACTTTGACAAAACTTTTGAGGAGCGGTTTTCTAACAAATACAGACCAATTGAAGATAGTAACATAAAAAATGTTAAAAAGCAATGCTATTAACAATTAGAGGGCAATATAGCACTGGAAATCTAAAAAATACAGCTGGATGCTGTACAAGTCTGTAGTGTCACCATTCTAATAGCAGAACCACTTCATGGTTAATTAGTTTAACTACATATGTTTTAAGTGTCAAAAGATAATTACCATTGACACAACGTGTTTGGTACAAGACAATATAAGGCTGTGATTTCATTGTTGCTACAATATCACTTTGCATACACTGCTGGTCACAAAATCTAGCATCTAGTAGCGGGCTTGGTATAAAGTATTGGTAGCTAAGTAACATTTAATATTCATAACGAATAAATACAAGTTTCAAAAGATGTATATTTAAAAAAATGGTACAATTAACACTTTGTAGAAAAATGTGTATTGCTTAATTATTACAGTGTACTTGTACTGTACCTATTACTAGCCGTATATAACAAATACAAATACAGAATGTTATACTGTATACAATCGTGTATAAGGCGACTTCATGTAGGATGCGACCCCTGAACTATTCTATTATGAATTTTAAACCCTCCAGAATAATGTATCTGTCACCGAGAATGAACGATTTTGAACCTCTTCAAAGATTATTACTTGTGAAAATGAAACCCCATGTTTTTGTATGAAAACCTGGTCATAAAATCACGCTCAATACTCGAGTATATATGATAACTTAAATTTTACTTTTTTCAAATTTTAGGTCATTGGGTGATATTTGTAAATTGTTTACCGCGACATTTGCATATTAAATGATAGTTCAAAAGCACAATAGGATATTGCAAGCGGTCTCTTATTAAAATAATAGTTGTTTTTACTCGCTACGCAATAGTCTGAGTCTGCCAATAATTGCTTCTACATCCAATTCATTTAACAATTCCACTTCAGTGGATAGCAACATGTATGATAACAAATTCTACTCAGACAGCAGATACCTTAAACTTGTCTTAATGATCTTTAGCTATAAAAATATCCTTTCACATTGGACTTAAGTAACAGATATTGTACAAATGGCATTATAAATCTGCCAATAAAAGATTCTACATCAAATTTATTTACCCTTTCAGTAGATAAAAACATGTATGATTTCAAATTCTACTCAGACAGCAGATACCTTAAACTTATCTTTATGATCTTTAGCTATAAAAATGTCCTTTCACATTCGACTTAAGTAACAGATATTGTACAAATGGCATTATAAATCTGCCAATAAAAGATTCTACATCAAATTTATCTACCCTTTCAATAGATAAAAACATGTATGATTCCAAATTCTACTCAGACAGCAGATAACTTAAATTTGTCTTTATGATCTTTAGCTATAAAAATGTCCTTTCACATTGGACTTAAGTAACAGATATTGTACAAATGGCATTATAAATCTGCCAATAAAAGATTCTACATCAAATTTATTTACCCTTTCAGTAGATAAAAACATGTATGATTTCAAATTCTACTCAGACAGCAGATACCTTAAACTTATCTTTATGATCTTTAGCTATAAAAATGTCCTTTCACATTCGACTTAAGTAACAGATATTGTACAAATGGCATTATAAATCTGCCAATAAAAGATTCTACATCAAATTTATCTACCCTTTCAATAGATAAAAACATGTATGATTCCAAATTCTACTCAGACAGCAGATACCTTAAACTTGTCTTTATGATCTTTAGCTATGAAAATGTCCTTTCACATTGGACTTAAGTAAGAGATATTGTACAAATGGCATTATAAATCTGCCAATAAAAGATTCTACATCAAATTTATTTACCCTTTCAGTAGATAAAAACATGTATGATTCCAAATTCTACTCAGACAGCAGATACCTTAAACTTGTCTTTATGATCTTTAGCTATAAAAATGTCCTTTCACATTGGACTTAAGTAACAGATATTGTACAAATGGCATTATAAATCTGCCAATAAAAGATTCTACATCAAATTTATTTACCCTTTCAGTAGATAAAAACATGTATGATTCCAAATTCTACTCAGACAGCAGATACCTTAAACTTGTCTTTATGATCTTTAGCTATAAAAATGTCCTTTCACATTGGACTTAAGTAACAGATATTGTACAAATGGCATTATAAATCTGCCAATAAAAGATTCTACATCAAATTTATCTACCCTTTCAATAGATAAAAACATGTATGATTCCAAATTCTACTCAGACAGCAGATACCTTAAACTTGTCTTTATGATCTTTAGCTATAAAAATGTCCTTTCACATTGGACTTAAGTAACAGATATTGTACAAATGGCATTATAAATCTGCCAATAAAAGATTCTACATCAAATTTATTTACCCTTTCAGTAGATAAAAACATGTATGATTTCAAATTCTACTCAGACAGCAGATACCTTAAACTTATCTTTATGATCTTTAGCTATGAAAATGTCCTTTCACATTGGACTTAAGTAACAGATATTGTACAAATGGCATTATAAATCTGCCAATAAAAGATTCTACATCAAATTTATCTACCCTTTCAATAGATAAAAACATGTATGATAACAAATTCTACTCAGACAGCAGATTCGCCAACATACGTATTTTATGATCTTTAGCTACTGAAAATGTCCTTTCACATTGGACTTAAGTAACAGATATTGTACAAATGGCATTATAAATCTTATGACAAGATTCTACATCAAATTTATCTACCCTTCAATGAGTAAAAAACTATGTATGATTCAAATTCTACTCAGACAGCAGATTCCTTAGCTTGTCTTTATGATCTTTAGCTATGAAAATGTCCTTTCACGGACAAGTAACAGATATTGTTACAAATGGCATTATAAATCTGCCAATAAAAGATTCTACATCAAATTTATCTACCCTTTTAATAGATAAAAACGCATGTGATTTCAAATTCTACTCAGACAGCAGATTCCTTAACCTTGTCTTTACGATCTTTAGCTGCTAAAAATGTCCTTTCATTGGACTTAAGTAACAGATATTGTACAAAGTAGCATTATAAATCTGCCAATAAGATTCTACATCAAATTTATCTACCCTTTCAATAGATAAAAACATGTATGATTCAAATTCTACCTCGACAGCGATTTCATAAACTTGTCTTTATGATCTTTAGCTATGAAAATGTCCTTTACATTGGACTTAGGCTAACAGATATTGTACAAATGGCATTATAAATCTGCCAATAAAAGATTCTACATCAAATTTATCTACCCTTTCAATAGATAGAAACATGTATGATTTCAAATTCTATAAGACAGGTTGTAACCTTGTCTTTATGATCTTTAGCTGTGAAAATGTCCTTTCGCATTCGATTTAAGTAACAGATATTGTACAAATGGCATTATAAATCTGCCAACCAAAGATTCTACATCAAATTTATCTACCACTTTCCAATAGATAAAAACATGTATGATTCCAAATTCTACTCAGACAGCGATTCACTTCTTAAACTTGTCTTTATGATCTTTAGCTATGAAAATGTCCTTTCACATTGGACTTAAGTAACAGAATATTGTACCAATGGCATTATAAATCTGCCAATAAAGATTCTACATCAAATTTATCTCCCTTTCAATAGATAAAAACATGTGTAGATTCAAATTCTACTCAGACAGCAGATTCCTTAACCTTGTCTTTATGATCTTTAGCTATGAAAAATGTCCTTTCACATTGAATGATAACAGATATTGTACAAATGGCATTATAAATCTGCCAATAAAAGATTCTACATCAAACATCATATACCTTTTCAATGATAAAAACATGTGTGATTCCAAATTCTACTCAGACAGCAGATTCCTTAAACACATGCTTTATGATCTTTAGCTATGAAATGTTAACTTTCACACATTGGACTTAAGTAACAGATATTGTACAAAAATGGCATTATAAATCTGCCAATAAAAGATTCTACATCAAATTTATCTACCCTTTCAGCAGAATGAAAAACATCTGTGATTTCAAATTCTACTCAGACAGCAGATTCCCCTTTAACCTTGTCTTTATGATCTTTGTATGAAAATGTCATTTCACATTGGACTTAGTAACAGATATTGGCACAAATGGCATTATAAATGCAATAAAGGTCTACATCAGGAATTTATCTCACCCTTTCAATAGATAAAAACATGTATGATTCCAAATTCTACTCAGACAGCAGATTCCTTAAACTTGTCTTTATGATCTTTAGCTATGAAAATGTCCTTTCACATTGGACTTAAGTAACAGATATTGTTACAATGGCATTATAAATCTGCCAATATAAAAGATTCTACATCAAATTCATCTCACCTTTCAATAGATAAAAGCATGTGATTTCCATTCTACTCAGACAGCAGATTCACCTTAACCTTGTCTTTATGATCTTTAGCTATTGAAAATAATACTTTCACATTCCCCGATTTAAGTAACAGATATTGTGCAAATGACATTTATAAATCTGCCAATAAAAGATTCTATCAAATTTATCTACCCTTTCCAATAGATAAAAACATGTGTAATTCCAAATTCTACTCAGACAGCAGATTCCTTAAACTTGTCTTTATGATCTTTAGCTATGAAAATGTCCTTTCCACATTGGACTTAAGTAACAGATGTTATACAAATGGCATTTTATAAAATCTTGCCAATAAAAGATTCTACATCAAATTTATCTACCCTTTCAATAGATAAAAACATGTATGATTCTAAAATTCTACTCAGACAGCAGATTCCTTAACCTTGTCTTTACTTGATCTTTGGCTATGAAAATGTCCTTTCATTGGACAAGTAACAACTGATCGTATTGTACAAAATGGCATTATAAATCTGCAATACATACCCATCAAATTTATCCACACCCTTTTGTGGATAAAAACATGTATGATTTCATTCTACTCAGACAGCAGATTCCTTAACCTTGTCTTTATGATCTTTAGCTATGAAAATGTCCTTTCACATTCGACTTAAGTAACAGATATTGTACAAATGGCATTATAAATCTGCCAATAAAAGATTCTACATCAAATTTATCTACCCTTTCAATAGATAAAAACATGTATGATTCCAAATTCTACTCAGACAGCAGATTCCTTAACCTTGTCTTTGTAAGTCTTTAGCTATAAAAATGTCCTTTCACATTGGACTTAAGTAACAGATATTGTACAAATGGCATTATAAATCTGCCAATAAAAGATTCTACATCAAATTTATCTACCCTTTCAATAGATAAAAACATGTATGATTCCAAATTCTACTCAGACAGCAGATTCCTTAAACTTGTCTTTATGATCTTTAGCTATGAAAATGTCCTTTCACATTGGACTTAAGTAACAGATATTGTACAAATGGCATTATAAATCTGCCAATAAAAGATTCTACATCAAATTTATCTACCCTTTCAATAGATAAAAACATGTATGATTTCAAATTCTACTCAGACAGCAGATTCCTTAACCTTGTCTTTATGATCTTTAGCTATGAAAATGTCCTTTCACATTCGACTTAAGTAACAGATATTGTACAAATGGCATTATAAATCTGCCAATAAAAGATTCTACATCAAATTTATCTACCCTTTCAATAGATAAAAACATGTATGATTCCAAATTCTACTCAGACAGCAGATTCCTTAACCTTGTCTTTATGATCTTTAGCTATTACAATGTCCTTTCACATTCGACTTAAGTAACAGATATTGTACAAATGGCATTATAAATCTGCCAATAAAAGATTCTACATCAAATTTATCTACCCTTTCAATAGATAGCAACATGTACGATTCCAAATTTACCTCAGGCTCCAAATTACTAAAACTTGTCTTTATGATTTTTAGCTTTGAAAATGTCCTCTCATATTGGACTTAAGTAGCTGATAGTTTTTAAATAATCTTATAAATCTGCCAATAATTTTTTCTGCATTCAATTTATTTAACAATTTTGTTTTCATTAGATAGTAATATGTATGATTCCAAATTCTTCTCAGGCAGTAAATTCCTTAACCTTGTCCTTATAATCTTTAGCTTTGAAAACAACTTCCTGCATTGAACTTGAATAACTGATAGTTCATAGATATCTTTATAAATTTGACAATAAATGCTTCTGCATCCAATTTATCTAACAATTCCTTCTCAATGAGTAGCAACATGTATGATTCCTAATTCTATTCAGGCACCAAATTTCTTAACCCTGTCTTTTTGAACTTTAGCTTTGAAAATGACTTCTTGCATTGGATTTTATTAACTGTTAATTTGTAGATACTGTTATTCCTTTTTTCTGAAACAGCTAAACGTGTTTGTTTATTGCATTTTTGTTTGGTATATTGAACTCATTCTATCAGGAGCCTATTTGCCAAGGAGCAAACAGACACCCTCAGTCCACTAGTGTTAGTATTCAAAACTTAGCCTTTAATTTCGACAAAGAAAAACAGAACAGACAAAAGAATGACTAACAGATAAAATTCTGCTTTTACAAATATGTCATGTCAAGTGTCATGAAATGACATTTAATAAATTATTTTATGTTTAACAATTGCAAAATTGAAAGTAGAATCGACTAGGCAAATCCATATTATCACAGATTCTATTACGTTCACCTTTTGGCATTAATGCCTTTAGGAAAGTATGGATTAATTTCTTTTTCTCCGCGACTATGATTTAAACGGTAGGGTAACTGTGCTCTTTAGACTGAAGTGACAGTCAGTCTAGAAAATTACTCTGAATTCATAACTGAATATTAGGCAACGGAAAATACTTTGTTCGTGATTATATAAAACTTATCTTCTAGAGGTCAAATGACTTGAAGGATTTATTACCCTTGGCGCGCTAGAGAAATAGTAAGAGATTTAGGCATTAGGACAGGTCATTTTTGGAAGCATGGTATTGCATTCAATTTGAGAGTTGATGTTTGATGTAATAAATAATGACACAACATATTTTTCAAATCATTAATGTTTTTGATCCGGTGATCAGTGAAAGGCTTATAGCACAATTTTATAATGTTTATAATTTACTAAAGCTATACAAATTGTATCTGGAGTAGACGCATATAAAAGGCACATTATTAAATCATTGTGCCATTAAATAAAAATTTACTTAAAAGGAAAATTATACTGAACAATTTAACTAGATGACAGTAGGCCTCCGTCGGTCAGGGTTAACCATGGGTAGCATTCTAGTTGTCTGTTTGGCTGGAGTATCGGCGTCTGTGACTGTAGAAACAGATGCAGGATGAACAGTTTTTGTTTCAGAGGCTGCATTTATGTTTTGTTTCTGGTCTGATCTTGCTTCCTGCGAACCCGCCTCTCCATGGAGACTTGTGTTAGTTACTTCTCCCTTGATTTAAGTTGTTGGGCCAGGGTTTCACTCCGGTTGACTGCTACGCTCTCCCATGATTCCGTGTTGATGCCCACGGCATTCATATCTCGTTTTATGATGTCACGTTAACTAGATTATGATGTAATATATTACAGAGTACAGTAATCTTCAATAAAGAATTGGTATTTTAAAACAGTTTGTCTTATCATTTGTGCTTAGCTGAATTATAGTGTTATATATTTTATATTTTTTGTTCTTATATTATAATCTAACAAATCTTACTCATTAGTAGCCTTTTTTTATCTTTTACAATTTTTTTTTGACACAGTTTTTATTTATCAAATGCAGTAAAACATTCTATATTTTGTTTGCAGTGATTCCTAGTTAGAACTCCGATTTGAATATACTTTCCTTTCGATGTATACATTACAAACATATCCTCTTGCCCTATTAGACATGGCAGATAGCAGACATGTCCTGACCAACATCCGGGCTAATACACTTGTTGAATAATAGCTATACAATGAGGAAGAAAAGTTATTCTTAAATAATAATCAGCGACTTCACCTTGACTTGAAGGTACAAAAATTATAGATTAATAGTAAACACTATCTGTAATTATTATATTAATGTTATGTTGTGTGTTTAGCATTGCTCAGGCTTATGGACACAATGCGTTAAAAAAAAACTCATCACAGTACAGTACTTTTCTCTGTGCGTTGTAGTGCAATGGATATCGGCTCGGAATGAGAACCTGGAAAGCCGAGTTCGAATTCCAGTTGAATTCGTTGCATTCACTTTCGTGCAAATATCCTTGGGAAACGTATGAATCCATCTCTTCTCCCTCCAGCTATGGGTTGAATAACAGGACAGATTGAATTCTTTAGCCTTGGATAGCAAACAGTCTACCGCAGAAATAAGTGGCAAACTAGTGCAGGAACATCTTCAGTTTCGTCAATCATGAGTCAGAAGAGACATGATCGCTCAAGTGTGTATCACGAATGGCACGTAAGTTACTGACCCTTTTCTTTTTTTTACTTCAAATCTTTTCTTCATCCGTGACGAGATTGTCCAGCATTCACTGTCATATAGGAAGACTGATATTGCACAACAGTTCAGTACTCTTTTCTTTGTTTCTTTTGCTTCAAGTTTCTTCTTCATCTGTGAGAAGATTGTACAGCATTCTCTTTCATATAGCAGGACTGATATTACATAACAGTTCAGTATTCTTTTCTTTGTTTCTGTTGCTTCAGGCCTTTTCATTTTTGACGAAATTGTCTAACATTCACTGCCACATAGGAAGACTGATATTACGTAATCATTCAGTAATCTTTTCTTTGTTTCTGTTGCTTCAAGTCTCTTCATCTTTGAGCAGATTGTATAACATTCACTGCCATATAGAAGGACTGATATTACATAACAGTTCAATACTCTTTTCTTTTTTCTATCGGCATTCTTCTGTTACTTCAACCTTGCTGTTGAAAATGAAGCCATATTTCTTAAGTCATCGCTATTATTCAAACGGTTTTCCTTAATGATACTTTAACTATTATATTAATACAACTAGTTTAAGTACCATATATAATAAACGCTTGGGCGATCATATCTCGAAAGAGACATGCCTTACTAAACAGAAGATTTTCCCTCTGTAAGTTGCCATTTTTTTTTTTTTTTTTGTGGAAGACTGATTGCCAACCAAAACTATGAAACCTAGTCTGTCCTACTATTTCACCCATAGCTGGAAGGAAAAGAGATGGATTAATACTCTTGGGAAAGAAAGGTAATGCCAAAAAGTTGTCTAATTCAATTGCAAAAACGTGAGTGAGTGACAGCGACTAAGATTTTTTTTATATCACTTCTTCGTAGCCCCTCGTTGTATCCATATTAGTTATATAATATTAGAAATACATAAACATTTCTCACAGCCTTGTGTTAAGATAAAATTTAACATTTAGTCCTTTGAATCACTATTTTTTCCTTGTTAAAGAAGTTTGTAATGAACTGTTCTCAACAATTCCATAAAACGTATTTGCTTGTCTAAGAAAAGCTTTTACTGTTTTCCCCTATATGTTACTCACAACGACTTCACTTACTAAATAAAATACACCTGACATTACTCAACTGCTATTCCGCCAAAAATGAAGGAGATGATATCAAATTATTAAAAAAGGTTAGTCTTTATTCAGTTGTTTATCAATACACGTGTGTCTTTAAAAAAAATTGAACATTATATGAATTTATGCCTCGGAGTAAGCAGATGAAAAAGTTAATTACTGCTATCGGATTATCGTTGGTAAATTGACCAAACTTACCGCATATGTTATTTGTGAACTGTGTTTCTATCCAGGTAAGGGTAAACATCTATTTAATGTTATCTTCCTAGGCAGAACCAGTTTGGATGGTAGTTTAACAGCTTGTCCCGTGTCTTACTTCCTAAATAAAGATAATGGAATTGAGCTGAATAGGTTTTACAAATGCGATTACCTCAATGGTTTCATAATCAAGATGATTAACTAAAAGCAGCAATAGAGTTTTTTGACCATACTTTCTTTTCATTCATTTGTTTTTTAATGTTAACGTTTTATTCTTTTCGTCGTCAGATGTAATAATATATCAAAATATTGTAAGAAAGTGTTTTTTTCTTTATGAACCAAAATTCATTTATTTTTCGAGAATGTATTTGTATTTGACTTATAATGTACCAAAAACATCTGCTTACTTGAACCATGACACCAACATTCTATTAGACGTCACTCCAAACAACTTATTCGTCACTCACTATATTGAACATTACTAACAACACTATGCATCTGACTGTTTTTGGTTTTGTTTTTTAGTAATGTCCATTCAATACATCGTCGTCGTCCTGCGGCTTCGGCCGAGTTAGAACTCACTATACCCCTCCAGTATTCCCTGAGCATTTGGAACCCTGGCACTGTTTATAGCGAAATTCATAATCTTGTCAAATAGGTGAATACTTGATGCTTCGCTACACAAACACTGGATGGGTTGCCTCCCTGTTATTTAACCTATAACTGGAGGGAAGTGACAGATTAATACCTTTCCCAAGGGTACCAGTGCTTAAGTGAATGCAGGGTACTCAACTGGAATTCGAACTCGGCTCACCGATTTCTCTTTCCAAGCCGACATCTACTGCACCACAACGCACATCCGTCACTGTGATTCAATATATAGCTTGAGAGCCTCTCAAGGTAGAGGGTTAATGTTTGGCGATTAACTCTATTTAATTAGTGAATAAGATTTCAATATTCAGGCGGAGACATCAGCAGTATAAAGTTAAAAGAACCGGAAACCAAATCCTGTAAATAAAACGAAGGATAAACCTCTACCCCTGTTCATCAAACTGGGAAAGAGTATGAACCGGGCGATAGGTAAACATATTTACTCCTATTAGAGTGTAGGGAAGAAAAACGTGGAGGACAATGAACCGAACGATAGGCTAAACCAGAGGTTGGCAACCTTTTGCTTACTATGTACCGACTTAGGTTTTTAAAATAATTCAGCATACCAAAAACATAAATATTTTTATACAAATCAAGGTTAATGTAATTGTTCTACAATATATTTTATACAGTAATATATGCGATTATTTTTTATAGTTATATATACAATTATTTTTATATAGTAATATATACAATTATTTTATTTTATTTTTTTTTATCGTATCACCCCGAGCAAGGCAGTAACGCCACTGATGTGCAGGGGGCTACGTAATAGTGAAAAGATCGGAAAAGAGAAAGCCGGAAACCATATCCTAAACAGGGAACAAGAGATGAGCCTCTTAACCTGTTCAATAGACATGGGTGGAGTGTGAACCGGGCGATAGATAGATCTATCTACTCCAATTGAAAAAAAAAATAAAAACAAAGTGAGAAGATTTGAAAAGAGAAAGCCGGAAACCACATCCCAAACAGGGAACAAGGGATGAGCCTCCTAACCCGTTCAATATGTAAACCACATTAATAGAAATAAACTGTTTTTAATTCTTTTTTAAAGTTTTTATTGTTAATGGGAGCCTTTCCTTTGCATTGTCTTAGCCTCAATATCAGCAACAATGAACTTAGCTCACTAGTACCCCCTATGTATGAATTTACTCGAGCCACAAGATTAGCAGCTAGGTCCCACCCTTTTACTGTGAAATAAATAAAATGTAAAAGCAAATTCTACTCTATCAGCTTATTTTCTCGCACTTCACGCCTGTGGAATTCCCTTCTGTTTACTTGCTTCCCCAAAAGCTACAATCTCCAAGAATTTAAATATAAAGTCAGTAATCGTCTCGTATCTCACTAACTTGCGTTCTCTCTCTCTCTCTCTCTCTCTCTCTCTCTCTCTCTCTTTCTCTCTCTCATGCTTCTTTCTCTGTTCACTTCACTCTCATCTGTATTCTCACCCTTCTCTTACCCACTTCCTGACACCCCTATAACCTGTCATTCTTTCTCATAACTTTCTCCTATGTAACCCTCTGCGCACCAGTGGAAGTAAACTGCCTTGCTTGGGTCGATATGATTATATTTTTTTAAATATACTTTGTTACCTTGTGTTTTAGACAATTTGCGTGCCATTGGAAATTGCTTGGCGTGCAACGTGTGGCACGCATGCCGTAAGTTGCCGACATCTGGGCTAAACTGTCTATTACTATTTTTGTGGTGTAAGCAGACTCACATACGCAGTTGTCAAACTGTGTTCATCTCGTAAAGTAAAAATCTATTAAATTAGGTACCTCCACTAATTCACTGAAAAAAAAAAACAAAAAAACAGCATAGTATGAAAAAAAAGTCTCCAAACAATAAGAACAAAGTTCTTTTTCAAAATGTTTGTGTTATTATTAAGACGAATAATCAAAGTAAATTTTCATTATTTTTTAAAAGTTTTATTCTTTCTGACACGTTCGAAATTTTGCTAAAATATCTCGTTTGTTTGTTTTTTGTTTGTTTGTTTTTTTTGTTTTGTTTTTTTTCAGCAGGTAACCAAATCGTTACCAGAGTCTACTATGGCTAATGTAATATTGCACATCTCATTTTTCCGGCGAAAAAACATTAATTTGGAAATTCTTCTAAAAATAAAATTGTCGAATTTTAACGAAAATTTTCAGGACTTATATACAAAGAAATGAAGTTATTTTTTCAATTATTATTTTTAAAAAACATTGGTATATTAATTTTTTTACATCTGTTACTCACACACACGTAAATTCGTGGAATTTCAAAAAACTAAATTTAGTTTCAAAAATTTGTTTCCTTACTTGAACGTCGGACTCATTGTGGAATGTAAATCGCTTTTCTTTTTCTTTTTTTTTCAAACAGTTGGCCGTTTTTTCCAGAAATCTGCTCCGTATAGTAAAAAATGCAATAAAGCTATGACATTATTTAATTAAATAACCATTTAACTGCTTTTAAAAAATATATATTAAGAACATTAATATATATATTAAGAACATTATAGTCTGAAGAAAAAAAAATTCGTGGAATAATGAATTTTTACTAGAATTGTTTTCATTGTTTTCAAAATATTTGTACAATTCTTCAAAACTTCGCCGTGGTTAGGTTATTAAGTTATTAAATAAAGACTATATTTACTAATCTAAAATTGAAAAGTTTAATACAAATCCTTGAGTCAATAAATTTTGAAAAAAACATTTTTTTTTGTATATAGAATTTTTTTTTAAGTATGGTATTTTCTGTTACATTAAAAGATCATGTGTTTCACGGTTTCTTCCCCTTACACGAAAAGATTTGGACAATTATATCAATTCTAATCAACGATACTTAGCTTATCACTACAACTGGCTGTCATCACACATCAATCACTTACTTCAGAGGTCAAAAAGAGCAATGCTCCGTGATTAAGAAGTACTTTTATTCTAAATTTTATGCTGTAAATAAGTAAATCGAAATAAGTAAATCGAAATAAGTAAATCGAAATAAGTAAATCGAAATAAGTAAATCGAAATAAGTAAATCGAAATAAGTAAATCGAAAATAAGTAATATTTGTGTAAATTAGGTTAATTCAACATGAAATTTATCAACTTTCCAAAAATTACATGTAACAGATCTGCATTTTACTTTCACAAGATTTTTAAAACTGATAATTAACTTTTCTTTATAAATGTGTCAGTTGTTCAAAAATAGTCGAAAATTTAAAAAAAAAAGTTTAATTTCGAAAATTTTACATTCCACTCAATATAATTTCTGTTTGAAATACACCAGAGTACTTTGCTTCCTATAAATAGTAAATTTAAGTATTTAGCTTTCAAACATAGTTAAAATTAGAGCTTCAAGAAATAAATTTTATTTATCAAAATTTATTTTAAAGCTTACACTACCGGCCATAATTATTAGGCGACCCCAGTCTTTTTAAAAAAAATGATGTGTTTCATAATATTTTTTAGTATTTATTGCCAAGTGAATAATTGTAAATGAAAATAGAATGGTTCTTTTGTTAATACTACACAATAACATTTGCATCAAATGAATTTGTAGATATTTAACAATGAACGGTATTGCAGTTTCATCAAGGAAAGAATGAAGAAAATTTAGGATAATTCGGACGAGTTCATCTTTGCTTCTTTGCCTTGTAAAATTTAACAAAATAATAATAACAAAAGAATCATTTTATTTTCATTTACAATTATCCACTTGGCAATGAATACTAAAAATAGTATGAAATACATAATTTCTTTTAAAAAACTAGGGTGGCCTAATAATTATGGCCGGTAGTTGAGGTGTCGCGAATTATCGTGAAAAAGTGGAGATACCTATAAATGCACTCTTTCTACACAGAAACAGTTTCGGCTTTAACTTAATAGCTGTTTCGCTGCTTTAGTTTTCAAAAGAAAATAGTGATATTTAGTTGAAAAGATTTTGGATGTTGGACTGCATCGATCCCCAAGAAATAGTTTTATTATTAAAAAGACTAGCTTACTTTTGTCTATTTGTCTTTACGCCAGTCTTATTTTCTTTTTGCCATGAAATATAATAATATATCGAAATATTTTAAGTGTTTTCGGTATGATCTAGACATCATTTTCTTTTCGAGAGCATATGCTGCGGATATCATGGACCGAGCATGTGAGCAATGACGAGGGTTAAGAAAGAATGAAAACAAAAAGGAAATTAATATTGAGCATCAGAAAGAGTCAATTAAAGTTTCTGGGACATGCAAGAAGGAAGGAAGGAAGGAAGGAAGGAAGGAAGGAAGGAAGGAAGGAAGGAAGGAAGGAAGGAAGGCTTGGAGAACCTGATACTAACAAGCCAGATAGAAGGGAAAAGAGACAGAGGAAAGCAGTGGATAACATATTTGAAGGGCCTGAGCAGGTGGATGACAGAATGGGGCTGCAAGATGTTACAGGAGAAAGCGTGCTAAGAGCCACCAGGGATAGGGAGACGTGGAAGGCCATGATCGCCTACGTCCTGAAAGGACAAGGCACAGAAGAAAAAGAAGAAGAAAAAAAGAAGAAGAAGAAGATTTGTTTTCGATTAATACTGTAACAAAAAGATGTTTCCTTGAATCGCAGCACCAATCTTCCATTAAATATCATTATAATAGTTTAGTTTTAACTATCCATACCAAACACTACTAATATCACTATAACTCTGACCATTTGCAAAGTGTTCAAACACACTCTATATGTTATTGATGAACTATGTTTTCAACCATGTAAAAGTAGACGTCTATTGAATTATATTTTTCTAGACCGAACCAGTGTGAATGGTAGTTTAACAGCTTATCTCTTGTTTTAAATTTAAACAAAGATAGTAAAATCTAGTTAAAAAAAAAAGGTTTTAAGGATACGATTACTGCGATGCTCAATGATTTATTTATTAAGATGAGTAACTGAAAACAATAATAGAGCTTTAGCTTAAACCTTGTTCTACTCCATTTGTATTTCCGTTATTATTTGCCATTTTTTCATCATTAGATGTAGTTATATTTCAAACTAGCTGTACCCGGCCACGCGATGCTGTGACTCAGCTTGGTTAAATAGAAAAAAAAAAGAAATTTATTTACTAAACTAACAAAGTAGATGGGATATCGATAATAATTAGTTGAAAAAAAATTAATAGACTTTTTTTTAAAAAAAAAAAAGGGAAGAGGTTTCTGTTGTTTACGCCCAACAAAACAGAAATAATAATAATAATAATAATAATAATAATAATAATAATAATAATAATAAACACCAAGAAACAATAGACCACCTAATCTCAGGCTGTTCTATGCTTGCCCCAAATGAATATAAAAAATCGCCACGATAGAGTTGGGTAATATTTACATTGGGCAATGTGCAAACATTATGGAAAAGCTGTAAACAAACACTGGTATGAACATCACCCAGCACCGGTTACAGAAATAGAAGATGTAACCATTCTATGGGATTACACCATCTACACAGACAGAAAAATTGAAGCAAACAGGCCAGACATTATTGTTAAAAACAAGAAGGAGAAAACTTGTCTATTAATTGATATGGCTTGTCCAGCGGATTGTAACATAGCAATCAAGGAATTTGAAAAACTGTCAAAATATAAAGACCTGGAAATTGAAATAGAAAAAATGTGGAAATTGAAAACAAGAGTTGTGCCAGTGATAGTAGGTGCACTTGGAATGATATAAAATGGAACAAAACAACACATTGAAAGAATCCCTGGAAACCCCAGCTTAAGAGATATACAAAAAATTGTCTTATTAAGTACAGCCCACACACTAAGGAAAACTTTATCTATGTAATGCTGGGGATGATAGGGAAGATAGAAAAACATGAAATGGAGCCATAACAACACGCCACTACCTGCCTTAGGTCTCCCCGCAGACTTGGTTGGTAGTGAGACCAAAGCAGAAATCGAAATATGATGAAAAATGACATAATAATAATAAAAGGCTTCGTTTACCTTAAATGTGCAATTTTCCTGTTTTCTATGAAATAACAAAGTTGTCTGTAAACGCGTCCGTATTGAAATGAAAGTTTTTCGATTCGGCTCTCATCGGTTCTAATAGATTTGTAAAATTTATAGTTTTAATAATGTAATATTTTTTAATATAGGGTATATAAAAACACGCCCGTATTCGATTAAAATGCTATAGTAAAATTTCAAAACAATTGGTGCAGCCATTTTCTAGATTAGCGGATAGAAACAAACGGACAAGTACATTTTTATTTATATAGATTGGTTTAAATGCTTTTGGTATAGACTAGACATTTTTTGCTTTACAAAAACATACACTAGCGGTCATAATATAAGGAACGGAAACAACAAAGACATAAATATGTGTATTACTTAAAAAGTAATGCATGATTAGCAATGGAATTTTTACCGAATATAGATTAGGATGTAATGCATAAATATTATAAAAAGTTATAAAAAATTACATAATAGTTTCTTTTAAAATAAAGATTAAATGGAACAAAGGAAATAAGCTACTGGACAAAAGTTAAGGAACGATCTTGTTAATACTTGACTGTGAATAAAATATCAACAAAATTTAATATTTGGTAAACATCCACTTATTTTCAATGACTTTTCTGCATCGTCCACCACATAATCTAATTAATTTCTTGCAAAGATCAGCAGCAATTACCTCCCATTTGTTTTTAAATAACTTCCATAGGTGATTCTGGTTTTTCGGATTTCTTTTCTGAGCCCTTACTCCAATTATCTTCCAAATATTTTCTATTGGATTCAGGTTGGAGCTCTGGGATGGCAACTTAATTAGGGCGATTCCTTCTTCTTCAAATAAAGCCATAACCTTGTGAGCCTTGTGGCAAGATGCATTGTCCTGCATGAAAATAGGAGATTCATAAGGATTATGGTGTAATCTTGGTGCCATATGCTTCTAAAGAAGCCTTTTGTAAATCTCAGCATTGATATTGCAATGTACGCTGATGATAGGGCCAACTCCTGCAGATGAAATCATTCCCCACCCCATCACACTGCCGCCACTAAACTTAACGGGTTTCTTGACACATTGAGAAGACAGTCTTTCACCTGTTCTACGGCGCACATAAGTTTTGCCCTCAGAACCAAATATAGTAATCTTGAACTCGTCACTGAAATGAACTGTATCTCATTGTGCGTCAGTTCAAACAAGATGTTCTCTCGCATACTCCAGGCGTGCCCTTTGGTTTCGCTTTGAAATGAAAGGCTTTGAAGATGGAATACGAGCATGCAATCCTGCATTTTTTAACCTACCAGCAACCATTTTCCTTGAGATCTCATGATCTGCTTCTTCATTAAATTTACGGGCAACTGATGTAGCAGTTTTAAAACGGTTTTTGTAGATATTCTAACAATTCTTCGATCTTCTCTTTGTGAAGTTTTTGGGGGTCTGCCGGTTTTTGGTTTTGCATCTGACGTTTTATCGGTTTTATACCTGCTAATTACACAATAAACGACGCTTTTAGACCTGTGAACAATATCAGAAATTTCTGAAATTGACTATTTTTTCTTGATAGCGATAATGAGTTTTTTTCTTCAAAAGAGAGCGTTTTGCGTGTAGAATTTGCCATATTGCTTTAAAATAAAGTCCTAATGTTAAATGAACTTTTACTTATTGTTGAAAAGCTCCATCGAGTTTATTAACAATGCAAATTAAAAGTTTATGCAAATTATTTATATCGTTCCTTAACTTTTGTCCAGTAGCTTATTTCCTTTGTTCTATTTAATCTTTACTTAAAAAAAAAACTATCATGTAAATTTTTGTAACTTTGTATAATATTTATGCATTACACCCTAATCTTTATTCGGTAAAAATTTCATTGCTAATCATGCATTACTTTTTAAGTAATACATACATTTATGTCTTTGTTGTTTCTGTTCCTTATATTATGGCCACTACTGTATTTGCATCCGAATGATGCTGCAACAAAAACATGCTTACTTGAACCGTAGCACCAGTCTTCCAGTGTGTGACACATAGTCTATACAACACTTAGTCTTGACTCAATATATCGAACACTACTGACTCACTAACCTGCTGACAATTTACATACCTTGGCATTCAGTTGAATAAAAATTACAGTTAAGGAATATCACAGGAACGGTGAGAGAAGTTTATGTCGATTAAACAAAATCTCTCAACTTTCATAGATATTAATTCTGATTTATTTCAATATAACCGAATGCAATGCAAAAAATCTACTCACTCGGCAAAAAAAAAAAAAAAAGATAAAAAAATGAAAAATAATAAAAATAAAGCAGAAAAAGAAATAAAAAAGAATAAAATGATACACGGAATTTGAAATTTAATTTCACAATTATGAATGGCAATAAATTACAGAAACGTGTGAACTTACACTATATACATTATTCGGACTACTATCCTCATCTTCGTTGCCATTTTTACGACGTTTCAGCCGTTGTATGCTCCGGCCTTCTTGAGGTGCTAAGAATTTCGAATCGAACCCTTTATTACGATCACTGGGACATATCATTCTCATTTCTTGTGCGAAGCAGCTTCTGGTAGACATGATCTCTTTAACCTGACTCTATATAAGAATAATAGTTGTGAATGTATCGCAGATTATACTTAGCATTACTTCTAAAGCCTTGCAATAGAAAAATATATAAAAGGTAGCCTCACAGATAAAGAATCAGTTTAGTGAGTTTGATCCTCACTGAATGTGCTATATACTCTGGTCTTGTGCCTTAATAATCTGAGCTTATCAATATAGGGGTACTTCACTATAGATCAAGATTTAGCAAGCTAGATTCAGAGATAATTACTATTGTAGTGTGTTTGATTCTCACTGAATGCCTTATTTACTCTAGGCTTGTATCTTAATAATTTGAGCTTATCAATAGTTAATTTTCTCTCCATTTCAGTAAACTAAGTTGATCTGATCACAATGGGTGTTTCTTTTTGCATTTTTGTTTTTTTCAAAATGTTACATCGCAACTGAATCTTCCTTTTTCTTAAATACGAAATAGTTATTTTTTTTTATTTCTTTTCGCGTTGTTGTTGTTGTCGCTGTTGTTATTGAAATCAAGGCAAAATCCCGAAAATAAGAATGAGATGTGAGAAAACGATAGTTAAAGAGATGATGTTTTTTTCTTTTTCATTATTTGCTTCTGTCTTCTTTTAAATTTATTTTACATACTTACTTACTTATATATATATATATATATATATATATATATATATATATATACTCTTTAAAAACAGCAGTGTTTCATCTTGATGGAGATCCGTCACGAGGAGGATAAGTGTCCACTTTATTTTATCCCTGGGCCATGTAGTCACTCCTACTTA
The DNA here is from genome assembly GCA_037127315.1 of Ascarosepion bandense. Taxonomy (NCBI): domain Eukaryota; kingdom Metazoa; phylum Mollusca; class Cephalopoda; order Sepiida; family Sepiidae; genus Ascarosepion; species Ascarosepion bandense. Next base: position 3,296,335 of record JBBBDQ010001325.1, read on the forward strand.
GCACAAATATGATTAGTTAGCAATAAAGTCTGTGCCAGGGATTAAACTCAGATCAGAACTTGGTGACTGGTAAAAGATGATGTGGTGGGTTGGAAAAGGGTTCCAGGAATGAGAGAAAACAAGAAGAACGATGTGTTACAAAGCTGAATCATTCCCAGTTTATATATATATATATATATACATATATATATATTGGAGACAAATTTATCGTTCGTGCTGTTTAGGGAACGTGCCAACGATACATGTGAGGTATTACCTTGCTGGAACAGCACATCGACTTCCTGTCAGAGGAATGTCTGTAGAACGGGTTGATCACTATTCTGTACATACATAATGCTATTCAAAGTTCCCTACAAGAAACAATAAAGCTAAGAGACAATTATAACTTATGACACCTTAAAGTATGATGCCAACAATTATATTTATATGTTTGTGTGCGTTAACACCTTCTAGGTCGAAATTGCACCTGCAAAAGAACGCCACGTGCATGAAGGCAGAATTTGCTCTCAGTTCTGAGCATCATTCAATCCCTCCGGCGATATCACTAAAGACCTGCACGATGATATTGTGGAATGATTAGAAGTGCATGTAGCTTCAGTCCAGCTCCAAGTAAACAATTCTTAACTGTTTATATTAACATAAGACTACATTTGATTTGAGCTGTGCTGTAGACACTACGCAGTCGGCTATTGGTACCCTTAAATAGCATTAATCTTGACGCTTGCTTATATTATGTGACTGTCCAGAACCTCGTTTACGGATATATGAATTTCCACCTGGTATTTTTGGTAAAATTGAAGTATCACTGAGGCGTTATGTCTAACATGCGCTGATGAACCAGTTTCTTGAAGATTCATAATTCAACCATTGTCAAATTGTTATATTTGAGCAAAATATGTACGTGTATGTCTCTGTCGCATGATAATTGTTAATATAATAAATAATTACCGTTTCGGCTCATTTTTCTTTCCCAAAAAATAAAGCACACTTAGATTCTATTCAATTACATATTCACAGTTATTACCAATGACTTGTTCCCTATCAGTCAACTTTTTTATATCTTTTGAGTAAAGGGTTTGAATCTTATGATAGATTTCTCAGGTAGATGAAATCTTGATGCTGTTGATCTAGAGAAGCGACCCAGCATAGAATATCTTTGGAAAGTACAAAAAAAATCCTACCACGAATTGACCCAAACCTTGTGAGTGTCATTTAGTAGATGTTTTCGACCGTCGATGGTAGAGCTATTATAAAGATCGAAAAGTATTGTGATCGAGGGTTTTAGTGTACTACCGCTCTTCAAGTTGCTGATCATGTCAGATAATGAGCTCTTTGTCAGAAACTCTAAGTAAGGTTTACGCAATTGCAGTATGTGGGTGTTGAACAAATACATATATGCCTGAGCAGGCAGTAACTGTTATGGTGCCCTCCTACGAAGAATGGACTCTTCCTTTTGTTATATGTGATTACCTGCGTGACTTCCGAAAGAACAGTTAATCAGGAGCAGTTAATGGAAGTAGTTAACGAGAACAGCTACTAGTCAGGCAATAAGCAGCGTAATAATACCTTCGGACTTATTTATTTCTATATTACTATTAACATTTCCTTTTAATATATTGCTTCTTGTTATACTAATATACTTTTTTGAACCTACCTTTTGTGTTCAGTGCCTTGCTTCTGACCAAACCTGTCACTACAACTTTGCAACGAAGTTTCGCCACAACTCCACAACAAATTGGCAACGAAGATCCACAACACTAAGTAAACAAGGTGTGCTCAGAAAATGAAAGTAGTAGTCCAGTTTGTCATAAAAAGATCTAACTGTTCAATTATATGTACAATTTTCTGCAGACAAACTACCATGGATAAAAAAATTTATTCTTAAAAAAATAAGACAATTCATTTATCACAAACATCTCTCAAGTCTCCTATCCATGCTGAGTCCAAAAACACTGTTCATGAATATATGTATTATTATGCACATGTATATTTGCTCAATCTTATGTACAACTTTCTACATACCAAAATATCATGGATATTTTTAAGAATAAGACAACTGATAGTTTATCATAAATATAAAACACTGTCACAAGTATGCTATGTAAGTTAAGTGCTAAGATAATATTGTTAAAATATGTATTGTCAGGCAAATGTCTATATCTATATGATCATTACTATGAACAAATTTATGCATTATAAACTATCATGGAAAACATATTTTTAATATGACATACCATAATATAACACACACATAAACGAATGTCACAAGTCACATATTTAATTTAATTGCAACGATATGTGAAATCTACTGTATCCCAACCTATCATGGATAAAATATATTTTTTAAATAACTTATCACAAACAAAAAGAAATGCTGCAAGTCATGACAATATATACCTTCATAAACAGTATATTGCAATCAAGTAGAATACGACACTTGTGACATTCCTTTATGTTTCTGATATATTATTATTGGCCATATTTAGAAAAATATTATATATTTAACAAATAGACATGTACATGACAATACATACCTTCATAAACAGTATCTACGCATTCAAATTTAATATGAAACTTGTGATATTCCTTTATATTTGTGATATATAAGGGTTTGCCATATTTAGAAAAATATTACACATTGAACAAATAGACATGTACATCACAATTTATACCTTCATAAACACTATGTACGCATTTAACTAATATACCAGATTTGTGATATTCCTTTATATTTGTGGTATATTAGGTTTTGCCATATCTAGAACAATATTACACATTGAACAAATAGACCTGTACATGACAATACATACCTACACAAACAGTATGTACGGATTTAACTTAAATATGAGACTTGTGACATTCCTTTATGTTTATGATATATTACGATTTCACATATTTAGAAAATTATTTCACATTGAACAAATAGACATGTACATAACAATGCACACCTTCATAAACAGTATCTACACATTCAACTTTAATATGAGATTTGTGACATTCCTTTATGTTTGTGGTACATTATGAATTGCCATATTTAGAAAAATATTACACATTGAACAAATAGATATGTACATGACAATATATGCTTTCATAAACAGTATCTACGCATTCAACTTATATATGAAACTTGTGACATTCCTTTATGTTTGTGATATATTATGATTTGTTATATTTTAAAAATAGCTATTTTTCCATGATAGTTTGGGATGCAGAAAATTGTGCAATTGATTAAAAAAATAGACATACGTATGACAAAACTGACATTTACAAACACTATCTTCCCAATTAAATTAGATAGGAAACTTTTTTCCCCTCTTTATGTTTGTGATAATTTTTCCCCTCTTTATGTTTGTGATAATTATGAGTTGTCTTATTAAAATATACATAATTTATACATGATAGTTTGGGATTCAGAAAATTGTACATACAATTGATCATATAAACATTGGCCTGACAATTACAAACTGAGAAAACTCCCACAAGTCAGCTATATTTAAATGAGTGCGTAGATACTTTTATTAATGTATGTATTGTCATGTAAATGTCAATTTGTTCAATCATATGCACAATTTTCAGCATCCCAACCTATCAGAGATAATATGTATTTTTTAAAAAATACGGCATCTGATAATTCATCACAAACATAAAAGATTGTTACAAGCTACGTATCTAAATTGAGTGCAAAGATTCTGTTTGTGAATGTATGTTTTGTCACGCACATATCCATTTGTAGAATCATATATACAATTTCCTGCCTCTCAACCCATCAAAGATAAAATATATATATTTTTTTAAATCGGACAAATCATAATTTATCACAAACATAAAGGAATGTTACACGTCTCATATTTAAGTTGAACGTGAAGATACTGTTTATGAATGTATGTATTGTCATGCAAATGTTTTTTTTAATCATATGGACAAATTCATGTATTTCAACCTATCCTGGATAAAATATGTATTCATGTAACCCTGATATAAGAGAGTTGTCGGAACCAGATAAAAGTTCTCTTATAACCGGATTTATCTTATATCCGGGTTTGTATATTTTATATACATTACCATAGGCTCTAATTTGGGACAAGATAAAATCTCTCTTATATCCGCGTTTATCTTATATCAGGGTTTCTTATATCCGGGTTATACATTTTCATGTGAGAACTCATAGTTTGTAAGAAACATAAAGGCCTGCCAAAAGTTTCCTAAGTTGATTGTGAAGGTATTCTTTATGAATGTATTGTCATGTAAATGTCCATTTGTTCAATCATATGTTCAATTTTCTGTTAACATATACATAATTTTATTTTTAAATATAACAAATCATAATTTATCACAAACATAAAAGAATGTCAGTTGAATGCGGAGATACTGTTTATGAATATATGTATTCACAGCACATAACTATTTTTTTAAACACATAAACAATTTTTTGTATCCCAACCTATCGTTGATAAAATAATTTTTTAAATATGAGAAGTCTCATTTATCACAAACATAAAGGACTGTCACAAGTTTCCTATCTAAGTTAAGTGCGAAGATACTACTTATGAATGTATGTATTTTTATGCAAATATCTATTTGTTCAATCATATGAACAATTTTATGCGTCCTAAACTATCATCGATAATTTTTTTTAATATGGCAAAACATAATTTAACAAAAAAGGCAGTCACAACTCACCCATCTAATTTGAGTGCGAAAATAATGTTTATAAATGAATGTATTGTCATACAAATATCCTTTTCTTAAATCTCAAGTAAAATTTGTTACATCTCAACCTATCATAGATAAATTATCTTTTTAAATATGACAAATCATAATTTATTACAAAAATACAAGAATGTAACTAGTGTCCTATCTAAGTTGGGTGCGAAGATATTGTTTATGAATGTATGTCTTGCCATGTATATTTCTATTTGTTTAATCATATGTAAATTTTTCTGCATCCAAACCTATCATGGATAAAATATTTTTTTAATATGACAATTCATAATAATATTACAAACATAAAGGAATTTCGCAATTCTTCTGTGTAATTTGAGTGTAAATATACTGTTTAAGAAGAGGATATCTGCTCTCTTTGAATTTCTTAAACATTCTAACTTGAGGGTGCCAGCTAACTGACCTCCAGAGGAGAAATAAATTTGCGAAGAGAAAAAAAAAAAACAGATGTAAGAGGGAAAAAAACTGAGAAACAATGCAAAGAGCTTAATATATTGTTTCAATATTGCTTCATATTTCACGTATTTTTCATTCAATGCTCACACGATACAAAACCTAGTAGTCACCCAATCTAATGGGGTATTAAACAAGTTTGTTATACGGACATATGACAAGAATGTAACTGCATATTATGGGGATATGTAGGATAATCAACGGTTGATAGTAGACAAAGTGATTCAGATTTTAGTGATCAGGAAAGCATCCTCTCGGGAGTGTTTCTCGAGAAGAAACTGTGCGAAGGGAACGTATTTCTCATTAGTAGAATGCGTAAGAAATAGGGGTGATTTGACCCTGTGCAATATCATAATATATATTTTATAAGATGATTATATGCTTTTAATTATCTCTTCGTCCATAAAATTCCTTTTCTCTATATGTAAACATTTATTATTTCACTTCCCATGTTTAGTTATGTATAATCTAATTTGTGCTCTTTTTTTTTTTTTTTTTTTTTTTGTTACTAACGACTTACTCCAAGGTATACACTGTCCAGCCCATGGAGCGAGAACAGCCTACATCCGTAGATTAAGGAAAGGGTTCACTTCAAAATTCTTTATAGATTACCGTATAAGCATACACCTGATAAAGGCCGGAGAGCACAGCGGTCGAAATATTGTGATATAAACAACAAAGATAAGGACAATAATTTGCATATAAATAATGATAAATCCCATTGTCAAAAATTCTGACAGAAACTAAAATAAATATTTAGATAGAGTTCCTTTAAGATTAACCATGAGCACCCTAACAATGTTTTGCACCCTAACAATGTTTTGCACCCTAACAATGTTGTGCACTCTAACGGGTGCATTGTAGTGCAGTGAATATCAGCTCAGAACAAGAAATACCCCAGCACACATTATCTGTGTATCGTATTCACCTCGGCGATGCAAGAAATCTACTGTCTAGTCAGCCATGACTTGAAAGAGACAGAATCACTCAAACGTGTACCACGTATAACACTTAACTGACTGATCCTAACAAAATTTGATAGAAAATTTCAACAATCTCAAACTAAATTAATTTAATATGTACTGACTTCATTTCCAAAGATTAAGAATTGAAATGGTTTATGTTAATAGACATTCTCAAAATAATAATACAAGCAAAATCAGAACAAAATAATAAGATCGAAGTAACTTTGTAACGGTATTATGTCACCAATTTGTAACGAAAGTTACAGTTTTAAACTGTGTTGACTATTTTTTATGAAGGGAGATGATATTTGGAGTTGAGGGAGATATGTAATTATTGTTGTGACATGGAATATTATTTTCGTCGTATGAGGTGATTTGTTTTGTTTTGATTTTTGTCGAACAAGAGATAATGATAAAGAATTGTGGTCTGAAGACAAAAATATGCCTCGGATGGGGAAAAGAAACATACAATTTAATCCACATCATCATGTGATTTAAGAGAAAACAAAGAAATAAAGGGTTTGTGTCCTTCCCTTTTAAATTACTTAATACAACACCCCGGATGTGCGTTGTGGTACATTGGATATCGGCTCGGAACGAGAAATCGGGGAGCCGAGTTCGAATTCCAGTTGAATTCATTGAATTCACTTACGCGCAAATACCCTTAGGAAAGGTATTAATCCGCCTATTCCTTCCAGTTATGGGTTAAATAACAGGACAGATTGGGTTCTATAGTCTTGTTCGGCAACCAGTCTACCGCAGAAAGCAATGGCAACCTACTGCGGGATAATCTTCTGCCCAGTCAGTCATGTCTCTTTCGAGACATGATCGCCCAAGCGTGTATCACGTATGGCCCTTAACTGACTGAATACAACACCACCTACTTGTCTCCTAACAGGCTTTTTTTATTTTTTATTTTTTTATAATGATAAAATAATGATAGTATCATGGTTTGAAAAGAAAAATGTGCTTCAGAAAGAGAAAAGGAACACGCCATGTAACTTACACCATCCTTCGACTGAAGAGCAAAAAGAAGAGGTAAAGATTTGTGCCCTTTCCTTTTAAACTGCTTTATACAACACCACGTAGCGGGCGTTAAATGAAGTCTCCTGGCAGACAAAATAAAGTTATTCCACAATTTCATTAACAATTATAAGTTGATTTTTATTAATACAGTCAATTAAGTGCTATACGTGATATACGCTTGGGCGATCATGTCTCTTTTGAGACATGACTGACTGGGTAGAACATTATCTCGCAGTAGGTTGCTATTACATTCTGCAGTAGACTGGTTGCCAGCGAAAGCTATAAACCTAATCTGTCCTGTTATTTAACCCATAACTAGAGGGAAGAGACGGATTAATACCTTTCCCAAGGGTATTTGCGCGTAAATGCAAAGAATTCAATTGGAATTCGAACTCGGCTCCCCGATTTCTCGTTCCGAGTCTATATCCACTGCATCACAATGCTCATCTTTATTAATACAAAGCAGTAAAATAAACAGCTTAGCATAAATTATTTTCTTTAACAATAAAAATACGACTTCTTGTATTCATAATCGTTATGTCAACTTAAGAAAAATAACACTTCATGAGTTCTAGTATTATATTTTCTGTTTATATAATAGCCAATCTTGAGATCTTTTTTTTTTTCTTACCAGTGTATGTATGCAGTTTGACACGCAGAGCTTATAATGAATTTCTATAACACATTGAACAGGATTTACATATTGTTTTTAAAGATTGAAATAAGATTCGGGGTGTATTTAGTTTGATTGGGGCTTTAACATATTGGCTTACGTTATTCATTAATAAAGAAATATCTAGTTTCCCTAGATGTTCGCTAGATAGATCAAATATTGACACAATACGTCGGTGGAAAAAGCTCCAATAAGAGTAAGGTTATTAGCTATAAGTGCGACTCAGTGCACGTTAACTTTGAACGCATGTACTTGTACGCACGTGTGTTCGTATGTGTGTGTGAGTGCGTGCTCGCGCATGCTCGTGTCCAATTTGAAAGGAGACCAGGATATCATGAAAAGTTCTCGGGCAGACAAATAGGGTTTTTCAAAAACCAAACAATTAAATTACATATAACGTTCAATACTGATCGAAGATCGTTTTCTTTTCTTTTTTTTTAATTTTTCATATTTTTCTCATTTTCGATTTTTTTTTTTTTGTAATTTTGTAATTTTTGTAATTTTTGTTTTTTTGTCAATTTATATATACACTACCAGTCATAATTATTAATCCGCCCCAGTTTTTTAAAAGAAATGATGTATCGCCTCGGCCAAAAGTCTGGTGTGGGCGACAAAGCTAACCTTGCAGCCGAGCTTGGAAAGGGCCTCCAATCCGTAGTGGACTGGGGTAAGAAATGGCTCGTAAATTTTAATCCTTCGAAAACGAAGCTACTATCAATTAACCATCATAGACAATCGCACCTACCTCCCATTAGCATGGACCAGGCTTGCCTCCCAGAGAGTAAAACACTACGCCTCCTTGGTCTCACACTTTCAGCGGACCTCAAGTGGAATGACTATATCGAATCCATTGCTAAATCCGCTGCTATGAAAGTCAGTTCTCTGTGTAGGGCCCGGGGTTTTTTCCGTCTGAATCTATCTTGCACATTTATAAATCTACCATCCGCTCGTGCATTGAATACTGTTGCCATATCTGGTCGGGTGACCCTGCTATTCTCCTTAGGCTTCTCGACAAGGTACAGCGGAGGGTCTGTAATGTGATCGATACTGACTTGGCAGACCGCCTGAAGTCTCTCTCCCACCGGCGCGACGTGGCTTCCCTGTGTCTCTTCTATAAATACTTTCATGGTTTCTGCTCCGAAGAACTTAGATCACTGGTGCCCCTAGGTTCGAATTTGCACGAGATACTAGATTAGCAACTAGATCCCACCCTTTTACAGTGAAACCGATAAACTGCAACCGCAACTTCTACTCCAACAGTTTCTTTTCTCGCACTTCCCGACTGTGGAATTCCCTTCCACATGACTACTTCCCAGACGGCTACAATCTCCAAGAGTTTAAATGTAAGGTCAATAGACACCTCCTAACACACTAACTCGCTTACATTCTTTCAAACACTCTTCTCATCCTCCCAACTACCTATCACCTCACTTCTGTCATTTCCTATATCTAACCACTCTTTCTATTTACCTTCCCCTATGTAGCCCCAAGCGCAATAGTGGAAGTGGAATGCCTTGCTTGTGGTGAAACGATTAAAAAAAAAATTTCATACTGTCATTTTTTAGATAATTCTAAATGAAAATAGAATTTTTTTTTGTTTTTGTTTTTTGTTGTTGTTTTTTTGTTATTATTATTTTGTAAACTTTTACAAGGCAAGGAAGCAAAGATGAACTCGTCCGAATCACCCTAAATTTTCTTCATTCTTTCATTGATGAAACTGCAATATAGGTAATTAATAAATATTTATAAATTCATTTGATGCACTTGTTATTTTGCAGTATTAACAAAAGAACCATTCTATTTTCATTTACAATTATTTACTTGGCAATAAATACTAACAGGTAGCATGAAATACATATTTTTTTAAACACTGGGGTGGCCTAATATTTATGGCCTGTAGCAGAAATAGGGGTTATTCCAAAGAGAGAAATTGGTATAGATGAAAAAAGTGTGAGAAGTTGTGAACATTTTGTTTAAATTGTAGATTTATTGTTATTATTATTAATAATATTATTTATTTTTTGTATCATGCATTAAGTGTCTATAATGGTATTTGTGTCTCTACACGTGTCTTGAGTCCAAAGTTGACTCTCTTTAGGTGAATAGATTTCTGACTTTACATATTGAGATGTTTATTAAACAGATTTTGTGCCAAACAATCAAACTTCCTACAATTACTCCAGATCAGAAGGTTGAAAAAATAAAATTGTTTCATTGTATAAATAAATGAAAATTTATTTATCGAACAGCATAACATTTAAACCTGTGACTCTTATATATATAGAAGAAGTCACCAACTGATCTAAATGTGGCGGTATTTATGTATATAGGAGTTGCAGGTTCAAATCCTACCAAAAAATGTGTACTTTCCTAACAAGATTTCTCGAATATTCAATCTAGTCGATATATATATAAATGTACTGTTTTAATTATAGTAAACAACGTTTACTCTCTGATATGAGTTTTCATTTAAAATAATGTTCAAAAGAAAATATTTAAATATGTATATATATATATATATATGTTTCATAAAAAATAACAGGCAAGTTGCTATGGGCAAGTTTTTATATAATTTTTCATGCGATCTTATAATTTTTTCTATTAAGAAAATAAATTATATAAAAATATATGAAAGCATTTGGAGAAATAAAACATTCAGACAATATTTATATAATCTATGAAAGATTATGACATCACATGAAAATTATATAAAAAAATTAACTATAGCACCTTGTCTGTCATTTTTAATGAAACTTGCATAAAAGAGGGATTGAAACAATATATATATATATATAAAATAAATTTTCAATATTCAAATATGTTGAATGAACATTTCAACATGAAATCCCTAAGAGAGATTTCACATATCCTCAGCAATGGTACATATTTCAAAATGGAAATAAAAATAAGAATAAAAAAGAGAATAAAAAATAAAAAAAGAGAAATAAAAAAAGTAAAGAAAAAAAGACGGTTAAGATTTGAGAAATTAACGTCACAAAAAATTTTCGGAAGCAAATCATAATATATATATATATATATATATATATATATATATATATAGGAAAGAAAAGAATATTAATTAAAAGTTTTGAATTTAAAAATGTACTTTTTTTTAGACAGTATTTGTTTATTTTTATTATTGTATTTTATATTTCCGACCGCCCTCGGTCCTTCATCAGAAACGAGTGATTATATATATATATATATATATATATATATATATATATATATATATATATATATATATTATATTATATTATATTATATTTTCATTCAGATACTTCAATCCAAGGGAAAAAAGCAGGAAGGTAAATTCCAAAAACCCGATCCTAATTAATATTAAAAATTTTATTTTAATATTAAAAAATGATACAGGAAGAGAGCTCCATGTAATAAAAAATTACAGAGCAAATATATATATTAAAAAAGGATTAATTCAAAGATAACATCTTTGAATTAATCCTTGTATATATATATATATATATATATATATATATATATATATATATATATATATATATATATATATATATATATATATATATATATATATATATATATATATATATATATATATATATATATATATATATATATATATATATATATATATATATATATATATATTATATATAAATATATATATATATATATAATATATATGTATATATATTATATATATTTTCAGTATTTTTAATTTTTCAATCACTCGATGACTCTCGAGCAAGAAGAGAGTCCCGATCGATGAGTGATTGAAAAATTACGAAACTTTTCATTCGCACTCTCATTGAATGTAAACATCACTTCAATCCGATGAAGACCTAAAGAATGAAACGCATCACAAAAAAACTTCTTCACGCAAAAACTTCTTCACTTAGTTATAAATTTCACTGATATTTTCCTTGTACATCTGTTTCATCATGGGTGATCGAATGCTTATATTTCTAATATGTCCCAGAAAGGGATATATATATCATTCGAAGTTGCTAAGTAGTTTTGGCAATGTAACTGGGTTGGACAATCTAGCAAGTAGCCGTAATGTACTGGTACTCGTCGTAGTCGTATGAAGTATGCTTAGGCGTAGTCCTGGGCGTCCTGTATTTATGGCTGACACAAGCCAATCATGAGGAGGAACCAAGGTTTGTGCATATTCATGACATCAATTTCTATCTTATTTTTGTCTCTGAGAGCTACAAATAGTAAACATAATTCTAGCTCCCTATGTGTCACTCACGGATCACTTACATTTTTCACACTTCTATAACGAATAAGAACTGAAAGAAGTTGATATGTCCGCAGTAGGCAGATTGCCTAACAAATATATACACTAATAAAAACATTGACATTAGATAACTTTCGAGGAATAAGAATGTTTACTTCTTAAAATATGTCTCTGGTTTTTGACTGAAAATGAAAAAAAATATTTTGTTGAGAGGTTATATCTTCTTTACTAAGCAAGACTCAGGAGTCACTCAACGTGAAGGTTACTGAATGAAGTGTGTAATATGAAAATAAGAGAAGGAAGTGGAAGCGAAGATTACGAGGATATGGAGGATGGATAACAATTGAAGAGGTTAAGAGGGTGTTTCCAGGGAAGAATCCATACGGATATCTGTTCTACAATATAGCAGTTCTTGAAAAGAAACCATCAGTGTTTAACACCCTTTTTACAAAAGAAATACAGGGGAAAGGTGGATGATTCAACTCTGTAGATGGAAAGAAGTAGGTCTTGGCTTTTAGCAGTAATGAATGAAGTGAGTCTGAACAATTGGCGTGGAAATAGAGACAGAATAGTCATGTGCTTACAATATTGCGTCTGTAAGAAAGGGGTAGTAGAATAGAAAATAAGTCATCCTCCATAAGGCCACGTAAACGATTTTAAACTCTAACAGCGGTGAGGGAAGAGGTAGATTCATATATTTCCCAATAGTATTTCTGCGTGAGAGAATATAACGAATCCGATTGGAATTGAAACTCATTTCTCCAATATTCAATTCCGAGCCGTTATTCAATATACTACCCGCCCACCATAGCTTACAACATCTTATGTTTCCAGGGGGGTCCAACATCTAGGTACTGACCAAGTTCGACGTTGCTTAACTTTGGTGATCGTACGGAGACCGGTGTTTCGTTGTAATTGAACAAGCGTTGTGAAAGGATCCTTGCAACAAAGTATGCAACTATTGTAATTTTGCAATTACATATAAAAAAAAATAATGCAAATATATCTTCGACTTTCTTTGATAAGACATTTAATCGTAACCGCACATCTTCCAGTACAAATAACCGTGTTTATGCAAAAACAGAATCTAAACCATTGACCTATAGAAGACAAAATGAAATAGATTGCGCAAGTCGATGTCTACATGCCTGTGTCTATGCGAATGTTTATGAGCTTATATGAATGTAATTATGTGCACTTATGAATAATTCTGTAGGTTTTACAGTAGGCAAATAAAGAACCATGCATACAAGAATACGAAAAACTTAGTTGCCTACGCGTGCCCAGGTAAGCAGACGAATCATAAAGTTTCAATTTATTTATTTTTTTTATTGCATATCGCCGTTTTTAAGGGGAACGTCTATGCTAAAGTCCATAGATTGGTAACTAGTTTAAACTGAAAGCGATATCCGATGCTTGGCATTACTGTCACAGATTTAACCTGAAATATTATTTGTTGTGCTGATAAATTTTAAGAAATAAATGAATTCAACAGATACAGCAGACAATAGCATACAAAGCATTAGCATGAACTACCAAAGTTTTTTGAAATGAATGATTATTATAAGGAAAAGAAAGAAAGAAAGAAAGAAAGAAAGAAAAAAGAAAGAAAGAAAGAAAGAACGAAAGAAAAAAAGAAAGAAAGAAAGAACGAAAAAAAGGAAGAAAGAAAGAACGAAAGAAAGAAAGAAAGAAAGAAAGAAAGAAAGAAAGAAAGATAAAAAACAAGTGATTCAGAAGACGGTAGCAAATGAATATTATCATGAATTGCTAGTCATTTGGACAGAATGTTTATTATAAAGAAAGAATGAAAGAAAAAAAGAAAGAAAGAAAGAAGATAATCATGTGATTCAGAAGATGATAGCATATGAATATTTACCAGAATTGCTAGTTTTTAAGAGAGAATGTTTATTATACAAGAAAGAAAGAAAGAAAAAAGAAAGAAAGAAAAAAGAAAGAAAGAAAGATGATAATCGAGTGATTTAGAAGACTATAGCATTTGAACATTACTATCGATTGCTAGTCTTTTAGACAGAATGACTATTAGAAAGAAAGAAAGAAAGAAAGAAAGAAAGAAAGAAAGAAAGAAAGAAAGAAAGAAAGCGTCCAAGTGATACAAGAGTCTATAAAACACGAACGTTTGTATGAAGTACCAAAGACTTTTGGACATAATGATTATTATAATAAGAAAGAAAGAAAGAAAGAAAGAAAGAATTAAAAATTCTGACTCAGATATGAAATAAAAGACAGATAAACGGAGCATAAAAAGGTAAAAACAGCAAAAGAAAAATTCTAAAACATAAAAGAATAATAAATAAATTTATAGGTGAGATGTTTGTAAATATATTTTCATTGCCTACAAAAATATCAAAAATATGATCATCGAAGGTAAGAAAGAATTAAAATATGCTTTTGTCTTGCAAGCCAATTCTTCAGAAAAGTCATTCAAATGAGGAGTGTTGCGGCTTGCTGATGTGGATTATATTAGAAGGGAGGCTTTATCACAAAGTTATTAGTTATCGATTTCGCTTGGTCGGTTACCCTGAAAAGCAGTGAGAATCGAGTTGGAACAATATCAGGCTGTGAAGTGGCATTTGATTTACACTTGTGTGTTCCACGACGACCAAGTTCCACCCGCACTAACCCCGCACGAATATATCACCGCCTCTTTTCTTCCTTCAACACTTCTCTCCACCCATATCTTCATCCTCTCCACCAGCTCCACCACGTCTTCCATCTCAATTATAGATCCCATTCAATGATTTCTTTGTCATGTGCATTCTCGCCATAATGATTTTTATATTACTGATGTTATTATTATTGTCGTTGTTGTGGTTGTTGTTGTTGTTACACTATTTTTCTCATTTCTCTACCAACTCATATTTCTTCTCTTCCTCTTTCTTTTCCTCATCCTTTAAAGACCGCCACCACCACTAATATCTCTTCTACCATCACAGCCTCCGTCAACACTTTCATCGCCACATCCATCATCAGCCACACCACCACAACCACCACCACCACCACCACCACCACTAACTTTTATATTGTTTTAGCCATTGATGTCTTCTTGTCTTATAACAACAAATAAGGTGCATTTCGTGTACATCCATTTCTAAACAGACGGAAACGGATCAGCCTTGTGAAATTTTGGTTGGCTTTCGTGTTCCATCATCATCATCATCATCATCATGATTGTCATGATGGTGGTGATGGTATCGTGTTGGTTGTGGTGGTGGTGGTGATGATTTATTGCCGTTACCCTGTCATTAGAATCACCACTAACACTAACGTGATTTTCATCACGATCGACATAGTCTTATTCTGCTGAAATGATCCTATCTCAAGTTGTTTAATCTTAGCGTTTGTAAAATTTATAATTTACCATTGACCGTAAGAAATTTTAAAATTTGCATGCAATGTAATTGCTTTTTTTTGTTTGTTTTGTTTTTTTACATACTTTTATCCCCAAATGCACAGAAAGCAAATTTGAAGTATGAATAATAGAAAAGCGTTAGTGTAATTTAAATGTAATTATGTTAAATGTTAGTTCAGTTAGTTAAGAGCCATACGTGATACACACTTTATGCGATCATGTCTCGAAAGAGACATGACTTACTGGGCAGAAGATTATCCCGCAGTAGTTTGCTTTTGCTTTCTGCGGTAGACTGGTTGCCTACCAAGGCTATAGAACCCAATTTGTCCTATTATTTAACCTATAACTGGAGGGATGAGAAGGATTAATACCTTTCCCAATGGGGTTTGTGCGTAAGTGAATGCAAGGAATTCAACTAGAATTCGAACTCGGCTCTCCGATTTGTCGTTCCGAGTCGATATCCATTGCACCACAACGCATGTTAAATGAGACAACAAAATAAATCAGAAAACGGCTTATCGGGAAGAATTAACTTGTCTTATTCAAAATCACTGCTTTTTGTTATTGGCTGAACTATGATTTGGTATAAGGTCACAAATACATGACACCCAATGAGGATCGAACTCAGTACTTACTAATAATAACAAACCAATATTCAAACTGACTAGATGATTAGCTAGTTTGCCTAACGATTTGTCATTATTAATGAGTATTGAGAGTATTAAGTGAGTGCCATGTTGCTTACGTTTTTTTCTCACCTGTACTCTTTTGTACTAAATACAACTATCTTCAGTAATTTTCATGAAGGTGAGAATTTTTCAACTTCTTGGTCGGGTGATTCAAATGTAATATGAAGTACTCAACTCTCAGTAACTCTTACTCGGGTGGATGTTGGGGTCTTTATCTGGCGTCTGAGACATAACTAAAAAGACAAATATCGAGGAAATTTGAGCAATGTTGGTTCCATGTTCATGTGTACGTAGGATCCCACTTTATAATTTATCAGGGGTCAGATTCTGATCAACTGTGCTAGTTCATTTTATGCAGGTTTTATTAGCGAAGATCAAAGACATCATACCGGCGGGGTGATTATTTGAAAGATAATAAGTGTGTTGTAGCCAATATATAAAGTGTCGAGGGAAAATTAAATGAAATGATTTAATCGTTAGGCTCAATTTGTATTTTTGCTTACACGAGTAAAACACAAAGACATAGTCATCGATGTCGTTTTCGCCCGCAGTCGTTCGCATCTGAGCACCAGGGTCGCCATACACTCTCTTTATTCCCTTTCTCTCCTCTCTGGTGGGTGGTGACGCAGATGACTGAAGGCCCAACCTACTCCCAAAGAATCGTGAGCAGGAGTCACAAAGAAGTATGGGTGATGGAAGGTTGCTGGTTAAATCAGGGTCTCTCTACAGCAAGGTCACAGATGCTCTTCATGTTGATGGTTGGACTCTACCCCAGCCCTAACGGATAGTCCTACGCCAGGAAGGCTGATTAGAAACAACGGTTTCCCAGGTCTCACGGTCGATGCTTGTTTGCGCCAGGAATGATTTCAACTGATCACTGAAGCGTCGTTTTGGGTATTCACATTAACGCTAAAAGCATCTTAAAATGCTCCCACATTTTCAATAAAGAAGCAGAGAATAAAATTATAGTGATGTAAATGAATCAAAACAATGAACGTATGTAAGTTCATACTGCTACATTATTTAATCATGGCTATTTATAGAAAAAAAAAAAAGATACTAAATGTTCCCATCCCTTTCATTGCGATTTACCTGTGTTTTCCTCTTTTGTTGAGTCATATTAAATCACATACCTGCAATTAGTGCATTACTCTTCAATCATGAATTCGGTTCTCTTGGCTGTTGGCTGGTGTATACACTGCGTATACATAAGAGGTTAAAATCTTCTCTTCTCTCAGCCGTGCGCCGATAGCTTAGGGGTAGGCTCTCTGATTGATACTAAATCGGCCGAGTTTCGATCCCGGTTGGAAGTAATCGGTTGTCTAGCGACATTGATGAGCAGTGATACAGAGAATCAGACTTGTATTATGCTCTCGTTATCCGATTGAGCTGTCTTTTTCTCTCGAAGGGAAAATTTTAAAAACAGTTGCCGCTTCTACGCTTTACGCTTCAGTCATGAATTGAGTTCTCTTGGCTGCTGACGTGTGTATACACCGCGTATATATAACACGTTAAAATCTCTTCTTCTCTCAGTTTTGATCCCGGCTGGAAGCAATCGAATGTCTAGTATGTTTAATACTTAGTTTTTTGTCATAATAAGGTTAGACCAATACACATTTGTATTAAAAAGTGTTCGATACAATTATATTGTAGAACTTTTGAATATTTTTCCATTTTTAAACGAGTTATTTCGCTAGCCAGGTCTCATGGTAGAAACCTGGGTAGCGAAATAACTCGTTTAAAAATGGAATAGATAGATAGATAGATAGATAGATAGATAGATAGATAGATAGATAGATAATAAACACTACTGCGACAATTTTTCTCGCCAGAATCTGTGTTATAAGTCAACCATTCTTCTGTGCTTTGAATATTGCTTCCACATCTGGTTTAGTATTTCTGCTATATATTTAGAGATTTTTGACAAAATACGAAGTTTCCGTTATATTATTGGTCTTGACTCGGTTTCAGTTACTTTCACACCGCTAGACTTTATGATTTTAAGAGTAGTACCAGATTGACAACTAGGTCTCATCAACAATTTACAGTTGAAAGGACTAGATGTAACTAATGCTAAGAAGTTCTTTGCATATATTCGCTTGTGGAACTCTATTCCAGATAACTTCAATCTTCAAAAAATTAAATACTATGTGTGTGTGTGTGTGTGTGTGTGTGTGTGTGTGTGTGTGTGTGTGTGTGTGTGTGTGTGTGTATGTGTGTGTAAAATATATAATAAAAATTAGATATAGAAATAGAAATAGATATGAATTAAAAGCTTAAAAGTGTGCATTGAGGTTGAAACCCAGCGGTCACTGTTTCATATTTAAACCTGATCTCTTTAAATATTCTAGTTTATTTATATTTTCTAGTCAATAATGTGTTATGCTGAGGATACAATAGACCGAACATTTTTACAAACGATGAGGTTTTAGAGAGGATGGAAACGAAAAGGAAACTGATACTTAACATCAAGAAAAGACAACTGAAGTTCCTGGGACATGTAACGAGGAAGGAGGGCTTAGAGAATCTGATACTCACAGGTCATATAGAGGGGAAAGGTAGACAGGGGAAAGTAATGTGTAACATACTTGATGGGCTTTATCAAATGGATAATAGAGCTGGATTTAGAAGGAGTAACAGGAGAAAGCTTGTTAAGAGCTACTAAGGATAAGGAGACGTGGAAGGCCATGATCACCTACGTCCTGAAAAAACACGGTATATAGAAGAAAAAGAAGTCTGTTGTGAGTAGAAGGTCTATTGCATTATCTTAACGGTTATTTGGTGAGCGGTAACGATTATGTTTAAAATCATTTTTGAGGCTATTGAGTAGAAATAATTGTGGATCTAGATTCAGTTATTTGTAGTTATTTTATAATGTTTTTTTGTTAATTTGTCTTTACTCATTATTGTCCATTACTTTATTATTTGTTATTATTATTACTTATGTTTATGTGTATCTTCATAGTTTGCTAATTTGTTTATTATTAATTGTGTTTACTTATTTATGGATTTAGTCTTTTTGTTTATCTTACTTATATTTCTTTTCGTATTCGTTTTTCACACTACAATTTTTAAGTAACATAGTCAATAATTGATTTATTTCTGCTTTTTGAGAAGAGATCTAATTGTGTATTTAGACATTTTTTATTGGTCTGGGAAAATAAGGTTTTCGTTTACAGTTTTGGAATTCTAACGGCCTTTTCTATATTTTTTATGTTTCTGGTGTGATTTGATGTTTGTTTTTTTTGTTTTGTTTTTTCACATATATGTTTAGAAAGCATTGTACTGTTTGCGTATTTCATATTTATAAGGGATGTTTCGTATGCATAGTTTCCAGAGTGCGTCTGTTACTTCTATATTTGTTTTTTTTTTATGTAGACCCTGACCTAGTGGTCTCTGCAATGTAAGCGATACTAACCTGTCGGCCCGACACAAGTCTCTCTGCCTCTCTCTGTCTCTCTGTCTCTCTCTCTCTCCGTCTCGCTGTCTCTCTCTGAGATGTGGTTTCTCTCTGTCTCTTCTACAAATACTTTTACGGATTCTGCTCCGACGAGCTTAGCTCACTGATTTTCCACCCTCCATGAATTTACTCGAGCTACTAGACTGGCAACAAGGTCCTACCCTTTTGCTGTGAAAAAATCAAATGTAACTACGAAATCTACTCTTCAGCTTCTTTCCTCACACTGTAGAACTCCCTTCCGTATTCTTGTTCCCCTAATAGCTACAATCCCCAAGAGTTTAAATGCAACGTCAACTGTCATCTCTTATCTCCTTGATACCCATCCTTCTTCTCACTTTACACTTTGCTCTCACACAGCTCTCTTTACACCAATGTACCCGTCCTTCTCTTACCTATTCTTCGACGACTACTTTGACTTGTTCTCCTCTCTCTTCACTCCCCTGTTATGTACTCCCTCCGCACCAGTGGCAGTTCTGCGTTGCTTGGGGTAAAAATATGTATGGTGAATTGTTTTGCAAGTCGATTGAGGGACATTCATTCTTTGCTCTGCAGTTACACATAGTTTTTTTTATTTGTATGGGTGGTTTATTGGTTGTTTTTAACATTTTACTTTTAAACACACATACCCTGAAGATTGTGTTTGAGCATTAAAATGGCTGTCGCCTCTGGGTGTTGACCTCAATGTCCACTTTAATATTTACATACGCTTTATCCTTGCTACTGAGCACTTTAACCCATAAATATAACACACCTTAAAACTTTATTTTATCACACACACACACACACACACACACACACACACACACATATATATATATATATATATATATATATATATATATAATATTGCACATTAATAGTTACTGTTAAGAAAATAGAGTTCGATATAAAATAACAGAGCTATACATTACATATTAATAATAAATTTACAAAACTCAATTTTCATGTGCTGATTTAAAACTTATGTTAGTACCTGAAATTTGCGTTTTGCATGAAACTCAGAGTTGTGCTACCTGTGATATATATATATATATATATATATATATATATGGTTAAATAAAAAAAAAGACAAGAAGAAAACTGTATTTAAATCGCCTACGCGTTTCATCCTGCAATGGACTTTATCAAGGCAAAAAGACGAAATGAGCTTTATTGTAAATTACGTATCTATAAACAAACAGTGTTGGCAACTATAAAAACGCTCACAAATCATTTAAAAAGATTAGCAGAATATTTTAGTTTTAGAATTCCTTCATGTCTAGTGCAATGTCACGAGATATTAAAAATGAAGGGAATTCAACTGTTTTCCTTGAACTTTTTATTATGTATGTTAGTCTGTTTTAGTATCATTTCCATAAGCAAAGGTGAGATTGGGAAAAATCCGGAGCGCAAATTGATGTTTTGGTAGCACTGGATGGCGGCACTCTCGAGAACTTTTCTTCTGAATAAATTGTTTACTCTTTTTATTAGTGTGGCATTTTTAAAATCGAAATTGTGTTGAATTTATTTCTGTGAATCATTAATGCATTTGTAAGATTATTATTAATGATGTCGCTTTTGTGTTCATATATACGTTTTTTTAGATTTCTGCTTGTTTCTCCAATGTAGAAGGAGGAACAATCCCGGCAATTTATTCCGTATACACCTGCTTGTTCATCATTATGATTTCGGGTTTTTATTTTAGATCTGATAATGTCCATAATAGTTTTCGAGGTAGTTGTTACTATGTATGAGTTCGTTAGTTGGTAGTATGATGTATCTGTTATTGTTTAGATTATTATTGATAACAGTGTTGTTTTTGTTGTGGTTGTACATATTATGTGCCTTTCTTTTGCATTGTGAATAAAATGATACGGGTAATGTCAGTTTCTGAATGTGCTTTTTATGTATTTTTCTTCTTTTGTTAAATACTGGGGGCTGATAAAGTCCATCACAGGACGAAACGCGTAGGTGATTTAAATAGTTTTCCTCTTGTCTTCTTTTTATTTAACCATCCTGTCCTTAATCTCAGATCATAACTGAGTATATATATATATGTATATATATATATATATTATTAATTATTATTAAATAAGTTATTTAAAATTGCCTGAAGACACCACTCATCGTAGAAACCTTGGTCGCGTAATAACTCGTTTACAAATGGAAAATATTAAAAGTTCTACAATATAATTGTATTGAATAGTTTTTAATACAAATGTGCACTGGTCTAATTTCATCATGACCAAAAAAACTAAGTAATTAAACAATCAATCAATCAATCAATATATATATATATATATATATATATATATATATATATATATATATATATATATATTGATTGTTTAATTACTTAGTAGTACAAAAGTAGCTATTTTGTTTTGACACTTCCTGTGTCTTGTCAAGTGATGTGGTTTATTTTAAATTTTATTTTAAAATAATAAAATGATGTGGATTATTTAAAATTTTATTTTTAAATTTTATTTTTAAAGTTTATCTTAAATATTATTAGCTCTACTTTGTATTGAACACTTTTTTAAAAAATAGTGTTTCTTTGGACAAGGAATATTATTCCACCCATAGTTATATATATATATATATATATATATATATAGTGTATATTTTGGCAGCATTTTTTCATTAATACAGATTTCATTGAATAATATAGACAAGTTCTGTCTATTTATTTTCTGTAAGATCCATTCGTATGATCTGATTAGCTTGATAGTGTTGTCATGAAAAGACGACAAGAAATCACAATAATTGTTGATTTTTTTATCAGGTCTGAGCTTTTGTCGGAGAGATATTAGTATTTATATCTCTCCGACAGACCTCAACAAAAGAATTAAATTTATCATATATTACGCTAAATCCACAACATCCAACTCAATCGTCCGCAACGACTCCTCCCTCACCGTTAGCGATTTGCAAAAAAACAATTTCGTTTATAAATTCAAATGCCCCTTTCGAGAATGTATCTCTAACAAACTAAATAATACCTACATTGAACATACTACTAATTCGCTTTCGCGGAGACTTACATTGCACTTAAATGAAAATTCTAATATATTCCGACATTTAAAACACCACGGCTATCAACACACACTTCTTAGGAAAACACTTGTTGAAAATACATATATACTTAGACAAGAAAATAATAAACGAAAACTTAAAATTCTAGAAGCTATCTACATCAAACAGTTTAAACCTAGCCTAAATAAAATAAATTTCGACACCTCTACTAACATACTTCAATGCCTATAATCGACGGGAGAGGTCATAGTTATTATACTTACCCACTACACAATAGTAGTAGCAGTTCCCAGACCAATCCCCTCATGTCACTATACTCTCATTTGACCAAAAACCCACTAACACCATTCTTTCTCGGCCTGCGGCCATGTGCGACGCAAAAAAATGGACCTGTTTAATTTTCTATGTATAACTTCACACTGTTAATAATTTAAATGTTCTATGTTCACTGTATATTAAATGTTCATCCTTTGATAATGGTTTATGTAAGCCGAAAGCTCAGACCTGATAAAAAAATCAACAATTATTGCGATTTCTTGTCGTCTTTCCATGACAACACTATCAAGTTAATCAGATCATACGAAAGGATCTTACACAAAATAAATAGACAGAACTTGTCTATATTATTCAATGAAGCCTGTATATATATATATATATATATATATATATATATATATATATATATATATATATATATAGTTAAAACGTTCACTTTCTAACCATGAAACCCATGTTCAAAACCCACTACGGCCGATTTGGTCGATTTGTCTGAACGAAAAGAATGTTTTTCGTAGATTATTGACCAGATTGCATTTAGATGCACATGAACACAATCTTTTGCATTTTAGATTGTAAGGCGGTTTTGTGATATTTTAAAATATGTAACAGCATTATTTTAATTATTCCTAGTGCGTCCGTTATCAGTATTATTGTGATCATCATTATATTTTGATTTCTGATCTGGTTACATTACCTACCTAGTCTTTGGTGTGTTGTTATGACTACATTTCGTGATTTGTTTTTCTACCTACCATAACACTCCTAGCGTTACATGGACAAAGTTCTTCTTAGTGTGTAGGCTGTACTTATCAAAACATTTTTGTATTTCTCTTAAATTGGGATTTTAAGGGATTTTTATCCAATGTGTTGTCGTATTCCTTTTTTATCATTCCAAGCACACTTACTATAACAGGTAATAATCTTGTTTCCAATTTCAGCATTTTTCTATTTCAATTTCCAGGTTTTTATACTTCGATATTTTTCAAATATCTTGGTTCCTATGTTACAGTCCGCTGAGCAACCAATATCAATTAGCAGACAAGGTTTTTTCTTTTCGGTTTTTGACAATTATATCTAGCCTATTTACTTAAATTTTTCTGTTTGTGTAGATCATGGGTCGGCAAAGTGGTCGATATCGACCCCTGGGAGCTGATGGGGGCTATCCAAGGGGTCGATAATTGTCGATAGACTCCTCAAACGATTTTTCAATTATAAAAGTATTCATAAAAAGGATCACCTTTACTTTTGATTTTGTAATCGCTCGCAGTATCTTTATTTCTCCATTTAGGCCTACAGGTATGATGGTGTAGCTGTTCACAGTGGCATCAGTCCTCCTCTTTGTCATATGGAGGGACCCCAATTTTCCGCGATCACGGAATCGCGGATGAAATCGCGGAATTGTTGATTTGAAACGGAATCCCGTTCTTTTTTTATGTAATCATTTTCTATGTTAAATTAATCATTTCCTTTTTTTATATATAAATACTTAAAAACTGTCTCTTGTTTTTTTGTAAATATTCTTATAAATAAATGAAACATGGCCTTGTTATTTGTTTTAATTTTATTCCTTATAAATATTTCTAATTATTTTTCCTTTTAAGACCTAAACGAAGAATTTTAAAATTCAGTTTCTGCACTCATACAAAAAAAAAAATCCTAGATTATTAAAAAAAAAAAAAGGTTAAGTAACTGTAGCAAAGCAGATCAAAGTCAGTTAGAACCTCCACACACACACACACACACAGTTTTAACTTAAAAAGAATGAAAGAAGAAAAAAAGAGCAAGCTCAAAGAGATACATTTTTAAAAATGTTTCTTTGGTTTCATTTTATAACTTGTTATTTTTATGAAATGCTACATTTCTCTTTTACAATTTAGAAATTTAGAAAAAGTTTTTTTTTTCTTTCAACATCAGACTACAGTCTAAAATTGACACAGGCACATTGCAATTCTCTCTTGATTTTTTTTCATCAAAATGGCTGAATCAAATCTACCCTCAATTTCAAAAATTTCATCTGCTTCTCCAAAAAGAAACTAACAAGGTATTGCCGGTCTTCAGTGAATACGCGCGCCACCGAGAAAACACACTTTGAATCAATCAATGCGTTTACTTGCTCAGTCTGGCTGTCGCTTGCTTCTCCCTAATCATGAGCCAATCAGAAAGCGTGACGCACGCGAAGTCTACATGTGACAGTAAGAAAAATGTCGACAGTATTCGCAAGAATATCTAAAATTTGGATTCATATCATCATTTACTAATGAAACAGTGCCTTTCTGCCTTTTATGTGAGAAGATAGTAACGATGCTATGAAGCCTGCATAGATGAAAGATCACCTTGAAAGAATTCACTGTGACAAGAACAAGGATCTTGATTTTTTAAGGAGTTGAAAGAGAAGATCACAAAACGACCCACTTTAAAGAGATTTATTAAAGCACCTGTCACTGTTGGTTATGATGGACTGAAAGCATCTTACAATATTGCTCTCAACATAGCACAAAAAGGAAAACCACATACCATTGGTGAGGAGATTATTATACCAGCTATTAAAAATGTGTGTGAAATTGTTCTGAAGCAAGACTCTGAACGTATTTTAAAATGTGTATCGTTGAGTGCAAGGACAGTGAGCCGGCGAATTGATGAGATGACAATGTGGAGAAAACTTTGGGGTCAGAGCTACAACATTCCAAATTTTCCATTCAACTCGATGAGTCAACATTTGGTAGTTCAAATATTCTCATGGCCTATGTGAGATACAAAAGTCCGAGTCTAAAGTGTATCATTGATGAGTTTTTGTTTGCCAAGTAACTCAGAGCTGATTCAAAAGGCGAGACAATTTTGCGATGCCTAGAGGATTACTTGAATAAACTGAATGTTCCTATTGAAAATATTACTGCAGTGGCTACCGACGGAGCACCAGCAATGATTGGTCGTTACAGATTTGTATCCTTGCTGAAAGGAAATGTTCCCGGTGTGCGAACTATTCACTGTGTATTACATAGAAACCATTTAGTAGCCAATAATTTAAGTAGCGAACTGCATGCTGCTTTAAAAGTGTTTATTAGGTCAGTGAATAAGATTAAAGCACATCCTCTGAGTTTGCGACTGTTTGCAATGACGAAACGTATAATCAAGTCATTTTACATACGGAAGTAAGATGGTTGTCGCGAGGGGATTCCTTGCAAAGACTTGTTGACTTATACGACTCAAATGTTGAATTTCTCACGAATGTGGATGGATCACGATGTGACGAGTTGAAAAAATGTAAAAATCATTTTTTTATTTAGCAGACCTATATTCAAAGTTTAATGTATCACAGAAACGTTTGCAAGGCACAGAAACTACAATCATTCAAGCCCGAACAATATTAATAGGCTTTTAAACCAAGATAGGCATATTTAAATTTTCATTAGCTCGCTACTTTTTAAACTTACAACTGGAAGATGGAGAAAAGAACAAATTTCAGATTGTGAGCTGGAGATATACATTAATCACCTAGAAAAATTTTCAAGGATTTGGATGAAATGAATGTACCTGACTGGATTGTAACACATTTTGATTTGAAGATGGAGAATTCAGACATTGAATTTTACTTGCAAGAGGAGCTCATTGATATGTGTGCAGACCTCGAAGATAAATCCTTGTTTAAAGGCCTTACTCTCTGTGAGTATTGGAGCAATGTGAATACTAATAGTAAGTACCCAAAACTTAGATCAGCCGTTGAACCTTTTTTACTTGCATTCATATATGGCTGAAGCAGGTTTTAGCCATGCAAATTCAATTTTAGCAAAGGAGAGAAAAAGAATAAACCTGGAAGAACATGGTGACTTACGTTTAAAGCTCACCAACATTCAACTCAATATCAGTGCATTGGCTTGTACTCATTGTACTCGTTGTACTCATTGTACTCATTGGCTTGTACTCATCAAACACATCCATCCCATTAACCAATCCAAGGAAATCAATTACTATTTTTCATAAATTACTTTGAATATTTCTTGTTTTAAAGAAAGTGGGTAAAAGGAAATTAGGACGAATGATTACATATAGTTCAGAAAATTCATAGCATTTATATTGTTACGAGATTACATATAGTTCAGAAAATTCAATAGCATTTATATTGTTACGAGAAGCCAATTGCTTAGAAGTAAAGGCACTTAAAAATGGCCTTGTTGGCGAGTATAAGTATGGTTTATTCATTTCAATCTTTGAATAGATAATTTTGAATAAATTTTACCCGTCATGTCAAGGACGGAAGATCAAAATAATATATTTTAAAACCATTTTAAGAATGTACAAAAAGGCGAGCCTGAACAAACGGAAGCCCACTAGGGCACGGGCAACACATATATTTTGCATAAGAGGGGGTCGATATGAGATCAAGTACTCCATGAGGGGGTCGATGGCTTAAAAAGTTTGCCAACCCCTGGTGTAGATGGTGTAATTGAATGTCTTCTCATGGTATTCATACCAATGCTTAACATCTTTTCAAAAGTGTTTGCACAATACCCAATGTAAATATTGTCCCACTCTATCGTGACGATTTTTATATTCATTTGGGGCAATTACAGAACGTCCTGGCATTAGATGGTCTATGGTTTCCCAATATTTGTCAAAGAAGTTGTATTTTGGATTCACACTATTATCTATATTTGCCTGAAAGTTCTTAGTGAAAAGACTCTGATCTTGGATTGTCTTTCGTTCCAGTCTTTAATCCAGATGCTCGTAATTATTATTATTATCATTATTATTATTATTATTATTAGTAGTAGTAGTAGTAGTAGTAGTAGTAGTAATTATTATTATTATTATCTGTACCCGCCCACGCGTTGCCGTGGCTCAGTTTGTTTAAAGTGAAAAATTTATTTGCTAAACCAAGGAAATAAATGGGATATCGATAATAATTCGTTGAAAAAATAGAAAACTTTTTTTTTATGGGAAAGGATTTCTGTTACTTACGTCCGACAAAATAGAAATAATAATTATAAAAAAGGGCGTAGATTTTTTTTTAAAAAATAAAATAAAATAAAACAAGAAATTTATTTACTAAAACAAAAGGGAATTGTGCACTAAATTTGAGAATCGTGTATAATTAGATCGTGTGTGAATAAGTTTTAAATTTGCTCACAGAAATTCTAGAATATATAATTTCGTTTACCTTAAATGTGGAGTTTTCCTATGTTTTCTATGAAATAACAACGTTGTCTTTAAAGGCGTCTATATTGAAAATGAAAGTTTTTTGCTTCGGCTCTCATCGGCTCTAATCGATTTTGCAAAATATTTTTTTAATATTTTAATAATTTTTGATATTAGGTATAAAAACAC
The DNA here is from genome assembly GCA_037127315.1 of Ascarosepion bandense. Taxonomy (NCBI): domain Eukaryota; kingdom Metazoa; phylum Mollusca; class Cephalopoda; order Sepiida; family Sepiidae; genus Ascarosepion; species Ascarosepion bandense. Next base: position 3,324,534 of record JBBBDQ010001325.1, read on the forward strand.
GCTTGTATTCGATTAAAATGCTATAGTAAAATTTCAAAACTATTGGTGCAGCTGTTTTCTAGATTAGCGGATAGTAACCAACAAACAAGTACATTTTTATTTATATAGATTAGTATTAGAAGTAGTAGTAGCAGTAGAATTATACGAATGCGACTGTTGTTGTACTTTCTATTACTAGGTCTTATTATTTTTAAATTCTTGTTATCAAACTTGATGGCGCAGATATCACCTACGTCTCTCGAAGTCTGTTTTTATGTCTATGTTTATATTTAGTCTGTTGGTCTGCATAGTACGAATATTTCTCCTTCAGTCAATGACATTCGTTTGTATCAATACCATTTTCTATACCATGTTGATGGTTATAATATTGGCATTTATCCGAACGGAAATATTCCAGTAATCTGAATCTGAGGCTGGCGTAAAGCACAAGGTATTGGATGGTCAATAGTATCATGGTTTGTATACGGTAAAAACCCTTCCACTGATTTCAAGTTTTCGCAATTTCGATTTCAGTATTTTTTCTGTGTATTATTATTAGTAGTATTATTAGTATTAGTAATAGAAAGTGGCATGGAGAGGAAGAGAAGCTGGAGAAGGAGGAACAATATTAGTTACAATTGGTAATTTTACTTGCAATTGGTAATTTTACTTGCAAGAGGAGCTCATTGATATGTGTGCAGTAAATAGTATAGTAAATGCTTAGTAACATATATCCTAAATTCAAAAAAGCATCAAAATTTGAAAGTTTTCAGGTGCTGGCATGACTTGTAAGTGATTCATCTACCCTAAGTAGGGGTTCCCCCAACCCAGCTACGTAACCTACCTTCGTGGCTTACTTACCAGGTGTTTTATGCTCAGTAAAAAATATATTATTCAAATTTACAAAAGGTCTTATGTATAATATATTATATTGTTTTGTAAGTAGTGATCATATTTTTGTACATGTACAGAAAGTACAAAACATTATTTTAATAAGAAATCTTAATGTCACCAATTAAAAATCCATTTGAGCATTACTTGATGTTGTGAGACACATACTTACCTACATCATGGACTCTTCAAGTACTATATTACTGTGTGAATAGTAGTATTATGGGAGTACTGCCAGAACTTTGCTACTGCTATGACACTGTCAGCACTCTGCCTTCGGGTAGAGGGCGCTCTCCGCTTCCGAGTAGGGAGCAATAAACCAGTCGTGGTTCCGCCGAAGGGTAGAAGCACAACTGGGGGAAAATAGACAGGTATTTTTTGGCCGGGCCATATAGCCCGGAAATTCCACTCATAACTGACCATGTGTCACATGTTGACCTTACTTGGAGGAACAGCTAAATAATGTAGTGCCAGCACTTTGCTGCTGCCGCTATGACACTGTCAGCTCTCTGCCTTCGGGTAGAGGGCGCTCTCCGCTTCCGAGTAGGGAGCAATAACCCAGTCGTGGTTCCGCCGAAGGGTAGAAGCATGACTGGGCCAAAATAGACAGCCATTTTTTGGCCGGGCCATATAGCCCAGAAATCCCACTTATAACTGACCATGTGTCACATGTTGCTCTTAGTGGGAGGGCCAACTAAATATAGTAGCACCAGTAGTGGTACTATTGACACTGTCAGCTCTCTGCCTTCTGGCGGATAGCGCTAACCCAGCCGTGGTTCCGCCGACGGGTAAAATCACGACTGGGAAAGATAGATATTTTTGGCCGGGCTATATGGTCCGGAAGACCCACATAAAATGACCTTGTGTCACATTTCGTCTTAAGTGAGAAGGCCGACTAAATATTGTCGAACCAGTAGTGTGCAGCCGCGTACGACTACCAATATCGGACACCACTGGATAATCAGCTCTGCTTACTCTTACGCTGTTCTTTGTAATCTTTCTGTTTAATATATCTATCTTTCTTTACTTCTAACGCGTGTTCCGTGTTTTCCTTCCGTGTCCCCCACTTCATCAGTGCCAATATCACTTTAATCAGTGCCAATATCGCTTTAGGCTTAATCAGTGTCAATATTGCTTTAGGCTTAATCAGTGTCAATATCGCTTTAGGCTTAATCAGTGCCAATATCGCTTTAAGATTAATTAGTGCTAATATCGCTTTAGGCATAATCAGTGCCAATATCGCTTTAGCCATAATCAGTGTCAATATCGCTTTAGGCTTAATCAGTGACAATATCGCTTTAGGCTTAATCATTTCCAATATCGCTTTAGTATTAATCAGTGCCAAGATCGCTTTAGGATTAATCAGTGCCAATATCGCTTTAGGATTATTCATAGTACGAATGACGTTTTTTTTTTTTGTTTTTTTGTTTTTTACTGAGACACTCAAGAGTAAAAACAAGATTTCATGTGACTTTTATTGACAAAGATGTGAGACTTAAGAAAATCGCATAAAAGTTTAATTGTTCACCCTCGTTCTTCATGACTATTGCGCAGATACAGATTGGTAAAATCTGATTCGGTAACACCATTTTCATAGCCTTACTAGCTGTGTGAAATAATACCGTGTTTTTTTTATTTCGTCACTGTTCTTAATTTACGACATTATAAAGCTGAATGAAGCAACTGAATAGCTTGGTAATAAAGAAAACATTTACAACAGCTATTTTGACTGGTTGTACAGTTTGAAGGATGTGCGTTGTGGTACAATGGATATCGACTCGGAACGACAAATCGGGGAGCCGACTTCGAATTCCAGTTGAATTCCTTGCATTCACTCATGCACAAATGACCTTTGGAAAGATATTAATCCGTCTCTTCCCTTCAGTTATGGGTTAAATAACAAGACAGATTGAGTTCTACAGCGTTAGCTGGCTACAAGAATGTAATGGCAACCTACTGCGGGATAATCTTCTGCCAAGTCAATCATGTCTTTTTCGAGACATGATCACCCAAAGCGTGTATCACGTATGGCACTTAACTGACTGCCTGTACAGTTTGAAACGGTCTCAAATAAAATCACAAAGTTGAACCTTGTCTAATTTTGAGTCAGCTCAGCAGAACATCTTTTTCTCCTATGTACCATCTTCAAGATGTTGACAGTCACGTCTCTCCACAATATCCTGCTCCCTTTGTAGATAAATAAATATTGACTTTTTGTTATCTATTTTAAACCCTGTTCTGCCATTATTTCAGTCAATTTAATCAGGAAGGTTACACATTATTTTTCTATCACTCTGAAATTCAATCTGTCCTGTGAGTATCAAATTTTTCAAGCACTCTTTTCTTATTATGTGCCCTAGAAAAGTCATTATCTTTTTCTAATGTTAATTATAATGATCTTTTTTGTTTCAATTTTCTCTAAAACTTCGTTTTTGCTCATATATTTATTCTGTCCTTGGTATTATCAGTGGGAAGTAAAAACGTAAAATATTTGTATACAGTTACAAGTAGCAATTTCAACAACTGAATCATACGACCTAACTGCCAATCTAGTACAGCGCGTAATTTTCTAAAGTCAATGTACAAAACTGTAGAAGCATATTTCTGTTTCTTCAAGTTTCTTGTGAGAAGACTGTCATATAAGAGGTTTGGTATTACACAACACTTCAATACTCTTTTCTTTGTTTCTAACAATATTTTTCTGTTTAATTATACTTTGCTTAGTTTTTAGAAGGTATCTTTCGTTATCCCAATGCTCCTTTCGATTTCCGTGTCGTACTTTTGTCCTTGTTTATACATTTCCAAGATATACAAATTATTGTATCTGTTTGATTTTGGTAACTCCAATTTGCAATTTTTATGCTGGACACTTTTTTAGTAAGCAACAATGCATTCTAATTTCTTACAATTGATGTTTAGTTCTTTCTTCTCGCTTTTCTTTACTACCTTCTGCAGTCTTCATTCTGTGTCTGTTACCAACACTGTGTAATCTGCATATTTATAATAAATCTGAGACTTCTAGTACTCTCGGAATCGCCTTACTGAATAAGTTGAATAAGTTCGGTCAGAAGAGACATTCTTTACAACACATTCTAAATTCATTTTTATATTTATGCCGGTATTTTATTTACATTATAAGTTTTATTCTCTTCAAATATCCTTCCAAAATATGTCACAGTTATCAAACAATTTGAAGAGTTCTTCGTGTATACTTTATCACAAGCTTTTGCATAATCTATAAGACGCACACACACACACACACACACACATATATGTATATATATATATATATATATATATATATAAAACTTATTTATAAATGGAACTTTGTCTCTGTGTGTGTGTATCTGTGTGTGTGTATCTGTATGTGTGTGTCTGACTCCGAAACGGCTGAACCGATTTTCTTGAAAATTTACACAGTTGTACTGTAAGCGTCTGCGAGTGTTCTTACCTAGGTTTTATGTCGAGTTACCCCCTATAAATATCGAAAATCGATAATCCAAAAAATCGGGTTTTAGAAGGAGTGGGCCGATTTTAATCAAATTTGATATACTCATAGACAAAGACATAAGAAACGATATTCAGAAGTTTCAAGTTTGCAGTTCTTACAATAGTGCAGAAAATCGATAATATTTATATATAAAAGGCATGATGTTTGTGCGTGTGTCTGTTTATCTGCCTGTATGTCTGTATTTTTTCAGCCCTTTTATTTTAGTTTTTACTTCGGGTTTGGCTCTAAGTACCATGGATTAGTTTTAAAGTTTTCATTACACTCGAGCAACGTCGGCTATACAGCTAATATATATATATATATATATATATATATATATATATATATATATATTTCAAGTTGAAGAGGCCTCAAGCTTTTACTATTTTGAGTGCAGTACTAGTTTGGCAGTTAGGTCTCATATTTTCAATACAGAAATTGCGACTTGTAACCATAAGTTATATATAAATAATTTTCAGTCACATTTCTCGTTTGTGGATTTTTTTTCGGTTTTTTGCTTTTCGATGATCTTCAAAAATTTAAATGCACTGCCAATCGTCACCTTCTGTTTCTTTGAAGCCGTTCTTTTATTGTCTTGTTTTTCTTTTACTCTCAGCAAATACACAACAAACCGAAGATTTTTGTACTTAAATGTAAATCATCTGTACAACCAGCATCAAACATTGCCTGATGAAGAGAATCTATCTCGAAACATAGAAATTTCCTTGTCGAAATTCATAACTATATATATATATACTTTTACATTTGTATCGCTTTTTCTGGTATCATTCTGAGTACAAATATTGCATTTCTTGTTCCAGTATCTTTAACGAATCTATTTTCTTGTCTTATTTTTAACCTAATTCTGCTGTGCGTTGTAATTGTTAGAATTCGTATAAGTTTTGTTATATGGTCCATAAGGCTGATTGTCTGATGAATTTCACTTTCTTTTGAACTTGACATGCTGGACATATCTATAAAAATGGATCTACTTAAATCTCCCTCAAATAGACAGCGATAACATTTCAGGGGTTTATCTACAAAAACGTATTTCTTCTCACGTATTGATACACAATTAGGCAACACATTGGCCAAGGTAATAAAACGTTCTTAGCAGATTAAATATGTGCCAGACCCTTGTTGCTACCGCTGAACGTAACATCTGTCAAAGCCTTGCAGAATTATATTTTTAACTTTTTTATTTATAAGACAGCGTACACTTTGCTTTCATTTATTTATTCTTTTTAAATAATTCTATGAAAAGATACATTTGATCAGTGTTGCTTCCACATTGTTCCCATTGAGCACTTACAAAAATCGATGTCTTGCAGAATGCAAAAAACATGGATGCTACAAGAGATAATATATCCAGTTTGGAATACTATCATCTACTAAACATTTTATTGTTCACCAAGCTGTCCACTGGTCAGCGGGACAGGAGAGCGCTACTCATTAGATGTGACATACACCAGCAGTCGGCAACCCCCGGCTCGCGGACCACATCCGGCCCTTGAATGAATATTGCTCGGCCTGCTACCTTACTCTGGACACGATATAAATATAAATAAACCAAACCAAAGTGACATTTGATAGTCTTATTATATTGCGTCGAAATTTTAAAAAAATATTTCTCTTTACCTGGAGAATGTGTTTTAATTTTATTTTTTATTTGTAGAGATCGCCAAAATTAGCGTACGGGCTCACTTTCACTGTTTCTGGGAAATTGCTTTCGTGAAAGGGCACTTTTAAATGAATATAAAATAGTGTTTTCAACCGATTTTAAAAGAATTTTTTTTCAGTACTGATTTATGAAACATTTATTTTTAAGATGTAATATTTTTTTAACAAAATTCCCGCCAGATATTAAATTATACTGAACCCTTGCTTTCTTCAAACACAAAAATTTATTCACATATTTAACATATGGTTCTTCTCCATGACACTGGAGCCATAGCTGTTTGGCTCTCCTCCATGACTCTACATAGCTTTTTGGTCCTCACTCTCCAAAAGGTTGCCGACTCCTGACATACACATTCTTTGGCATCGACTATTTTCAGGGGTCAACCCAAACAGCTGATTGTAAAATATAGTAACACAAATTTTCTTGATAGTGGAACCAGTACCCAGAAAAATGTTTCAATAGAAAATAATTTTCATTATAATTCGCAAACCGTTCCATTGATAAGATAAATCTATTTTATACTAGTCTCAACTGCCATCTATAAGTCTAAATCGGTAGTGGAACAACTAAACCATTGAAGGTGGTACTAAATACAACAGCATTAGTCTACCTAATACGTCACTAGTCTGACGACGCTATGACACTGTCAGCTCTCTGCCTTCGGTTAGAGAGCGCTCTCTGCTTCCGAGCAGAGAGCACTAACCCAGTCGTGGTTCCGCCGAAGGGTAGAATCACGACTGGGGAAAAATAGACAGACATTTTTTGACCTGGCTCTATGGCCGGGAAGACCCACAATAAATAGATCTTGTGTCACATCTAGCCTTGCGTGGGAAGGTTAGTAAATACAGCATTAGTCTACCTAATGGGCTATGTTTGTAGCTCGTTATTATTTCTGTTAAACACAAAAATATTTTTCTAGAATGCCAGTAGTTTTCTACTTCATGAACTGCAGTCTTACTACCGAGTCATACCCACAATGATTTTAATGTATTAATTCAGAAATTTACGCACCGTTATGGAATATCATTCAAAGTTGTGATGCAGTGGATATCGACTCGGAACGACGAGTTCGAATTCCACTTGAATTCTTTTCATTTACTTACGCACAAATACCCTTGGGAAAGGTATTAATCCGTCTCTTCCCTCCAGTTATGGGTTAAATAATAATACAGATTGGGTTTTATAGCCTCGGTCGGCAACCAGTCTACCACAAAAAGCAATGGCAATCTACTGCGGATTAATCTTCTTCCCAGACAGTCATGTTTCTTTCGAGACATGATCGCCCAGAGCGGGTATCACGTATGGCACTTAATTGATTGATCTGACAAAACTTAAAAACTTAGACACCAGAACGTTGCTGTCATCATTGAGCAAGACATCCTTGAAAGTATCTCAACATTTGTAGATTTATGCTTTTGAACTTTTTCCTTCTCAATAATATAGCATATGTTTCTCTTTTATTTTATGTATTTCAACTTAATTACTGTTTGACGCTATTTCAACTCCATCCCCGCTTTCGAGCAAAATTGTAATTAGTGCTTATGATTCACACACTTTCTGCGCGCGTCTCCTTAAGACAATTTGCCGGCCACTCACTTTCATTTCATATGAGGGACTTGCACTGATTGTTAATGACATCACGTAAGCGTCTTGTTCAACTTGACTGTCAATTTAAGAAAATAAAATAAAATTAGGCATAAATTATAATAAAAAAAATCTTACATTATTTATTCCCAAAATTATACACAAGATAAATTAAGTTATAATCGAAAACTTTTATTATTCTTTTAAGAAAGATTTTTCTTCTTTTATCTAGCATGGCTCTTCATGACCGAAACGATCATGGCCCTCCTCATCTTTCGCTTGTAACTCTTATTGTTTTGTTTGTCTCCCAAACCCTGTACTGTCATCCATTTAAGCTCATCAAGTACATTACATGCTCATTTCCCTTGTCTTTCTATCCCTCTATTCCTCTTGTGAGTATCAGATTCTCTAAGACTTCCTTCCTCATTCAGTTGTCTCTTCCTGATGTTAAGTATGTAATCTTTTTGTTTCTATTCTCTCCAAAACTTCGTAGTTACTCATATGTTCGGTCAATGGTATCCTCAGCATCCTTCTGTAGAACCATATTTTGCGGCTTCGAGTATTAACTTCATGTTTGACAAGATTCTGCATCATCCGATGCCATATAGGAGGACAGATATCACATAACAGTTCAGTACTCCTTTCTTTGTTTCCAACGAAATTTTCCTATCTCTCAATACTCTTCTCGGCGTTTGCAATGCGTCCTTTGCCATGTCGATACTCCTTCGGATCTCAGTGTCGCAGTTTCTGTCTTCTCTTAGACCACTTCTCAGCCATCAAAAAGCCCGTATCATCAATCATTTTCAAAGCACGTGGCCCCTTAAAATTACAGTTATGTCTATAATAAGTCTAGCCTCTGGTAAAACCAGAAATGATCTTTGACGGTTTACAGCCATATGTGTAATGTAGTGCAGGATTTCGTTGTAGTACAATGAATATCGATTGGGAACGCAAAATCAGAGAGCCGAGTTCGAATTCCAGTCAAATTAGTTGCATTCACTTGCGCGCAAATACCCTTTAGGAAAGGTATTAATTCGTCTCTTCTCTCCGGCTATGGGTCAAATAACAAAACACATTGGGTTCTATAGGCTTGGTTGGAAACCAGTCTACCGCAGAAAGTAATGGAAAGAACCTACTGTGGAAAAATCTTCTGTCCAGTCATTCATGTTTCTTTCGAGACATGATCGCCCAAGCGTGTATCATGTATGGCACTAACTGACGGACTGAATCATTAGCGATTCATCATCATCAAAATCATCACCATTAAAAACAACAACAATTTTGACAGCATGTAGTACCTTCGAAATACAGTTATGTCTATAATGAGTGTATTCCTGAGTAAAATCAGATAAGATAATTGGTACCTCATGTTTACAGCCACATAATCATCCAATTATAAAGAGTCTATTTTTCAGAAACAGGAGTGTAAAAATCATCGTCATCATCATTAACATGATCATCAATCCTATAAACGTCTTTGGTCGTATGAGTACTATGTAGCTGAGCACCAAACCAGTTTGCTACACATGTCCCGGTAGGTATTTGTTCATGCGTATCGTTTCTTAGGCAACGTAGACCTGGCAGAGCCACTGCCACCGAAAAGTTATTTACTAATTATTTATGAATGTACGGTGGTCTCGGCAGAGCCCATCTTTATCAAGGTCAAACCGGAGCTAATATCTCCCGACTCATTTTGTTCAGTGATACATTACTGTTAATTTAATTAGGGGAAATCTCTTCCCTGACTGTTAACTCCAGTCCAAGAAGTCTTCCATCCTGGCCGTGCCCTTCGCTCTAAGAAGCCTTCCACCCTAGCCGTTGACTTCTGTCTAAGAAGTCCTACACACTAGCCGTTGACTTGAATCTATAGTCGCCGCTATATATATATATATATTCACTATTCTATATGTGTGTGTGTGTGTGTGTGTGTGTGTGTGTGTGTGTGTGTGTGTGTGTGTGTGTGTGTGTGTGTGTGTTCACGGAACAATTTTTTTTTTTTGCTATAGGCCATGCTAAAATTTAAAACAAAAAACACCAGTCGACCGGTTTCGTCCTCTCTCGTCAGAACTGTAAACGGGGAAACAAACTATGAGAAAAAAGTCTATCACGGATGACAGGAATGGATGAACAGGGAAAAATAATAAAAGTTATTACATCTAAAGATGCTACAGACAAAGCAAAGCAAGCCCAAGCAAACACTCTCTTTGTTTACAAAGAGAAGGTCACCTGGACTTCATGAACAGCGTCTCCAACACCTTCAGATGGAATACCGAGTGTGCTCTGGACAAAATAAAAACCAGTTCACACTGAGATCCATAGCACTAGTCGGATTATTTATCAAGTGATCTGCAATAGAAGACCCGTATGTATTTCGAATGGTATCACTAGAAGAAAAGTTTTTGAATATTTTAGCAGTTACATACTGTTTAATCTTCACATCAAAACACTGCGTCATTCTACCGAGTCCACAACTACATTTAAAATAATAAATAACAGAATTAATATGGTTGGGGGGTTGGTAGAAAGTTTTCACGCATAAATGGAAAAACAGACTTGGTTTAAAAAACAACACGAACGTTAGCTACATAATAACATTCACGTGAACTAGATGTAATCTGCTTGGTAAAGGACTCACTAACCCAACCCCACCACAGTAAACAGAGATAGAACGAACATTTAGTAACAGTTGCAGAATTTTAATAAATTTATCGTGGTCTATAGTAAAAAAAATTATTTGCCTTTAACGCCATAACATTTTCTCCTACAGCCAACCTCATATTATTTAACAGTGGAAATGGAGCTTTGAAAGGTTTTTAGATAAACAAACAGAAGCTCAGGCGATGCCCAGTCTCGCGCGTCACGTGATAGCTTTAAAAAACGCTCATTTTCAAAAACACAAAAATTACGTTACAATCAAAAATAACATTCTATAAAATGCCCAGTGAAGCAGCTAAAAGTGCTTAGAAAGTTAAAAATTATGGAACACTTGTGCATGCCTTATCTCTAGCAAAATGAAACATGTAAGAATCCTGGAAAAAATTAAATAAAAAATTAAAATCTTCTTCGTCGTTCGTTTTTAACGAAACATGTTTAAAAGAAAGAATGATATATATATATATATATATATATATATATATATATATATATATATATATATAGTATATCGAGGCAGCAAGTAATTTTCTAAACATATGCTGTTAAATATAAGAGACGATGAATGTCTGTTATGTTTAATCATGAGCTGTTCTAACCGTCGTATTTTGGCTTTAATTTCAGTTGAAAATAAAGACAAAAATTCTCCAACATTTGGATAATTATTTATTGATTTTCTTCTAAGATTTCGGCTCACATGAGCCATCTTCAGAGAGGTTGTTTAAACTGAAATGTTATAACATCCACTATCACCGACGATTTCATTTTGTGTTGGCATAAAACTACGCTTGGCAACGGCAATAGTTACCAAAAATGATAAACGCAGTTCTTAAGTTTGCGATGCGGTTTTATGACGTCACACCGCGGGATAGCGCGAAATGACAACAAAACCATGTAGTCAAATGCAATGTAATATGTTATTTCCGATTTTAAAGTTTATTTTATTGAGTGTTGGTTGTTTAGATTTGATGTACATGGCCTCCAATATCTGCAGGTTCCTCTTACTGTGTGTATGAGTAAGGATCACCGTATTGTTGACCAAAATCTGTCTGATATTACCTACATGCTTGTGTTGTTCAGAGAAATGTTGTTTAATAGTACTCTGATCAGAAAGATGACATGTAAGTCTACGGGAGAGCGTGGTTGTAGTAAAACCAATATATGTACTAAGTTTTTGATTAGTATCAGAGATGCAATCTCTGAATGGGCATGTAAATTGGTACACTACATTGGTTTTTTGTAGAGAATTTAGTGCTTGTTGGGTTATTATAGACTATGAGGTCAATTGCTTTAAACTTTTTATAATATATAATGAGTTTAATTTGATTATTACTTTCGACTGGTTTAACATTTCTACGTATTATATTTTTGAGAGTTTTTCATCTTGTTTATAATTATTATGTATTTGGTTGCAATCGTATAAGTTTATAGTGTTATGTTTATTTTGATGTAAACCATTATTATTAATATTATCATTATTGTTAGAGCTATTGTTAATTTTGTTGAGATACATTTTAATTTGTTGATCAATAACGGAGTTAAGAAATCCATTATTGACTAGTGTTTGCTTAATGTTGTGTAATTCTTTATAAAATATAGATTTGGAAGAAGATATCATTTGTGTGCGTTGAAGTAAGTTTTTTATAACAGTTAACTTATATCGTTGGGGGCATTCACTATTATAATTAAGAAGACATGAATTTATGCTAGTTGGTTTCCTATATAGAGAAATAGTAAATTTATGTGTGCTAGAATCAATGAATACATCAAAGAATGGGATTTTGTTATTAATATTAAGTTCTAATGTAAATTTGAGGACGGAGTGATTTCAAATTTGTTTTTAAGATATTTAATTTGATCGATATTCTTAGCTAAAACAAAGATGTCATCTATGTATCTTACATATATAGAGGGTTTATTGTTGTCATTAATTATTTCATTTTCTAGATTTGCCATATAATAATTAGAAAAGAGGGGACCTAAAGGAGATCCCATCGCAATACCGTCTATATGTGTATAAATATTGCCTAAGGGATCGTGAAAGGGTACTTGTGTGGTGCATGCTAATAATAGTTTTTTTTAATATAGTGGGTTTAATATTGATTGATGGGAGAGTAGCATGATTGTATACATCACGGATAATGATGTCAATAGTTTCCTGGACGGGAACATTTGTGAATAAGTTTTGGACATCCAAATTCACAAATGTTCCCGTCCAGGAAACTATTGACATCATTATCCGTGATGTATATAATCATGCTACTCTCCCATCAATCACGGTGTGACGTCATAAAACCGCATCGCAAATTTAAGAACTGCGTTTATTATTTTTGGTAACTATTGCCGTTGCCAAGCGGAGTTTTATGTCAACACAAAATAAAATCGTCGGTGATGGTGGATGTTATAATATTTCAGTTTAAACAACCTCTCTGAAGATGGCTCATGTGAGCCGAAATCTTAGAAGAAAATCAATAAATAATTATCCAATTTAGAATTTTGTCTCTTATGTTTAACAGCATATGTTTAGAATATATATATATATATATATATATATATATATATATATACTAGCAGTATAGCCCGGCGTTGCTCGGGTATAATGAAAGCGTTTATATATATATTTTCTGCACTACCGTAAGAACTGCAACCTTGACACTTCTGAATATCGTTTCATATGCCTTTGTCTATGAGTGTATCAAATTTGATTAAAATCGGACCACTCCTTCTATAACCCGATTTTTTCGATTATCGATTTTCGATATTTATCGGGGGTTCCTCGACACAAAACCTAGCTACGAACACTCGCAGACGCTTATAGTACAACTGAGTAAATTTTCAAGAAAATCGGTTTAGCCGTTTCAGAGTCTATAGGTAACGGACACACACACACACATACAAAAGTTCCATTTATAAATAAGTTTATATATATATATATATATATATATATATATATATATATATATATATATAAGTCATCCACATACAAGCCTGTTTCGCTGTATCACAGCTCATCAGTGTGACTAGACACATCCATTTTCTTCTCGAAACTCGACCGATTAGATGTCAATGGGAGTCGCTACCCCCTAAGCCATAGGCACATGGAATCAGAGAAGGGAAATTTTAACGTTTTTAACGTGTTGTATATAAACAGTGTATACACACGCCAGTCACCGAAAAAACATCGTACAAGTGGAAACTGTTTTTTTTTTTATTTAAATCTCTAGAGAACTCAATTGTGTGATGATGACGAGTTCTGTTGAAACACATGAGGTATTCCGTTCCGTACATTGTCGATCCACAGCTAAACAACTGTTTCCAGAATATCTATATAGGCATCAAAGTTTACTATTAGACCGTCTGAAGAAAAAGTGTAAAGGCATCGTACGACATTCATCACTGACAACGCCCAAAACCATGACAGTTGCAGGAAATTTTGTATGCATTACTCTTGAAAATTCCGAAGGGTCTGCACATAACCACCTGTCAGTTCTTCTGTTTACTTTCTGATCTTCAACAATTTTTTCTTCTTTTTTTTAAGAAGAACCAAATGACTTCGTTCTCTGCTGGATTTTAAGTTCATTTAGAAACCTCTTAGATCGAACTAAGCTATTGCCCTTTACCATTTCTGACATAAAATGACCTTTTCTCATGACGTAAGACTTGTATTTGATGTCTTAGTGGACAACATTTCGGATTAATCTTTCTGACACACGGTGTTATGTTGCAATCGACCGCATGGATCTTCTGGAATTGCTATTAATGGTCTGCTGTACTTGCCGAATAAATTCAGATGTTCTAAGGTATCAGTGTGTCTGGAATGTTTCTTAAATTTTGATTTCAATTTTTGGCCTCTAACTCCTTAACAGACTAAGGATCTAATGACTTGTAGAATTCATGCTATTTCTAAATTGCCATGTTGAGCCTTTATAGACAGGATAACTGTGTGCCTATTTATTTATTTCTTGTGTAAACACAGAGATTGTGTGTGTGTGTGTGTGTGTGTGTGTGTGTGTGTGTGTGTGTGTGTGTGTGTGTGTGTGTGTGTGTGTGTACATATATATATAATCGCCGACTGATGTCAATTCGGTTTGGTTTCAATCCTGACTAGAAGCAATCGGATGTCTAAACATACTGATGAGCTGTGATCCGGATGACTACGCTCTCACACCCAGATTGAGTACTATGGAGGAATGGTATACTTTATAAAAACAGTAGCTACTCACGCATCTACGTATCTTTCATTCAGAAAAAAAATTTGAACACTCTCGGCTACTGGAGTGTGTTTACATTGTATATAACACGCTAAAGTCTATCTTCCTCTACCGAGCGTCCATAGCTCAGAGGTAGAATTGTCGACTTGATGTCAATTCCGTCAGGTCGCTATCCTGGCTAGAAGCAAACGGATGTCTAACCGTACTGGTGAGCTGTGATACCGCGAAACAGATCTGTATGCGGATGAATATATAGGTGGTGAAAATAGTTTCATGTGAATTACTGATTTTCAATGTTTCTTTCTTTTATTTTTTAGGTGAATAGCAGTGTAAAAATAATTTCACTTCTTTTTGTATGAATGTTTGTTACCGCACTTTTATTTTCTTTAAAATTCTACATCTAAATATTTTCCAGTCATTTCAAAGAAAACTGTTGAAACATCTAACAGCTTTTAATTGTTTCCCCCCACGCTACAAAAAAAAAAAACTAAAACAAAAACAAAAACAAAACAGGCTGACCTCGTGAAGAATATAACTTCAGATGTTGAATCTACCAGATTCACTACTTCTACGTCAGAAAATTTTCTTTCGGTATTAGTTCTTATAACACAAGATTATGATTTCATTTCTATTTTAAAAAATATGCACCACCGACAAAACAATCGTAGCACAAGGTGCATGCATATTTAATAGAAACTCTACTAGCAGAAGTCACGCAAGAAAACGAAAACTTATTTAAGATAATCATCTATTGGCAATGTTTAAAAGCACTACTAAATTTCTATAAGTATTTTTGGAACCTATCAGTCAGTTAAGTGCTATATGTGATACACGCTTGCATGATCATGTCTCGAAAGAGACATGACTGACTGGACAGAAGCTTATCCCACAGTAGATTGTCATTACTTTCTGTGATAGAATGGTTGCCATCCAAGGCTATAGAAGGCTATCTGTCCTGTTATTTAACCCATAACTGAAGGGAAGAGACGGATTAACATCTTTCCCAAAGGTATTTGTGCGTAAGTGAATGCAAGGAATTCAACTGGAATTCGAACTCGGCTCCCTGATTTGTCATTCTGAGCCGATATCCACTGCACCACAACGAACATTAACAACCTAGAAACGAGAGAAAGTAATTTCTCAACTTCTGTTTATGGAAAGTCTATTGGGTTCACGGGCTGGATTCGTGGCTGAGGGATTACGACGTTCGCTTTCTGGCCTTGAAACCAGTGTTCAAATCTCACGATTGCTTATTTTTCATGAAGGGTACATTGATATTATCGGCGTTCGGAAAACCCCTTGAAAATGCTAGGAAATCATACAACAATTTGACCCAAGCCTTGTGAAGAATTTGGAATCAGGTAAACGAAATAATTCGTCGTTGATTGAACGAAACCACAAGCCATCGTGACCGCTCAATATAGTTGTAGTATAAACTACAGGATGCTGAGGAGAAATCTGCAATAGGGACTGGCTAGAAGATAAGCATTCTTGAACACGAACGGCTATTATTATTATTATTATTATTATTATTATTATTATTATTATTATTATTGTTATTATTATTATTTCATTTTTCAATATAATTCCATTTCTGCTATGTCCGCACAGGAGGAGATAGGTCACACTATCGCCCGGTCAATACTCCTCCCACGTCTATTGAACTGGAGTAGAGGGTTGCCTCTTGTTTCCTGTTTAGGATATGGTTTCCGGCTTTCTCTTCTCTCTCTTCAGACCTTGGTATTGGTGCTTCCGTGAGTTTCCTGCGATCTGGCCGGTTGGTGACAACGGCTCATCACTGTGAGGGTACCGGGTTGGCAGTTTCCTAGTTGCTGCTTTCGACTGGTAATTAGGAGCCCTAACTCTTGCGTAGCGTCAAGAGCGGCTGCTCTGATCAACAGTTGTATAATATCAGGGTTCTTGTAGTGCCATGTCGCACATGGATAGGTGTCCCTGCAAGCGCTTTCGGTGGACAACCCTGAGGCCACACCTTGTTGCAGCCCTAGCCAGTTTCCCTCCCAGCACAGATCGTGGATAATGACCGCCTGTATCCTCTACCCTAGGTCCCTTTCTACAAACAGAATCATGACTAAACAAATCAGAAATTACCCTAAACCAGTTAAATCCAAAAAACCTAAACCTATTAACCTTTCCTTCACTAATATCCGGGGCATTCGTACTAACTTTCCTAGTGTAGAAGCGTTCCTGCATGAAAAGTTCCCTGACATCCTTGCGCTCTGCGAAACTAACCTCAACTCAGCTATTCCTCTGACCTCTTCATCCCAGGTTATCTTCCCCTTTTAAGGAAGGATTCCACTGTGGCTGGGTGTCTATGTCAGCGAACACCTCCCCATAGCTAGGGTGACTTCACTCGAATCTACTGACCACCAATACATATGTTTCCGCCTGTCTCTCCTCAGTTCGGTTAGTTACCTATTCTTTTTTTACCGTTCTCCCTCCTCTCCTGACTGCTCCCTACTAGATAGCATTGCTGACGACATAGATAAGGCTATTTCCTATCACCCATTCGCCCACATATTTGTATTTGGAGACCTCAATGCCCATCACTCTGAGTGGCTTGAAAACGCTGTTACTGATCCAGCGGGCATTCACGCCATGAACTTTGCTATTTCCCAATCCCTTACGCAAGTGGTGGACTTCCCCACTCGCTTCCCAAGCACTCCCTCGGGTCATTCCTCACTGCTAGATATATGTTTCACCTCTGCGCCTGACGCCTGTCAAGTCTCGCAGCTTTGCCCTCTCGGCAACTCGGACCACGCTGTAGTCTCTCTCAGTATTTCTTTCCAATCTCACTCCCCCCAGGAGCCCCCTACCTATAGGACCTCCTACCTATACCAAAAAGCTGACTGGGTTCGACCTATCAGTTGATGACTGTGCCTCTGAGGTCTCATGGGTGAAAGCTGGCATTGATGCCTTCATACCCACCAGGAAGTATTGCTTAAAACCTCATTCCTCTCAGTGGTTCTCTCCGGCCTGCTCAGCCGCCATTGCCCACAGGAACTATTACTTCCGTCTATTCCGGAGACAGTCAAGTGATCACAAGAGGCGCCTGTTCACATCTGCTCGCAATGAGTGCAAGAGAACCCTAAATGACGCCAAACAGTTGTTAACTGAGAGAATGCGACAGCACATAGCTGACCGCAAGTTCGGCTCCAAGGACTATTGGAGGATTTGTAAACGAGTGCTCAACAATAGGAAATCCTCAATACCTCCTTTAATCCATGGATTTGAGGTTCTCACGTCATCTGCGGACAAAGCTGAGTGCTTTGCCCACAGATTCTCATCCAACTCCACATTCTACTCGTCCGGAGTACACCCACCCGACTTCCCTATTAGAACTGAGGCCAAATTGCACGACGTATATATTATCCCGACAGTAGTATCCAGAGTAATTTCAAAACTCGACCCCCATAAGGCGTGTGGAGACGATGGAATCCCGGTGATAGTCCTTAAGAGGTGTGCTCCTGAACTTTCCCCTGTCCTCTCTAAACTATTTAACTACTGCCTTTCTGCTTCCTGCTTTCCTGCATGCTGAAAGTTCTCTTCAGTCGTTCCTGTATTTAAGAATTGTGGTGAACCCTCAGACCCATCCAACTATCGCCCTATCAGTCTTCTACCGATATTCGGGAAAGTATTCGAGGCTATAATCAATGCTGAAATAGTTCATCATCTCACTGCCCACAAACTGTTCTCCGACAGGCAATATGGATTCCGCTTTGCCAGGTCCATGGCCAACCTGCTAACAACCGTAACGGAGTACATGCTACAGGCCCTTGATGAGTCTGACGAGGCTCGCGCGGTTGCTCTGGACATCTCCAAGGCTTTCGACAGGGTTTGGCACTCTGGCCTCCTATGCAAACTACGCGGTTATGATATTACCGGTCGCCTGCTTGACCTAATCCAATCTTTCTTAAATAACCGCAAAATGAAGGTCGTTCTGAATGGGCGTGCCTCTTCGTCCTACAGCACGAATGCTGGTGTCCCACAGGGCTCTATCCTGGGCCCGACGCTCTTCCTTATTTTCATCAACGACCTCCCAGATGAGATCAAGTCCCAAGTAGGCATCTACGCAGATGACACTACAATATACTCCCGCACCAGTAAGAAACCTGTTATGGCGGACAGACATAATCTCGCTGCTGACCTTGAACGGGATCTACACTCTGTGGTGAACTGCGGCAAGAAGTGGCTTGTCAACTTCAATTCATCTAAGACCAAGCTGTTGTCTGTCAATCATTACAGGCAACCTCTCCTGCCTCCCATAAGCATGGAGCAAGCGATTCTCCCGGAGAGCAATACACTATGCCTCCTCGTACTTACCCTGTCCTCAGACCTCAAATGGAACCACTATATTGAATCCATAGCAAAATCTACTGCTAAGAAGGTTGGGTCACTATGTCGATCCAAGGATGTTTTTTCCACCTGAATCCATCCTGCATATATACAAGTCAACCATCCGTCCGTGCATGGAGTACTGCTGCCATTTATGGTCAGGTGCCCCTGCCGTTCTCCTCAGTGTTCTTGACAGGCTCCAAAGGAGAGTCTGTAATGTGATAGGTACTGATCTGGCGGCTCGACTGCAGCCACTTCCACAGCGTCGAAATGTGGCCTCCCTTTGTCTGTTCTATAAATACTTTCATGGCTTCTGCTCAGACGAACTTAAGTCACTGATGCCTCCACAACAGGTGTTTACTCGTGCAACCAGACTGGCAACTGGGTCCCACCCATTCACAGCCAGGTTAGCCAAATGCAGACGACAATTCTACTCCTGCAGCTTCTTCTCTCGCACTTCCCGCCTGTGGAACTCACTCCCGTATTCTTGCTTTCCTGACGGCTACAACCTCCAGAAATTTAAATGCAAAGTCAATACTCATCTACTAACCACTGGACTCTAGCTCTCTCCCCACCCCCATATAACCTTCCCTTTCTCTCCACCTATGTATCTGTCATCGCACCTGCTTTCTCAACTTTCTATTGTTCCTTTCTAACTAGTTTGTACTCCTCACTCTTTTCTAATTAATCTTTTTACATTTATGTAGCCCCCTGCACATCAGTGGCGTTTTCGCCTTGCTCGGGGTGAAATGATTAAAAAAAACAAAAAAAACTACCAAGTCTGCGGGAAGACCTAAGGCAGGTCGTGGCGTGTTGTTATGGCTCCATTTCATGTTTTTTTTTCCATCTCTCCTAACATCCCTAGTGTTACATAAACAAAGTTCACCTTAGTGTGTGAGCTGTACTTAACAATACAATTTTTTGTATATCTCTTAATCTGGTATTTCCAGTGATTCTTTCAATGTGTTGTTTTGTTCCATTTTTTATCATTCCAAGTGCCCCTACTGTCACTGGCATGACTCTTGTTTTCAATTTCCACATTTTTCCTATTCCAATTTCCAGGTCTTTATATTTTGACAGTTTTTCGAATTCCTTGGTTGGTATGTTACAATCCGCTGGACAAGCCATATTAATTAATAGGCAAGTTTTTTCTTTCTGGTTTTTAACAATAATGTCAGGCCTATTTGCTTCAATTTTTCTGTCTGTGTAGATGGTGTAATCCCATAGAATGGTGATATCTTCTATTTCTGTAACCGGAGCTGGGTGATGTTCATACCAGTGTTTGTTTACATTTTTCCATAGTGTTTGCACATTGTCCAATGTAAATATTGCCCCACTCTATCGTAACGATTTTTTTTTTGTATTATAGGATTCGCGGAGTATGAATTAGTGTATTTTAAAATAGCAGTGGTTTGACAAACAATGTCTTATATATTAATTGGCCTAGCAGAGGATAAATCCATAACTATCTTGTGTGTTGGCACCAAACAGGTAAAATACGTCAATCACAAAGCAGCAAAAGTAATTTGACATTGCTTGTCTAGCCAACAAAAATAAATGTTATCGCTCGTCAAGCATGTCGTTTTTTACTCAATTTTCATAAGAAATTGTGGTAATGCTTAACCTCATGCCAGGAAAAAAAAAACGATGTGTCAAAAGAATGATCATTCCCTTGACACTACTATTACAGCATACACTTTTGACTCCCTCAGCAATGTTTATTGTTTTAAGTAGTGATGATAAGAATTTTAATAAAATCCAAATTTATGAAAGTGGATTTATAGATTTTCTTTATTCTTGAGAATTGATGACAAAGAGATTAAATACTATCTATTTATTGGATTGAATTAAAAAGGACGTTATTTATATCATCATAAATAATAAATAATGCATTGTGATTGCTGCACATATTTTGATAATTGTGCATTTTTTTAAAAACGGTAAATAATAAATATCTCATTGTACTTGCTTAACATTTTTACTTTATGTTGTAAGATTAATCTTCTTTGCGCACGGTCTTCTCTTTGATTCCGATCAAAAGAAGCCTAAACGTTTAGCAGTTGGTGAATCGAAACGTTTCTTCACATTTTTCACATTTTTTCCACTTTTGTTTCTAATATTACTAGACAAATACGAACACCAACATTTGTACTTAAAAATAAAGGCCATCATTTCCGACGATCTTCTCATTTTCTCCACTTTTCTTTCGAATATTACTAAACAAACTGGAACACCAACATTTATACTTTAAAATAAAGTTCATTATTTCCGACGATCTTCTACCAGTGATCAGCCAGCATTCGAATCTCTACCTGATACCTGTCCGCTGGCTCTGAATAAAAAAATAAAAATTAAAAAAAAAAAAAACTATGAACAAATGTGTTGAATCGCTGGTTGCGGAGGATGTGTGCCTTTGAGTGTAATAGGACATAGTTACTCGGAACTCTATCGAGGCTGAATGGTGGATGTGAAAGAATCTCAACACCGTTCATCTCTTTGAACTTCTCCTTAGTTAACCCGGCAGTGTTTGGCTTCACATTGTCTTGTTGAAACAAATCTCGACTGCGACTAACCAGAGGAGGGCGCGTCTTCAAATTGTCTTACTCGCGGTCTAGCTGCTGATAATACAGTATAGTGTTGATAGCGCTACCGTTGGAACAAGCTTCAAATGCAGTGCTTGTCGTAATTCCACCAGACAGAGATCAAGAATTGTTGTTTTCTTTCCGCTTCCTAGGTGAATTTGGGACATTTTAGGTAGCCTAGTATTATATATATATATATATATATATATATATATATATATATATTCTAGACATATGCTATTAAATATAAGAGACAATGAATGTCTATTATGTTTAATCATGAGCCGTTCTAAACAAATTAAAATGTATCTCAACAAAATTAACAATAGCTCTAACAATAATGATAATATTAATAATAATGGTTTACATCAAAATAAACATAACACTATTAACTTATACTATTGCAACCAAATACATAATAATTATAATCAAGATGAAAAAACTCTCAAAAAAATAATACGTAGAAATGTTAAACCAGTCGAAAGTAATAATAAAATTAAACTCATTATATATTATAAAAAGTTTAAAACAATTGACCTCATAATCTATAATAACCCAACAAGCACTAAACTAAATTCTTTAGAAAAAACCAATGTAGTGTACCAATTTACATGCCTATTCAGAGATTGCATCTCTGATACTAATCAAAAACCTAGTACATATATTGGTTTTACCACAACCACGCTCTCCCGTAGACTTACATGTCATCTTTCTGATCAGAGTACTATTAAACAACATTTCTCTGAAAAACATAAACATGTAGGTAATATCAGACAGATTTTGGTCAACAATACGGTGATCCTTACTCATACACACAGTAAGAGGAACCTGCAGATATTGGAGGCCATGTAAATCAAATCAAAACAACCAACACTCAATAAAATCAACTTTAAAACAGGAAATAACATATTACATTGCATTTGACTACATGGTTTTGTTGTCATTTCGCGCTATCCCGCGGTGTGACGTCATAAAACCGCATCGCAAACTTAAGAACTGCGTTTATTATTTTTGGTAACTATTGCCGTTGCCAAGCGGAGTTTTATGTCAACACAAAATAAAATCGTCGGTGATGGTGGATTTCAGTTTAAACTACCTCTCTGAAGATGGCTCATGAGAGCCGAAAGCTTAGAAGAAAACCAATAAATAATTATCCAAATGTTGGAGAATTTTTGTCTTTATTTTCAACTGAAATTAAAACAAAAATACGACGTTTAGAACGGCTCATGATTAAACATAATAGACATTCATTGTCTCTTATATTTAATAGCATATGTCTAGAAAATTACTTGCTACCTCGATATACTAAAATATATATATATATAAATATATATATATATATATATATATATATATATATAGAGAGAGAGAGAGAGAGAGAGAGAGAGAGAGAAAGTTGTGATAAATTTTGGCACCATGATTGTTGGTTTTTAGTAGTTTTACTGGTAAAAGAGACTTTGTCAAGCAGATTTTTTATCGCGAAGTGTTTGATAATGGGGTGGAGATAGAGTGTTGATAGTTTTAGAGCAAGGAATTTGTCAATTTAACTAAGCAGGTTCATGACGTCTTTGAAGTTTCGTGAGGACATCGTTATGGTAGCTTCACTCATCGGAGCGATGTTTTCTTCTGTTGACTCCCGGTTCTCTATTGAGCCTTGATGAGTGAAGACATCATGACGGTGCCCTCACGAAACTTCGAATCTGCTCAGTTAAAGTGACAAATCCTTTACATATAAGTGTGTGTGTGTGTGTGTGTGTGAGAGAGAGAGAGAAAGAGAGAGAGAGAGATAGAGAGAGAGAGAGAGAGAGAAAATTATATATACATTTTAATAAACATTGTATTAAAAAAATCTAGTTATTTCAAAAAATTCTGCAAACCTTCCTTTCATGAATAGTTACGTTAACATAAACAACACTTTAGCCGATGTTTTGCTAACGGATGAAACACGTCACATACATAATTTTTCCGTCTTTGTCATTAAATAATTACCCTGATATATATATATATATATATATATATATATATATATATATATAGAGAGAGAGAGAGAGAGAGAGAGAGAGAGGATTTTTTTGTTGCTGAGGTGATCTGTTATCCCCTGTGGGGATTTCATATCGAAATCGTCATTCAACATCATTGAATTAATCCTTTTTTAATTTATATTTGCTCTGTAATATTTTATTACATGGAGCTCTCTTCCTGTATCATTTTTTAATATTAAAATAAAATTTTGATATTAATTAGGATCGGATTTTTTTAATTTACCTTCCTGCTTTTTCCGCTTGGATTAAAGTATCTGAATATATATATATATATATATTAAAGGTCAGTCGATCTTGTCTAGACACCGTTTTCATGAATGTATCCATTATTGTTACGAAACTATTCTCTTACTTTTCTCTGTATCTCATCATTTTCTAAAACAAAGAAGAAAAAAGGAAAGAAAACATTTTATATTTTTGATCTCAAAGAGCCCTTTGAGTGTAATTATACTAATATTTATTTTTATTCAGAATGCATTTTAATCTAATAAAAACTCTTAATTTATGAAGAAAATTTTTAATATCTATTTATTAATTAAAAATTTTAAAATTCATTTTATTATTTTTATAAAATGTCTTATATTATTATTGTATTCTAATACAATTCTTAATATCATAATACAATTTTGAAATATCTATATAAATTTAAAATTATTAAAATTTAAATATAAATTTAAATATTTTGATATCTATTTAATTATTATTCTTTCATTATATAAAACAAATTATTAGATATATGTAAGTTAATACACATTTCTTTTTTATGAAGAATCTTTTTAACCACATTCTAAGGTGAACATTTTGAAATGTCTACATATGACATTTGTTTCATTACTTTTATTTAATAGAGTTTTATTCTTAAGAAATTTAATAATACATAGTTTTTCATATAGACATAAAATACATGGTTCATTTAAAGACTTACATATTCTAGTTTGTTTTTTTTTAAATGTAGGTGTTTTATTCGTTTCTTTTAGATACCAATAATATTTCGATAGAGATGTTCTGTTTCTGTACTTGTTATTATTAAATGAAGGCGTGTGTTGATAAAATCGTGTTTTTTTTTTTTTCAGGGAGTTCTTAGTGCCACCCACATAAATTAGTACATTACTAAGGTTTTTCACAGATGAAATAGTACATTGATAGACAATGGATTTTGTAAGACAGTTTCTTCTAACAGTTTCTTCTTTTGTACTTCTTACTTGTGAAACTCCCTTCCGGCTCCATGCTTTCCCAAGGACGCTCTATAGGGTTTCTACAATTACATTTATTATTGCCCAAATTGTAAATTTCAGTTATTGAATAATTCTTATTTTGAATTATGTTTAAATTTTTATTTCAAATATTATTATGATTTTTAATAATTTTTTCCAGATTATTCATTCAACTATAACTTAATTTAAAATATTTTTACTGAAAATCTTACTTAATGGATTATTATTCGGAAAGTGTTTCTTAATCAAAGCGAGGATTTTTGCCTAATTTACTGCTAAACATTTGGTTGAAAGTGGGTGTATACCAAATAATATTTCTATTCCTATTTTCTCTTTGAGGGTAGATCTTCTCTTTTACATATGTAATATTTGGGCCTTTATATCCATTATTTTTTTAAGGCAATATTATAAAAATTACTATGCTTATTAAACACTTCTTCATTTGCTAATTTTCTACTAATTCTATATTCTGTGAATGAGGGTACATGTTTAATAATGACTGGAGGATAGTTAGATTTTGGGTGAATATATAAATGATTTGTATTTGTTTTTTATATGGTTAATATACATACTTTTCTAAATCTAAAGTCACATCGAGAAAATCTACTTTTTAATATTTACATTAATAGCCACTTTTAAATTAAGGTTTGTTGTTTATAAAGGAAGACACACTTAATAGTAATAATGTGCGTGTGTGTGTGTGTTTTGAAGTTCCAAGACAACTTTTTATGATATGCAAACTACGTGTACAACACATTATATCTCGGATTAATTTTTCCTATTTGTTTCTCTTTTCTACACAACAATGTACACTTTTTCTAGATAATAATGTATACTTTTTGTTTATTTTTCTCGACCAGAGATGATTTTCTCTTTATGACAGAAAAAAGTTGTTTTTTTTCTATCATATTGCAGCTCTTGTTCTATTGTCAACTCCCGATAGATGCCATAATCAGGTGATGAGTAAGAACCAAGGAATAATAATATTCGTCAAACCACAAATTTTCGACGCCATAAAACAAGTGCCATCTTCTCTTATGCAAACTAGACCATCTTACCTTTTGTTTTGCCATATACAGTACTTGTATTAGATGGTTTGATGTTTCCCATTGCTTGCCAGGCACATGCTCTACTGTGTAGACGATTTTCTCGTTCCTTTCTTCCTCTTTCATATTAATTTATTTGTCTTTGATTGTTTGTTGTTGTTTTTCTCCCTTTTAGACTATTATGTTATTACTGTATAAAGGTCATTGACGATTGATTAGGAAAATATATCGATATTTGATCACAATAAACGTGCTATCAAGTGAAGAAAGCGACAGCAAATAAAAATGTGAATATATTCTTCTATCGATATTACTGTTATGAAGAGATGATTTAAATCGATTTTGGTTTCATCTTCTTTAAAAACATCTAAACTATGAAATGTGCTTTATTTGTTGCTGATGAGTAACTGTTCTCTCTGCTCGTTATATTGACCGATTTTCTCAAAACAAATTTTCATGAAACCAGTATGCAAATGATCACAGTATGCAAATGATCACAGTATGCAAATGATGAACTATTTAAATATTCGGTTGTGCAAAAATAATGAAAATGTTTTCAGGTACAATTTTATGAATACAAAATTCACTTGGCATAGTTTAGCCTATGTGCTTATTCATTCAGGCGCCTGTCAGTATTCTTATTATATTCCAGAAGAGTTAGTGACCCCATATTTACTTCCATATATGATCAACCGTTACACTCCTAATTATAGCTTTTAGATATTCCGCCTGCCTTACTTTAAGGAATCAATTGGTTTCTCCTACTATTGTTTAAACATTTGGTTGAAAGTGGGTGTATACCAAATAATATTTCTATTCCTATTTTCTCTTTGAGGGTAGATCTTCTCTTTTACATATGTAATATTTGGGCCTTTATATCCATTATTTTTTTAAGGCAATATTATAAAAATTACTATGCTTATTAAACACTTCTTCATTTGCTAATTTTCTACTAATTCTATATTCTGTGAATGAGGGTACATGTTTAATAATGACCGATCCTGTCTTTCTACCTCAGATTTGAAGAAGATGATACACAATGCTCTTGCTTATGTTTTCCTCTGTGTTATCATTGATCCGGCAGGGATGTCTCCGTAATGTTGAACTGCTTCTAAATATTGTTCTGATGGATCGGAAATCCTTTCCAATACGCCCTTGACGTAACGAAGACAGACTGAAATCCTTTCCAATACGCCCTTGACGTAACGAAGACAGACTGAAATCCTTTCCAATACGCCCTTGACGTAACGAAGACAGACTGAAATCCTTTCCAATACGCCCTTGACGTAACGAAGACAGACTGAAATCCTTTCCAATACGCCCTTGACGTAACGAAGACAGACTGAAAGACATTTTCTGATTTCTTCCCTTATTTTGTCTCTGCCTACAGACGTGAGGAAATTGTCAAACATTTACTACTATATATTGAGATTAGATATTAAATAATAGTTCAATGCTCTTTTTCTTATTTCTAATATTTACATTTGTGCGTTGTTTAGTTTCTGGAAGACCTACTTCATAATTTCAATGCAATTTCGGACTTACTTTTAGTATTTTCTGTTGTCTATTTTTATAATATCGGGATAGTTGAATTTCTATCAGTCAGTCAGTTAAGTGCCATACGTGATACACGTTTGGGCGATCAAGTCTTGAAAGAGACATGACTGACTGGGCAGAAGATTATCCTGCAGTAGGTTGCCATTGGTTTCTGCGGTAGACTGGTTGTCAGCCAAGTCTATAGAACCCAAACGGTTCTGTTATTTAACCCATAACTGGCGGGAAGAGACGAATAAATAACTTTCCCAAAGGTTTTTGTGCATAAGTGAATGCAAGGAATTCAACTGGAATTCGAACTTGGCTTCCCGATTTCTCGTTCCGAGCCGATATCCACTGCACCACAATGCACATGAATTTCTGTACCTGCTTGATTTGAACAAAGTAGCGGATAACAAAGTTGTGTCTTATCACTGAAATTATTTAACCTTTCACAGCTAGGTTACTCTAAGAGAATTAGAAGTCCTGCCAGGACTTCTAATTCTCTTAGAGAATTATTAGCGGCCACAATTTTAACAGCACAAGATATGAAGATGATACAGTGTTGATAGCAGACACAGAAAGGAAACTACAGAATCTGCTAAAGAGTTAGTAAAGGAAAGCAAGAATAAAGGACCAAACATCCCTTGTAAAAAGAGAGAATGATTTTCTCAGCAGAGCTTAGCTGTGGCATAAGGCTGAACGTATGGGTCACCCAATTAGGATCGAACTCACAAGTTTTAACCCTCTAGGGCCATTCGTATCATATTAGTGGGGGATCTGTTTATTACTTCATAACAATATAGAACTGATCCCCCACTTTATGACAAGTAGAAGCCTTAATCATATTATATTATTAACCCTCTAGGGCCATTCGTATCATATTTGATACAGTATGAAAACAAGCCTTGAAAGAAATATTTTCCTGAAAAATTTTTTTAAGAGAAATATTTTATAAATTTCAAATGAAAGCAGTACTGACTACTCAGTCAATGAATACCAAATGTTTCCTTATAGGGAAATACCAAATGTTTCCTTATAGGGAAATACTGTATCAAATATGATACAAATGGCCCTAGAGGGTTAAGTAGTAATTAGTGGGGGATCTGTTTATTACTTCATAACAATATAGAACTGATCCCCCACTTTATGCCCAGTAGAAGCCTTAACCCTTTAGGGCCATTCGTATCATATTTGATACAGTATGAAAACAAGCCTTGAAAGAAATATTTTCCTGAAAATTTTTTAAGAGAAATATTTTATAAATTTCAAATGAAAGCAGTACTGACTGCTCAGTCAATGAATACCAAATGTTTCCTTATAGAGGGAAATACCAAATGTTTCCTTATAGGGAAATACTGTATCAAATATGATACGAATGGCCCTAGAGGGTTAAACATTCTACATAGACAGGGGTTCTTACCTGTGTGTTCTTACCTATACAGCCAGGCTATTCTGAGAGAATTAGAAGTCCTACCAGGATTTATTATTGGCGGCCACAATTACAGCACAAAATATGAAGAGGAAACTGTGTTGATAG
This sequence comes from Ascarosepion bandense, assembly GCA_037127315.1. NCBI lineage: Eukaryota > Metazoa > Mollusca > Cephalopoda > Sepiida > Sepiidae > Ascarosepion > Ascarosepion bandense. The sequence continues at coordinate 3,353,332 of JBBBDQ010001325.1, forward strand.
CAGACACAAAAGGAAACTACAGAAACTACTAAAGCAGCTAGTAAAGGAAAGCAAGAAGAAAGGACTAAACATCACTTGTAAGACGATAGAATATATGGTTGTCTGCAAGAGGAACATCCAAGATGCGAAATAGGCATTGATGATATCAAAATAAAGCAAGTACGAATATTACAATATCTGAAGAGTGTTTTAAAAGTTATGAAACTAAAATCCAAAGTCACATTAGATTAGACTTTCTAAAGCTAAACAAAATATTAAAAAACGGGAATGTTTCGTTAGAGAATCTTTGTTAGAGAGAATGCTAAATTGTTATGTAACGTTGCTCCCCCTATATGGTAGTGAATCCCCTTAAATAAAAAAGAAATGTTTTTACAAAATGATACTGTATACGATGGACTAACCATGTGAGTAACGACGAAGAAATCTTTTATGGAAATTGATGACAAAAAGGATGCTTTTACTTAGAATCAAAAAGAAAACGTTGAAATTTCTAGAACGTATCACGAGGAAAGATAGTTTGGAAAATTTGACACTCACAGGACATATTGAAGGTAATACGTACAGAAGAAAGCAACGAGTAACCTACCTAATGAGATTGTAAAGCAAAAACGGGACTGGAATGATAACCTTTACTAAGAGCTACAGCAGATAGGAAGTTGTGGAAATCCATAATTTTCCACGCCCTGAAGTGACAGGACACAGAAAAAGAAGCAGCTTTTGCATACATTCCGAACATATTACTTTTTCCCTACCCTAATCTCATGTCATTTTATTCATGTTATTTCTTAATGAATGTTTCGGTTACCCGTAGAATTGGGTAACATCGACACCAATTTGCCAACTCGAATATCTTTACAACTTTATAAATACTTTAAATATTAATTTAATTTTTGAAAGACAATGACTCAAATTGAAAATTCTAGGGTACATAAATGAGGAAAGAAGTCTTGGAGAGTTCGACACTCACAAAACATATTAAAGACAAGAGAGTCAGAAGAAAGCCGTGAGTAACGTACTTAATGAATCTGGGTATATGGTTGGTAGAAAATAGGGTAGGAGGGATAGATTACTAAGAGCTACGAAGAAGTTGTGGAGAGTCGTGATTGCTCACATCCTGAAAGATCCCGGTACATAGAAGTTTGAAGCGCTTCTATTTTAGGAAAAGCATCATGTAAGATTATATCTTGACGGGTGATTTAGTAGGATCTTCATTCATTCTCTTTTTTATAGATTTCAAACAAAGCAATCAAGTCACTAAGACTTAAGACAGCGAGTAGAAGAATTAGAAATAGAAACATTAATAATGAGCCGGAAATGCAATGAGCAATCGTACAGACAGTAGATAGCGATTGACATTGCATTTACATTTTTGCAAATTAAACTTGGCTGGAAAACATGAAACCTGGAGGTAGTTTCGCAAGCAAGAAATGCAAAACAAGAAACTGTTAGCATAGAACTTACGGTTACATCTAGCCAGATAAACTGTAAATTGATTAGGTCTTGATGCACTTAAATTTTAAAAATGTCTAGGTACCATAGCGAAGAGCTTATCCAAACAATTACCATGAAAGTATCTATAGAAAAGTATTTATGAAAGTATTTATAGAAAAGACACAGGAATGCGACTTACATCTGTGGGAAAATGATTGAAGCCGAGCCGCTAGATCAGAACCAATAATATTGCCGGTTCTTCTTTGGATTTTATAAACTCAATAGCAGGAGCACCACATAATTTATGGCAACAATATTCTATGAATGATAGACATGATAAATATGATAGATTATGGGCTGAAAAATGATCTCGCACGACACAGTGAACCTCTTTCTCAGCAGCTGACTTAGCAATGGATTATATTTATCGCTTTCTGTTTCTTTCTAAGTGTTGAATGCATTTAGGATGTTGGCAATCATGGCTTTCAAAAACACCATGTTGATCTTGGTGGTCCTAAAATACGCTATAGAAACCGAATTCGTATTTGTCTATATTTCTGAGATGAGGTAGTATTTACAGTATTTACATTATTCGGACTATTGTCCTCATCGTTGTTGCCATCTGTACGACGTTTCGGCCATTGTACGCTCTGGCTTTCTTCAGATGATAGGAATTTCAAACTGAACCCTTTATTACGATCACTGGTGTATATGGATACATAGCCCAGTGGATATAGACGTTGGTTAGTTTTTGACTTGATTCTTAGAGTTATGAGTTCAATACCAGGCTACAGCAGTGGTGAACAAATAACTTGCAGGGTTAGAGGGAGATAACTCATGACTTTCAATCGAAGCTTTCCGCAAGGAATGGAGTTTATATACCCTAGTAATCGTAATAAAGGGTTCGGTTCAAAATTCCTAGCACCTGAAGAAGCCCAGAGCGTACAACGGCCGAAACGTCATACATATGGCAACAAAGATAAGGACAATAGTCCGAATAATGTAAATACTGTAAACCGAATTCATATTTTTTAATGATATAGATGCACCATTTATGCTACTGTTCTATATATAGAGATTCGAGAAAAAAAAGAAGAATCTGCAATGTTATTGAAGCTGACCTGGTATATCAGATTTAATCACTTTCCTATCGCCGTAACGTAGCTTCCCTGTGTCTTTTCAAATGTTCTGATGAGTTTTCCGTGATAATCCTCAACTTCATAAGTTTAAGAGCAGGACTAGTGACTAGGTTTCATGAATTTACTGTTGAAATTGTTAAATGTAACCATGAGTTCTATTCTAATAGTTTTTGCTTTCATGTTCATTGCTTGTGGGAATTTCTTCAAGTTCTTGTTTTCCTATCAACTACTATTTTTTAAAAATTAAAATACAATGTCAGTAATCATCTTCTATATCACTGGACTCTGTTTTATTTATTGCCTTTTCACCTTAATAAGTTTTTCTCAGTTTGCTTCACTCTCACTAGCCATTTGCATCTTAGTGGCTTTATTGCCTTAAAATTAAGTGATTAAAAAAGCTATTTAAATATATTTAATTAAGCTATTACTTCTAAGTTTGCATATTTTCAATAAATGCTGCAATCAGTGAATTTTCTAATGAGGGCCCAATATCAGTAATCGCTCAAGTTGAAGAGCCATAGAAACAAAAGCATCCAAATTCTTTTTAAAAGTTAACTAAGAAAACACAAAAGCTACTTTATTTACTAAAAACAAAACACAGAAATAACTTACCAAGCTTCTGGTGATTTTCTACGGCTTCTTTGTAGAGTACTGGCATATTACATTTGGTATAGTCCATTTGGTTTGATGAGCCAGTTGCTCAGCAACGGATAAAAGAACCCTCCAAAGTATTATAACCCCTGCCCAGGAAATGTTCGCTCTTTTTGTTCCCCTTGGAGGACTTTTCTAATTCTTTTTGTCACTGTTGAGTAGAGAAAGCAAATTCTACTCCATCAGCTTCTTCTCTCGCACTTCCCACCTGTGGAATTCATTTCCGTTTACTTGCTTCCCCGACAGCTACAACCTTCAAGAATTCAAAGTTAATAATCATCTTCTATCTCACCAACTTGCATCCTCTCTCTCTCACTCTCTCTCATGCTCCTTTCTTTGTCCACTCCACTCTCATCAGTATTCTCATCCTTCTCCTACCCTCTTCCTGACACCCCCTGTAACTTGTCACTCTTTCTCATAACTTACCTCCTATGTAACCCCCTGCTCAACAGTAGCAGTAAAATGTCTTGCTTGGAGGCGACACGATTATAAAAAAAAAAGAACGTCATGAAAGACAGCAAGCATCCCGGGTACCACTTGTTTGAATTGCTACCCTCACGAGGACTTTTTTGTTCAATTAGTTATCGACTCGGAACGACAAACTGGAGAGCCGAGTTCGAATTCCAGTTTAATTTCTTGCATTCACTTACACACAAATACCCTTGGGAAAGGTCTCTTCTCTCCAGTTATGGGTTAAATAATAGGACAGATTGGGTTCTGTAGCCTTGGCTGGCAACCAGTCTACCGCAGAAAGCAAACACAACCTACTGTGGAATAATCTTCTGCCCAGTTAGTCATGTCTCTTTCGAGACATAATCACCCAAAGTGTGTATCACGTATGTCACTCAACTGACTGAGTTTTAGAAAAAAAAACGCTAGATGGATAGTTTTTATCCTTAAGCCCTGCGTTAAATGAACGCTGCAATACGCTGATAATTTTGAACGTATACTAAGCGTATCACTTTTCTTCTTTCAATGTTGTGCGTATTTTCTTTAGTTGGTTCATGTGTGTGTGTGTGTGTGTGTGTGTGTGTGTGTGTGTGTGTGTGTGTGTGTGTGCACGCACGTACGTGTGAGCGTGTGTCGACGCCCATAGGGACTGTTGCACAATTTTATTTTGCATTGCACGGTGATATGAAGAATAAAATAATGCATGTTCATCTTTAACCTGAAAACATTTAAATTCCAAATCCACACACAAAACATAGAGATAAATGTGTTTTAAGCTCACCAGAATGTCTACTCCATACTGGACTATACCAAGGTTCAGTGTAAAACCCAAGAAATTAGAAACATAATTGGAATGCCAAGGTAAATAAAGAGAGGGAAGGGGAGACACATGGCAACTTTGGATTAGGAATCCGCAACGACCAAGAAGAAAAATCGGTCCAATAGTGCATAGCAAATGACCAGGTAATGACGAAAATCTAGTGTCAAGAACAGACCCGACAGCTATGGATATGGAGAAGCCCAGGAGACGGATCGAAAAAGAAAATTGATTATGTAACCATAAACAGGAGATTCAGAAATGCAGTGGTTCAATGCAAAACCTATCCAAGTGCCGACTGTGTAAGCGACCACCTCCCAGTCATTTGCAAACCAAGGGTAAAACTTCGGAGACTGAAGAAGCCTAGTGTAGCACCCAGTCTGAAATACAACACACTCGTGAATGACCTCAACCTTCAGAAAAAAATACACTGACAGTGTGAATGAAAAACACAAAAAACAAATTGAAAATGGAAACTTGAAATGGGATACACTAAAGGAAGCTCTAGTAACAACAGCAAACAACATAGTCTCAAATAAAACCAGACGCAGAAAAAAAAAACGAGTGGATGACTGAAGAGATTCTTGACATAATGCAAAGGAGACAGAAAACTATACCGTGACATAGAACGGAACATAGGAAACCAAACAGAGAAATAAGGATCAAATACAGACAGGCTAAAGAGGAATGGCTCAACAAATAAGGGAACTGACAGGACAGGACAAAACACATGCTCCTCAACAGGATGTATAAAATCTAAGGATGAAACGATTATATTAGAGAAAGAGGAAATACTCCAGCTATGGGGAGAATAGATAAAAGATCTCTTCTACAACAAACAAAAACAACCGATAGTAAATAAAGATGCTGACGGACCGGAAATACTAAAATCCGAAATGAACGCTGCATTGGCCAAAGCGAATAGAAAAAAAGCAGCTGGACGAGACGGGATTGTAATAAAGATGTTGACAGCCCTGGACAAGTTCGGCATAGAGAAAATTACAGAAATAATAAATGAAATGTATAACAGTAGTGTAATACCGGACGATCTAAGTAAGTCAATTTTCATAGCACTGTCTAAAAAGCCAGGTACAAACGAGTGAGAACTTTATCGAACAATCAGTTTGATGAGCCACATAACAAAACTCATCATCCGAATCCTGATGAATAGAGCGCGAAGCAGAATCAGGCCAAAGATAGGACAAAAACAGTGCTGGTTCGTCAAAGACACTGGAACAAGTACGCGATATTTATGATTAGGATGCTATCAAAAAGGGCAATACAAATGAAAAAGGACGTATATCTGTTTTATAGATTATACGAAGTCGTTCGTCAAACTATACCACAAAAAATTGATAGAAATACTTAGCAACCTTGACATATTTGTGAAAGATATGGACAAGAAACGAATTTAGTAAATATACAAAGATAGAAGGTGGGTAAGACAAGGATGTGTATTTTTACCAAATGTATTCAGCTGGAACAGCGAGACTATTCTGAGGACGCTAGAAGTTATGCCAAGATTCATCATCGGAGGCCACAATCTAAAAACATAAGGTACGCAGATGATATAGTGATTATAGCAGACACGAAAAGAAGCTACAAGACCCCCTGCAGAAGGTATCTGAGGGAATGACAAGAAAGAACTACAAATAAACTGCAAGAAAACCGAATGCATGGTCATCAGTGAAAAGAGTAGCCCAATATGCCAAATACCGGGAGACGATATTGAAATCATGCAGGTACAAAAAATTAAATACCTGGGAAGTATTCTAACAGAAGACGTAAAGCGTGACACAGAGATCCGAAGGTGAATTTGCAACGCGAAGGACGCATTCCAGAAGCTGAGTAGAGTATTAAGAGACAGGAAAATTTTGCTAGAAACAAAGAAGAGATTACTGGATAGCTATCTGATGTTATTCCTTCAACATGCCAGTGAATGTTGGACAATATCATCAGAGTTTTTTTTAATCGTATCACCCCGAGCAAGGCGGTAACGCCACTGATATGCAAGGGGCTACGTAATAGTGAAAAGATTGGAAAAGAGAAAGCCGGAAACCACATCCTAAACAGGGAACAAGGGATGAGCCTCTTCACCTGTTCAATAGACGTGGGTGGAGTGTGAACCGGGCGATATATAGATCTATCTACTCCAATTGAAGAAAAAAAAAAGAAACCAAAGTGAGAAGATTGGAAAAGAGAAAGCCGGAAACCACATCCTAAACAGGGAACAAGGGTTGAGCCTCTACACCTGTTCAATAGACATGGGTGGAGTGTGAACCGGGCGATAGTTCAGTCTATCTACTCCAATTGAAAAAAAAAAAGAAAAGAAAAGAGTGAAAAGATTGGAAAAGAGAAAACCGGAAACCACATCCTAAACAGAGAACAAGGGATGAGCCTCTTCACCTGTTCAATAGACGTGGGTGGAGTGGGAGCCAGATTATGGAAAAAATTGAAGCAACTGAAATGTGATTCTACAGAAGGATGCAGCAGATATCATGGATCGAGCATGTGAGCAACGATGAGGTTTTGGAAAGGATGGAAAGGAAGAGAAAATTAATATTGAGCGTTAGGATAACACAGCAAAAGTTCCTGGGAGGTGTAATGAGAACGGGGTGGGCGTGGAGAATCTGATAATCACAGGCCAGATAGAGAGTTTGTTTGTTTGTTTTTTAGGCTTAACGACCTATCAATACTTATGGGATCATTTTAAGGTCATAACCAATGATTTTGGGTAAGGTTATTTTATTTTTACAACATTTTTCTTTTCACGATTCATTGGGATTTGTTTTTAAGAGCAGGGTCCTCGAGTCCTACCCTTGTTATTTAACCCATAACTGGAGGAATGAACGGATTAATACCTTTCCCAAGGGTACCAGCGCTTAAGTGAATGCAGGGTATTCAACTGGAATTCGAACTCGGCTCACCGATTTCTCTTTCCGAGCCGATATCCACTGCACCACAACGCACATCCGTCACTATATGCTTACAGCACTTGGTCACCCATCTCCGGTTACAGAAATATAAGATGTCACCATTGTCACAGAAATATAAGATGTTACCATTGTCACCAAGCGGTCACCCATCTAAGTACTGACCAGGCTCAACGTTGCTTAGCTTCGGTGATCGAGCGAGAACCGGTGTATTCAACGTAATAGGCCGTAAGCCCCAGATAGAGAGAAAGAGAAACAGAGAAAAGCAGTGTGTAACATACTTGACGGGCCTGAGCAGGTAGATGGCAGAGCGGGTGTAGGCAGGGGAAACAGGAGAAAGAATGCTAAGAGTGACCAGGGATAGGCCATGATCGCCTGAATCCTGAAAGAACAGGGAACAAAGAAGTATTCCAACCCAATATAAATGCATTTTTAACAAATTTAATCTCGAAATGCATTTTTGATAAAATATCATTTAATGTTTTATATAAATAAACTACTTATGATTCCTCGCATTCACTTACGCGCAAATACCCTTGGGAAAGGTATTAATCCGTCTATTCCTTCCAGTTATGGGTTAAATAACAGGACAGATTGGGTTCTATAGCCTTGGTCGGCAACCAGTCTACCGCAGAAAGCAATGGCAACCTACTGCGGGATAATGTTCTGCCCAGTCAGTCATGTCTCTTTGGAGACATGATCGCCCAAAGCGTGTATCGCGCATGGTACTTAACTGACTGACTTATGATTTTATTATATAAATGCATTAAATATCGGAAGAATATCGTTTGTTTTTTTTTTTGTTTTTGTTTTTTTTTTTTGTCAAGAATTAATGCAAACATTATCGATACAAAATAATTGTATGTTTCACGTGCGATTTCATTATGGAAACGCGCAGAAAATCATTAATGAAAGGACTGACATTGTTAAGAAATTAATGCAATAATTACTTTTGCTCTTATTAATTATTTGTTTTAATTTACTTTTTCACGAATTTACTGAAGCCTAAGGTAAATAAAAGTTTTTCTTACAAAGAAATGAATAAACTTTTCATAGTATTTATTATCATTATGTTGTCATTTTTCATCATATTTCGATTTCTGCTATGGTCGCACTACCAACCAAGTCTGCGGGGAGACCGAAGGCAGGTCGTGGCGTGTTGTTATGGCTTTATTTCATGTTTTTCTATCTTCCCCATCATCCCTAGCGTTACATAGACAAAGTTCTCCTTAGTGTTTGGGCTGTACTTAATAAGACATTTTTTTTATATCTCTTAAGCTGGGGTCTCCAGGGATTCTTTCAATGTGTTGTTTTGTTCCATTTTTTATCATTCCAAGTACACCTACTATCACTGGCACGATTCTTGTTTTCAATTTCCACAGTTTTTCTATTTCAATTTCCAGGTCTTTATATTTTGACAGTTTTTCAAATTCCTTGGTTGCTATGTTACAATCCACTGCACAAGCCATATCAATAATTAGGCAAGTTTTTTTAACAATAATGTCCGGCCCATTTTCTTTGATTTTTTTGTCTGTGTAGATGGTGTAATCCCATAGAATGGTAACATCTTCTATTTTTGTAACTGGAGCTGGGTGATATTCATATCAGTGTTTGTTTACATATTTTCCATAGTGTGTGCACATAGTACAATGTAAATATTGCCCCACTCTATCGTGACAATTTTTATATTCATTTGGGGAAAGTACAGAACATCCTGAGATTAGATGATCTATTCTTTCTTCGTATTTATCACAGAACCTGCATTTTGGATCCACATTATTATGTATAATATTTGTCTGAAACTTTCAAGTGAAAAGACTTTGGTCTTGCGCTGCAAGAATAAAGTCTCAGACTTTAATCCAGATGCACGTAACCATCGATGAGTATTAACTTTATCAACATTGGATTTATTGGCACGTTCTGGATATTGGCCATGCAGAGGTTTGTCTTGTCAGCGCTGTTTCATCTTTTCAAGAGCTTTATCTTTGGCTTTCATTTTCATATTTTTTGCCGCAATAGTTGGTTCTTGGCTTCTGTTTTGCTTTTCTACAGAATCTACTAAATGTAAATCTTGTTTGCATTTATTGCCTTTTTTTATTATTGAATATTTTTCTTTTTATTTTTATGTTGTTTGACTAATTGTGTCATCCAGTCCTTTGTTGTTTCTATGTATGTTAGTAAGCCAATAGTTGTTGTCTTGTATGACAATTCCGGCTGAATAAGACCTCTTCCACCTTCTTTACGGGGTATGTATAGACGGTCTACATCAGCCTTTGGATGATGCATCTTATGCTTAGAAAGAAGCTTTTTTGTTTTAGAATCCATTCGTTCGATGCCGTTTAGAGTCCAGTTTAAGATGTTGAAACTATATTGGACAACTGGGATTGCAAGGCTATTAATGGCCATAATTCTGTTCTGAGAATTCAATTCAGTTTTTAATATGTCGTAGCCTTCTATAGTACTCTTTACGTACTGTTTCTTTCATTTTTTTATGGTGAATGTTTTCACTCTCATTTACACCTAGGTATTTATAAGCTTCTTCTGGCTCTAAATCTTTTCTTGTTACAGCAGGGTCTAAGCTGAGGATGTTTGTTGTAGCGATCCTCGTAAAACTGTAGCTTTAGCACATTTATTCAAATTAAATTTCATTCCAATGTCTTCGCTGAAGCATTTTACAGTTTGCAGTAAGATCTTCCAGCTCATTATCATTCTTAGCATACAACTTTAAGTCATCCATGTAAAATAGATGGCTTATTTTCTTTTGGCCTATTTTATAATCACGTTCTGTCTTGTTAAGTTGACTGGGTAATGTTATTCATGATATGCAAAATAGTAAAGAACACAAAGAGTCACCTTGAAATATACCTTTTTTGATGTTTATTTCACCAGACTTATAGGTTCCATTTATAAGATTGAGGTAAAGGGTTGTTTTCCATATCGACATACATTGTTTGATGAAATTTTAATTGATGATGACGGGTGATACCTTGTATATATTTAAATTCTTTAAAATCCAGGAATGTGGTATACTATCGAATGCCTTACGGATAATCTATCCAGGCAGTACTAAGATTTTTCTTTGCATTGTAGCAAATTATTATTATTATTATTATTATTATTATTATTATTATTCCTTTGATTTCAGATATATACACATTGCTGCCGGTTTCCAACCAAAGACCAGAAATGACATCATGATGTTTTTCACTCATTGTTTCCATAATAAAATAAAACTAAGATCACACCCATTTTACATATTAATTGCGAATAAAGATCTTCGTAATATGCGAGCTTTACTTGTGAATACAATTTTTGCATTTCTGTAAGACATGAGCTACCAGGAATCTCTTCATCTAAACATGAATCTAATCATGATTATCTAAACTTATTTATAAATGAAACTTTGTGTGTGTGTGTGTGTGTGTGTGTGTGTGTGTGTGTGTGTGTGTGTGTCCGTTACCTAGGGACTCTGAAACGGCTGAACCGATTTTCTTGAAAATTTACACAGTTGTACTATAAGCGTCTGCGAGCGTTTTTAGCTAGGTTTTGTGTCGAGGTACCCCCGATAAATATCGAAAATCGATAATCGAAAAAATCGGGTTATAGAAGGAGTGGTCCGATTTTAATCAAATTTGACACACTCATAGAGAAAGACATAAGAAACAATATTTAGAAGTATCAAGGTTGCCGTTCTTACACTCGTGCAGAAAATCGATAATATATATATATATATATATATATATATAAAAGCAAGATGTTTGTGTGTGTCTGTTTATCTGCCTGTATGTCAGTATTTTTTCCCGCCCTTTATTTCAGTTTTGCTTTGGGTTTGGCTCTAAGTAGGTATATTTGTAGTTCTTAGTTTCGGCCATGATACCATTTACTCAGAGGACTTATTTAGCCTTCAAAATTCAGTTTACGACGAAAAAAACTTATTTGATATCGATACCAGGAAATCAAAATTTGACTTACATCCATTCATTTTTCTTTTAGTCTACGGTTTCGCTTTAACTGGAAACAACTATTGCTTTTTAGTCTTTTGTGCCAACTTCCAAAGAGTCTGAGCTCCAGGACCATGGATTAGTCTTAAAGCTTTCATTACACCCGAGCAACACCGGGTTATACTGCTAGTAATTAATAAGATTTTAATCAAGCAAAACCGTTTCTTTGTGGCTTCGGCTACTCTTCCTTTACAAATATCGGTTTTCAGAAATATTTGTCATGCGTAGAAAAAAAGAATTGGTTAGATAACCTGTAAAGTAATGCCTCATCTTCCCATTATTTTGAAACAAATGTGATCAAATTTAAATGAAATTCTAAGATATAATAAACGACAATTTCAGTGATTGTCATTTTCTTAAACAGCCTTGTCACATCTAGACTTTTATATGGATGTCATCCATGGCATCCGAATAATTCAGAAATGTCCGACTACCACCTGTATATAACTATTTTCTTAGATCAATGTTTAAAATAGTTTAATTTCAATGAAACCTGTAGGTCTTAGACGCGACTATTCTTCGCTTGATCCTGTAGATTGGCACTACAGAATGAAGCGATTAATCTTAGCGTTACAATTCTTCTTAGTTTTCAATATGACGTATCCCTCAGGATATGAGTGACCGTGGATTTTCATCACCTCTTAGTGATATTTTGCTTTTTGTTATCACACCCACAACTCCTTCGATCATACATGTACGTAGGCTTCTTAGGTAAGTGGCTCAAAGCCTCACACTGACTTTTATGCCTTCGATATGACATGTAAGTATTAACTTTTTCAAGCAATTCTTCCTCATCATGTGTCCAAGAAATTTCATTTGTCTCTTTATGGTTCGGAGTAAAAGTGTCTTTTTGTTTTTCTGTAGAAACAAATTTTTGTTGTCCCCAGTTTTCTGTTCATCTACGAGCAAAATGTCCAGCGTTCGTTGCTATATGTAATATCAACTCTTCTATATTGCAACGAATACTGAACCATTATCGTATATAAATTGATCTAAGGAATGATCTATCCAAGTTTGTATTTGTTTTTTAAACAGTATATATGTTGACTAGGATGTGCGTTGTGGTGCAGTAGATATATGCTCGGAACAAGAAATTGGGAAACCGAGTTCGAATTCCAGTTGAATTCCTTGCATTCACTTACGCGCAAATACCGTTGGGAAAGGCATTAATCCGTCTCTTTCCTCCAGTTATGGGTTAAATAAGAGGACAGTTTAGTAATATATCAATTCAATCTGGCATACATAATATTGACTATTGAACTCTCATAAATTGAAATCAACTCCTATTAATCTGATCCTTTGCCAAACTAAGCTAAATTTACTAAATATCTGATATAGATAAAATAACCAGCTTATATTTCAGAGGATTGCTATAGAGTTCAGTTTTCCAGAAAGACTCCACTATATTTTTAATAATCATTTCACCCTAAGCAAGTCAAGACTGCCACTGGTGCACAAGGGGTTACAGTGAGAGAAAAAAACATAGGTACTGAGAATATCGAAGAAAGGATAATAGAGGGATGGGAATCAGGGAGATAGAAGATGACAATTGACGTTGCATTGAAACTTTTACAGATTTTAACTATCAGGGAAGCAAGCAAACGAAAGGGAATTCCAGAAACGGAAAGTGCAAGAAAATAAACTGTTAGAATAGAAGAACCTGTTACATTTAACAATTTTGAAGGTAAAATGGTTTGACTTGATGTCACTCTAGACGCGTAAATATATATGATTGGGGAACCAAAAAAAAGCTCATCAGAGCAGTTGTCATGAAAATACTTGCGGAAATGACAGATCACGTCAGTGAGAAAATGACTGAAAGCAGGCTGCCAAGTTAGGATCAATTATATGGCACATTCTTTTTTTGGTTATTATCGTCAATGTCAAAATTAATTAAGCACCTGATCAGATATGGCAACAGTATCCAATACACAGAAGAATAGTAAATTTATAAATGTGCGAAATGGATTGTGATGAGAAAAATTTCCTGACCCGACACAGTGACCCAACTTTTCTAGCAGTAGATGCAGCTACAGATTCAGTGTAGTTAGTCCATTCAAGGTCAGTTGAGAGAGTGAGGCCAAGGAGGTGAAGTGCGTTGCTCTCTAGGAGATTAGCGTCGTCCAGTTTGATGACAGGTAAGAAAGTTTCTCTATGGTGGTTAAAGGAGTACATTTTCTACCCCATTCAATCATAGGTTTTGAAGGGCAGCAGACAGGTTTAATTTGTTATGTCCTTTGTGTTAGTTCAAGCTAAATTTAGTAAATTACACTGAGCACGTAATCTAGAGAAAATACAAAACATTCAAGTAAGGCACAAGGATACATTTTTGAAGCAGCTTACCAGAATTAAACCCAATGTGATTATCTTGCATTCTTTTAGCTCTAAAACAGCAAGTTTTAGATAACAAGCTAGTTTCTTAATTTGAATATATTTTGTAAAAAACATTTTATTATAATTACAGGTGCAGTTGTGATGCAGTGGATATCATGAATGACAAATCAGGTAGCCGAGTTCAAATTTCAGTTGAATTCCTTGCATTCACTTACATGCAAATACCCTTGGGAAAGATATTAATCCATCTATACCGTCCAGTTATGGGTTAAATAACAGAACAGATTGGATTCTGTAGCCTTGGCTGGCAACCAGTCTACCTCAGAAAGCAATGGCAACCTACTATGGGATAATCTTCTGCCCAGTCAGTCATGTCTCTTTCAAGACATGATCGCCCAAGCATGTATGGCACGTAACTGACTGACAGGTGCAATATTTTTATAAATAAATGATGACTTTTTAAGGAAAATAGAAACCACAAAGAGACTTCTGCTAAGAATGAAAGAACAACAACTGAGATTCTGAGGACACAATAAGAAAAGAAAGCTTGGAAAATCTAACTCACAATGTACATCAAAAGAAGAAACCACTAGTAAACTATTTAACAAGTAAATGAATACAAAAACATATTACAAAAAAAGTGTTACTTAGATCACCAAAAGCAAGAAGTTGTGGAGAGCCATGATCTTCCATTTCCTGAATGAACATGACACATGCATTATACATCATTTGAATACACTTAATCACTGAAATTATGACACAAGTAATATTTTTTATTAACACTGACAAGGTTAGCTAGATCAGTATGCTTTTCTCACCTTCATAATTGGGTATTTTTAATTACTACAATCAGCTGCAAGGCAATTAATCATTGAAACAAGTGTTTAATTGCCATTCTGTAAAGAAAAAATATCTCCAGAAAAGAATGAAATGCTATTAAGTGAACTCAAATTCAGCTGGTAAGGTCAGAATTAGACATAAACTAAGCAATATTTACATAATTTATGTTCAGACAAATATCCTCATCTCTACTGCTATTATAACAACATTTCAGTTGTTGTACATTATGGGCTTCCTTAAGTGTCTGTTGACCCAAGAAAACTTCGGGATATTTCAAACTGACACCTTTATTTAATCTGCGAATGTCTACTGTCTATATCTAGGGATATCAAGTCTTGTTCTTGTTTAGTACTGCTCAGTTATTGTTCATACTATTTCCAGAGTCTAGGTCTACACTATTTGGTCTGGGAATTGAACTCATAATTACTATGTTATCATTATTTATATTTAGACAAATATCCACATCTTTGTTGTTATTATCATCACAGTGCTTTGCTTGTTGTGATCTCCAACCTTTTTCAAATGTCTGTCAATTCAGGTAACCTTCAGGAAACTTTGAATTAAACTCTTTATTTAATCTACAGGTCTAGATTGATCTTGCTCTGCTGTCCATGCCTAGGAATAACTTTTCTTGTCCTGTCTTTATTTAATACTGCTTAGTTATTACTCATTCTGTTTTCTACTTGATATAAATCTGTGACAATACTGATCTTAAAATGACCATGTCACCAAATTCAAAGAGAAACTATAACACATTTGCAACAACAAGCAGTGTGAAAAAAAAATCTAGGTATACACTATCCAGACCAGGGATTAAACTCACAATTACTATATTATTATTTATATTCAAACTAATATCCACATCTTTGTTGTTATCATCACAGTGTTGTGCTCTCCAACTTTCTTCAGGTGTCGGTCAATCTCAGTAACCTTCAGAAAATTTTGAACTGAACCCTTTATTTAATCTGCAGTAGAAATTTACCCATTTCCATGTCTAGGGGTATCTAGTCTTGTTCTTATTTAGTATTGATCAGTTATTGCTTACCATGTTTCCACTGAATAATACTAAAAATGTACAAGATGAAGTATCCCTAAACATGGACAATGGTGGTAGAATTCTACTGAATAAAAGGATCAGTTCAAAATTTTTTAGGGTTACCTGTATTAAGAGACACTAAATAGAGACCAGAAGATACAGCACCTGAAATATTGTAAGAGTTCAAGTAATGTAAACAATGATAACTTTTTGTCTTAGAAAATCAGAAATAAAATTAACTAAACAAACTACAAATTCACTGCCTTAGTATGAAGTCAGTCTATTAAATGCCATGTGTGATACACACTTTGGGTGATCATGTCTTGAAATAGACATGGCTGACTGGGCAGATTTTTCTGCAGTAGGTTGCCATTGCTTTCTGCAGTAGAAATATATTTATAGATCATTTGTACAAACCTGATCATTAGTATCTATTTTTAATCATTTCAATCAAATCAAGGTGATAAAGCCATTCAGACACAAGAGATTACTGAGTGTGAAAGAAACTGAGGAAAAGGAGAGAGGATGATAAAAGAACAGGGTCCAAGCAGACAGAAGATGAAGACAGACATTGCATTTAAATGTTTGAAGAGCAAAGTTTACTGGGAGGCAAGAAGTTGGAAGATAATTTCACAAACAAGAAATAAAATAGAAAATGTTCGCATAATTCTTATATCTATATTTAGCAATTTCAACAGTGAAAGGATGAGACTGACCTGCCAATCTAGTACTGCATTTAAATTCATGAAATCAAAGTACCAAAGAGGAAAGCTTATTCTTTATTTTTGTTGCATGAAGTCTCCTATTTGTTTGTGAGGAAATTGTTCATTATTCATTGCCATGTACACAACCGGCCATAATTATCAGGCCACCCCAGTGTTTTAAAAAGATGATGTATTTCATACTATTTTTAATATTTATTGCCAAGTGAATAATTGTAAATGAAAATAGAATGGTTCTTTTGTTAATATTGCAAAATAACCTGTGCATCAAATGAATTTATAAATATTTAATAATTACCTATATTTCAGTTCCATCAATGAAAGATTCTAGGTTGATTTGGACGAGTTCATCTTTGCTTCCTTGCCTTGTAAAATTTTGCAAAGTAATAATAACAAAAGAACAATTCTATTTTCATTTAGAATTATCCACTTGGCAATAAATACTAAAAATAGTATGAAATACATCATTTCTTTTAAAAAACTGGGGGAGCCTAATAATTATGGCCGGTAGTGTAGGTTTGAGATTACATAACTTTTCAGCACTCCTATTTTTGTTTCCAATGAATTTTTCCTTTTTTTAAATATTACCTCAGCCAAAATCTGTTTTAATAAAATATAGAGGTATTTATAAATTACTTCACTTCATAAGGAAATAAGCAGGTAAGAAAATTATGTTGTAGATATCTTTTGGGTGGGAAGTGTTCTTTCTTTTATGTGTCATATCCTTTCAGAATGAGGACAAGGGTGATCATGACCTTTTGGGAATTCCTACTGCCTGTATCTCTAAACAGTATTTGATGCATAAGCATCCCTTGACTTCTTGTTCTGCTACCCATTAACACAAACTGATTAGGCATATTACTCACTGCTTCCCTCTCTCGTTTGTCATCAGCATGTCTTTTGAGTGTCAGACTCTCTCAGCCCTCCTTCCTTATGTGTCACATATATTTCAATTCTGTTAATCCTAAGCACAAGTTTTCATTTTTGTTTCCATTTTCCTTAAAACTTCCCCATTGCTCACATGCTCTGTCCATGGAACTCTTAGCATCCTTCTGGAGGAACACATCACTGTTACTTCATCTGTGTGGAAAATGTCCAATATTCACCACCATATAGGAATACTGATATTACATAACTGTTAACATTCTTCCTGAGCTGGAATTTGAACTCTGAAGATTTTATTTTTCCTTACAGTATCTATTAAACCACACTTCCCTTTTTATTAATTAATTAATTAATTAAAAAAACACCAACTTAAACAAACTTTTCAATTGTAATTTATTTTTAAATAATAATCATATATCAAATATTTTTAAATATTTTTAAATATTACAGCATGGAGGCCAAAGTAAAAACAAGAAAACAAAAAAAAAAAACAAAAAAAACAAAAATGCAACAAAGTTATTTTTTTCTTCAGAAGTAGGGGACAATACAAAACCTTTTTTAACAATCAAAATTACATGACACTTCTCTAAATTTGCTATACTATCATTAAAAAATGTTGCATATATTGTGTGGGATAATTATTATTATTATTATTATTATTAGCATAAGTATCATAAGTACAATGTTGTTTATTGTATGGTGGTAATTGTATTGGTGTTGCAGTGTTTATAATAACTAAATTTTTATTCTTTATTAGTTGGAGCATTTTTATTATCTAAGTATTTTAAAAAGAATAGTATATTTTGCCTTTAGACAAATCTCTCCATTCCCAGAAAATAAAAGGGAAACGAATATGAAAACCTTAATTTTTGAAAAAAATTAGATTAAAATTTTTGAGAAAAATGGAAAAAAAATGCAGCAACAAATTATTGTTTTTGTTTGTGCATTTTTAATTTATTTTATGTAAAAACATAAAAATAAAACTGTTTAAGTACAGGAGAATCTTTGCCTGCTTAAGTTATTTTCTTTTTTATTTTATCTTGTACAAGTTTGAGTTTTAGTGATAAAAAGAGTAACCAACAACTTAGTTACTGTTATTAATAGTGAAAATAATTAGGAAGAGAGAAGGAGAAGACATGATAAAAAAAAATAAACCAAAAAAGAAAAAAAAAGAGAATTTTGTAAATATATTTGTTAAAACATTTTAATTCATAGCCATAAAATAAGTAAAAGAATTGGAAAACTTCTTTAACAAAGTACTTTAGGAAACATTCACTTTATTTGAAGTTTCAAGTCAAATTTTTGCCTTACTATTTTAAAAATTCAAAATTGAAAAAAACAATATTTGGATGGTGAAAATGAGGATCAGTGGATCTGAGTACAGACTGGAAAATCTGTTTAAAAATATCAGTAGATTGATAAATAAAAATAAAAATGTAAACATAAATGTTAAATTCCACCTCATAGAAATAAACAAGAGACTAGATGGATGGATACAGATGGATGGATAGAAAAAGGAAAAAACAGAAAAAAAAATGGAAAGTTGATGAAAAGAGAAAAGAAACAAACAAAAAGGGGGAAAGAAAAGAAAAAAGAAAAGGACAAAGACATGAAAAAAAGAAAAATGAAATAGAGGAAAAGAAAAAGATGAAAAAATTAAAAAGGAAAGAAAAATAGATAAAAACAGGGAAAATAGAAAAAATTAAAAATAAAATAAATAGAAAAATGAAGAAAAGTAGAAAAAATATGAAAAGCAAATTTAATTAAAAAGAATAATCAAAGTTAATCAAAATAAAGAAAATAATTATGAAAAATAAGCTAATGCCCAAAATATAAACTCTTACTAAATAAGAAAAAAATCAAACCTATTACATGAAAAAAAAAAAAAGAGAGAGAGAGAAAAATATTTTGTTATTAAATGACAAAAAAAATATGGATTGTTTAACACTCTTAAAAAAATAAAAATGAACAAAACTAAAATATGGTATGGTAAAAACAAATTGAGTCATTTTTCCTACAATTTTATAAATCTTCAGAAATTAACCTATATGATAATTTATAAAAATTTACCAACATTGATAAAATCTATCCTACAGTGATATATATATATATATATATATATATATATATATATATATTAGCTTAATGCATTATACAAGCTAGGAGAGTGACTAAAAAGAACTACTTTTAATCGGCTAATTTCAAATCCAACAGAAATTAATGGCTTTAATACAAAAAAAATACAGTTTTTTTTCTTTCATTCCAACTGGAAGATACCAACCTAGAAAACAAACTGATGGTTTTAATATAAAAACATACACACACAGTCTTGTCTTTCATTCTAACCAGAAGAGACACTAACTTAACACATGAAAGCAACATGTGAAGTCATTAAAAAGACATAAAGAAAACTTATCATATCTGATGTATTTCATCATCTGCTAGACTTTATCAAGGCAAATATAGTATCCATCAATGGATGAACCATGTCAGCTAAAGTAAGTTTTCATTTTGTCTTTATTCATAGGCCTTTTACAGATAAATATTTAGTTATATATTTACAAATATATATATATATATATATATTTTTTTTTTTCAGATTATGGTCAAGCATGAAATAGGCTGTCACTACTCATTGTTAAGATATGTGTCCACACATAGTACTTGTGTGTGTGTGTGTGTGTATATATATATATATATATATATATACTTAAAAAAGGATTAATTCAAAGATGTTGAATGGCCACCTCTGTGTGTGTGTTTATATATATATATATATATATATATATATATAAACACACACACAGAGGCTCTATCAAAGGTACTGATTACTTTTACCCTATAAATATAGCATGCCTTAATTTGTATCATATTTAGCTCATGGTAAATAGTAAAGAACTCTTGCTACATTTACAACCTAACATGGTCTTTCAATTATTTACATATATATATATATATATATATATATATATATATATATATAAATATGGGAAAAATGTGCCCAGGGTTTCTTATGATTCTTCTTGCTTGTGCAAAATTTCTTCCGGCTTCTAAACTATGATCTTCATGAATTAAAATGAAATATCAACCATTATGATCTGTTCTCTTGAATCCTGAACTTTTAATGTTCTAATGTTTTTTTTTTCACTTTCTTTCACTTTATATAACCCCTTGTGTCTTAGTGGCTGTATTGCCATGCTTAAAATTAAATAATTAAAGGAAAATGCTATTAAAGACATTAATTCGACATCAAGATGAGTTAAACACTTTGCATGAATTTTAATAATTAAAATATAGAAGTTGGAAAACCTTTTCATAAGGAAGACATTTCTCAAACATTTCTTAAAAGACATTTCTAAAATTACTTTCTCAAATCAAAGAGGAGGAAGAGTTTATATTTGGTCAGCTGACATTGCAATTGCTACTTAAGAAAACAAAATACTGTTCAAATTTTTTCTACCTATATTTGTTAATATGATAAAAATTAATCACTTTTAAATGTTTTCTTCCAAAAGTAAAGATACTATAAATAATACCCTTTAAAAAATTTTAATTTTAATATAATTGAGAATATCCCTGACTATAATTAGAAACTGCAAAACTACAAAATTTACAGCTCAATTACTTAAGCAACTAAAGATATATTTTTAAAAAAGAATATTGTCATTTTTTAATATATTAAATATAGTAAAGAAAAGGAGATATACATTAAAAATGACCCATCCTTTTAATTTATATCCTCCTGGCATAAGTTTAAACTGTCATTGTTTTTCCTTATATGCAAACTATAATTATAGACTACAATATTGGAAAGAGAAAAATTCATTGAAATATATTTGAAATTTTCATTTGAACATAAATGGCTGTACAGAAAAAAAGGTGTCAGTTTAAGCTGATGCCAGGAGAATATGGGTAAAGAAAATGCATTCATATTACAAAAGGATACAAAAGAGTTCTTAGCCTGATTTTCCTCCTGGAATCTGCCAAAAATGACCATATTTATTTATGAAAAGACTACTTGTGGATTTTGAGAATCTTTTTGTATCCACTTCATAATATGTTTGTCTTTATTCCGCAGAGAATTTTGGAGAATATTTACTTTAGAAGAAAAAGTCTATATATTAAACACATTTTTAACAGGCAAAAATATAAAAAAGAAAATAAGAAAATCAATAAAAATAAATAATGAAAGTAAATAGTTAAAAAAAAAATTAAATAAAATCAGATTAAAGCAGTTGTTTTTCAAACAGAGGTGGAAAATATACCAAGAAAAAAATATTGTATATTAAAAAAAATGTATATAAAAAATAAAAATAAGACCAAATTAGAAATTTGTTTCAAATTTCTTTCGTCAGCTATTCAAAAAATTATATTCAATGTTTTAAGTCATTTTAAGTAAAAAGAAATAATAACAAAGAAAAATGGCCTATCTGAACAGAAAAAGTAGGGACATTTTTTTTGTTTAGGGAGCATGTTTATAAAGGAAGTAAAGTTATTTTTCAGAGGTAGTATCAAAATGAAAGGATTTCTTAAATGTTTTACTAAAATATGAAGCTAGTTAGGAAGAAAATTCTGAAATTGAACTTATGATAATTTAAATTTAAGATAATAATCAGAATTTATCTGCCTTAAATAATGATAAAAATATTTTTTATAAAGTCTCTCTCTTTCCCTTTCTATCATAAAGATGAAAGACAATGCTAATTTTTGTAAATACAATATTCAAAATTTAAAAATCTATAAGGAAACAGTTATTCATTGTTTCTCAATATTCTTAACCAATATTGATATATTTTTTTGACATTATTAAAAATATAGCTTTTCCAAAAACACATATTTACTCTCCAATTTAAATTTTATTTGTGGCCTTTTCTGGGCAATAAAGCCTTTTGTAAACCTTTCATGAAAAATAAGTACTGAACATTCTTTTTACAACTTTCATGATTAAACATAAAAGGAAATATGATTAGTAGATATATCCAATGAAAAAAGTAAATATTTAAATTAGATGAATAATTTTTAATTTATGCAAATTTGGTTGAAGGCTAACAAAAATTCTATCAGATTATATCAATTTAACTTCTCTTGATTCTGGGGAAAATTTAAATCTAAATTGTCCAGTGTCTTTTGAACACTTTCAACTTTCACATGTTGTAAGCAAAGAATTTGTATATGTTGAAATTTAAATGTCTTTAGATATAAATAAGTATTGTGTTACTTTGGCACTTTCAGAGCACCACATCTTCAATATGTTGGTTAGTGTCATGTTGCATATTCTAAAACTGAAAAAAAAAATAAAAGACTACAAATTCTAAAACCTTTAACTATAATAAATCAAAACCCATATCAATAAAACTTAATTCAGTTTAGGAATGAATTACTAGCTAATAATAATTACTATAAGTAATGTTCAAACAAATACATTTTAATAAATGTGTCAGTTAATGCCATTTTGTAACTTGCCATAAGATTTCATAGTACTAACTATATTCCAAGTAAAAACTATGTAATAAGTATGAACACACAATAAATGGTAAGTCTTAATATGACACTCACAAATGTGTAAAGAAGTAACTAACAAAAGCCACAAAAGAATCAGAATGCATATCTATGTACAAAACCCTATCAACAAAAAAAATTATTTGATAATGATTTATGAAAGTTGAAAACACTCTGCAGACAATGGATAAATTAGGTTCAAACCTTCCCTGGGAAACCCAAAAATGGTTTGAGCTATAGCAAAAGGATATTAAAATGTATTACACAAAGAACAGTTATTAGGCATCAATGAAATATATATATGTATATAATTTATCCATGCAATTTTTGCAGATGATAAAAAAAAGTTATGTTTGTTAGTTTTTATTGTTTCTGAATTTTGGAGTTGGAATTATATAGAGTTTCTCTTAATTCTGGTTAAGTTTCCAAGATTTCAAATGGCTTTAATTTTTATCAATAACTAAATAAATTTGATTAAATTCAAAGTTCAAGCGGTAGCATATATCTTTACGATGATTCTGAATTTCATTTACTCATAGTAACTGTTGAAATTATTTAAATGCTTAAAGCAAACTGGATAATTTCTAAACTATAGCAACACCAAGATACAGAAATAAATCAGCCAAAAAGAAAACTTATATATATATATATATATATATATATATGTATGTATGTGTGTGTGTGTCCAAGTGAATAAAGAACAAAGAAAAATTTGCAACATCCAAAACATTAATTTAAAACAGTGCTTGATATATAATATAGAGCTGTGAATATTTATTATTTTAGGACATGTACAAATTTTTTTTTAAAATATAGATATCCACTACAAATTGTACATTTTGTTTTGACATTGGACTTCCAATGTCTCATCAGGTGGTGTCGAAAGGAATGGAAGACCTCTTTTCTTATGTTTGGCAAGCTGTGTGTGGAATGTTGGTGGGGGTTAGTGATAAGGGAATAAGTCTTGTAAATTGTCCTTTACAATTTTTAAGAAAGTGGGGTGGGTAGGGGATATAGTTGATTAATGAAAGTGTCTGGAATTTTGAAGACAGATTTAACATTAGAAAATGGTGTATATGTTTTTATGGCCGCCTGGCTAGCCTTTCTTCTTTTGGTTTATTAGAGGGGGAGAGTAAGGAGGTGTAAGGGTGGAAAGGGATGGGATTGAACCTATTCTTAATGTTTATTTGTACAATTATAGAATATTTTTGTATTTAAGCACAGTTTTTATAATTAATCTAATTTTGTATGTTTAATCTTAATTTTGAATTTAGGAAATCACTTTTTTCTATAAAACTTTAAATTAGATTATAGTTTGTGGTGTGTAATAAGAAAAGAGGCCTTCCATTCCTTTCCACACCACCTGATGAGACATTCTTAGTCCAATGTCAAAACAAAATACAAAATTTACAATTTGTAGTGGATATCTATACTATATTATAAAAAAAATTTGTACATATTCTAAAATATAAATTATAATAAATAAATAAATAAATATATATATATATATATATCCAAATGAAGAAGAATGAAGAATAAAATTGCAATGTTCAAAACATTAATTTAAAACAGTGTTCAATATAAAAATAAAGTAATGAATATTATTAATTATTACATTAAAACATTTCCAAAAACTACTACAAAATTATACATTTTGTTTCGGCATTAAAAGAACAGTTACATCAGATAGTTAACAATGATAGTAACTATCTGATGAGACATTGTTCTTTCAATGTTGAAACAAAATGTACAATTTTGTAGTAGTTTTTGAAATGTTTTAATGTAATAATTAATAATATACATATATATATATATATATATATATATATATATATATCTTTTGTATATATTATACCTAGCCTAATGAATAACATATAAGGCAATTAAAGGTCTGATTTGCTAAAAGGCCATTATAGAAATTATCTAGAAAGAATTAAACTCATTTTTAACATTTTGTGAGATTAGCAACTAAATAAAAAATATCAATTCTGTATTATAATACAGACCCATTTATATATTTTCTGAAACACACACACACACATATATATATATATATATATATATATATATATATATATTATACAAGTATATTTGTATTTATGTATACATGTGTGTGTGTGTGTGTGAATATTCTCAGATACAATCTGTAGGGAGAAAAAGTCAGTTAATTGGCATATGTGATACATGCTTAGGTGATCATATCTCTTTTAAGACATGTCTGACTAGGTAAATTTTTTTACAGTAGTTTGCCATTTGTTTCTGTGGTAGACTGGTTGCCAACCAAAGATATAGAAACCAATCTGTCTAGCTATTCAACCCAACTCAAGGAAGAAGAGATGAATTCATACCTTTCCAAGGGTATTTGTGTGCAAAGATATGAATCATGACTAAAACAAAAAAAAAAAAGAAGAAAATAAGAGAAAAACTATATTTTGTTTTAGCACATGTGCTTTCATCCACTGACAAAAATATAATTTTCCTCTTGTATCTTTTTTACTTGTGTATTATGACCAGAAAATCATTGCTGAAATAACCATTCAATTTTGTGTTGAGTTTTTCTCTCAATATATTTGCTCTGGTTAATATCCATTTAGCTCCCTATTTATACCTAATTGATACTTTATATAAAATACAATCTTTTGGATTATTCTCTCCATCTTCATGGGTTGCCATTCTCTCATACACACACACACATATATATATATATATATATA
Organism: Ascarosepion bandense; assembly: GCA_037127315.1. Taxonomy (NCBI): domain Eukaryota; kingdom Metazoa; phylum Mollusca; class Cephalopoda; order Sepiida; family Sepiidae; genus Ascarosepion; species Ascarosepion bandense. The sequence goes on from JBBBDQ010001325.1 coordinate 3,378,784, forward strand.
TATATATATATATACAGAGAGAGAGAGAGAGAGAAATTGTGTATATGCCCAGAAATTCCTCTTTTAAACAAATTTCATTTAAGATGACTGACAAGGTACTGCAGTTAAACTTTATATTTAATTTTTCTTGTGTTCATACAAGTGTTTTCTTTCTGGACAAAAAGTGGCTATAATCTGTCTAAAAGTTCTGCATATACGAGCATTTTCAGCTATTCTTTTAACCATTGTCAAGGACAATTTTTTTAAACTGAATATGTCAGGTTTTTTATGTATGCATCTGATGATATGAACTTTGTATCTAGAAAAGGAAAAGCTCGCATGAATACAAGAAAAATTACATGAAACCTTAATTCCAGTATCTTGATAGAGAGATAGACAAGAACAGTCTTAGATAGATAGATAGATAGATAGATAGATAGATAGGAAGAAGCGCTTCTTTTTTAATGCATATTTTATGGAACAAAACCATGAAGGTACTTTTTCACAAAGGTTTTTATTGTTTTCTTGTATGTGTACAAGCGTTTCCTTTTTTGAACTCAATTAATATAAAAAAAACTCCTTAAAATGCTGTTGGTTCTGACTGGTTTCAGTTGAAATGTTGGGTATTAGTCTAGCTAAAAACAGTCAAAACCAACAAACTTGATTAATTTTTACATTAAGTCCACAAAAGAAAAAACACCTGTTTAAACAAAAAAGTATGAGAAAAGCTAATTGAAAGTACCTTGTTAGTCTTATTCAATAAATATATATATATATATAATATATATATATATATATATATATATATATATATACACTATTGGCCATAATTATTAGGACACCCAAGTTTTTTAAAAAATTATGTATTTCATACTATTTTTAGTAGTTATTGCCAAGTGGATAATTCTAAATGAAAATAAGATGGTTCTTTTGTTATTATTACTTTGCAAAATTTTACAAGGCAGCTAGGAAGCCTTTGATTCAGCCAGAAGAAGAGACTAGCACAGAGAAGAGAGCACAAAAACTGGACACCAGAACAGTTCATTTGATGCACATGTTATTGTGCAGTATTAACAAAAGAACCATTCTATTTTCATTTAGAATTATCCACTTGGCAATAAATACCAAAAATAATATGAAATACATTATTTTTTTAAAGCTGGGGTGGCCTAATAATTATGGCCAATAGTATATATATATAAGTGCCAAAAAGTACAGTTTCATTGAGGAAAGGCACAGGCATGTCCAAAAATTCTGATTTTGAACATCTTTTCTCATCATTTTTCTAATTAGTCTAAAAGCCTACTAATGTACAATTATTATCATCAGCAATCATCATTATTATTGTCTCTAGATTTTTCTTTTATCACTTTAATATATCTACAGTTATCTACTTTGTATATATATATATATATATATATAAACAAAGACAAAAGAAAAACTTTTTATAGCTAAAACATTTCATTCTCTTATGAATTTTATCATGGCTTATGTAAGAGTAAACCACATTGGCTAATAAATGTTTTTCCTTTGTTTTTATTCATATTGTCTTTTTATTTAGTTATATCTGAATTTTTACATGCACATATATATTTATGAATTTTTTTAAAAGTTTGATAGTTACTAGATAATTAGAATATGATATTTTGTAATTGAAAATTAAATATAATATGGTATTCTAATAATTATTTTTTTTTTACATCAAATATTATAATTATATATTATTTTAATAATAACCTAATAATAATAATTTTCAGCTAGAAAATTGTTTAATAAATTTCAACATTATTGGTCAACATCATGTACTGAACTAAGTTTGAATATGAGGACTTTTTCCATAAAGTTTTAAGTGTAAACATTAACATAATAAAATAGAAGTGACAAATGATTTATATGGCAAAATTGTTAAATTTTGTCTAGTTTATCTTTCGTTTTATTTCTGTTGCTTTTATCTAAACATCTAACATAGATCAAAAACAAAATTACACTTCTGATTCCAGCATAGATCAGAATTAAAGAATTATTCTTAAACAATACTGCTTAGAAGTTTTGAAATAATAACATGCAAGTTGCAATAAAAAGTAACAGAAATAAGATTAAAGATAAACTAGTCAAAAAATTAATTTTAAATGCTTAATCAAAGAAATCCAAAGAGTATAAAAATATTTTACTCAGCTGGTGAAACCATTGGATATTATAAGCTTACATTTTTCATCCAATGAAATGTTTTGATTTTAATTTTTAAATTCACATGTTGTATCAATTCAGTAAGATATTTCATGATTCTATGTTACATTAGATATAAAAAAAATGTGAAAAGAACTTAGTATTTATTACACTAATCATGGTCAAGTAAGATTAGCTTGCTAGCTGTTGGTCAAGAAAGCAACAAATTTCAAATAAATGAGGGAGAAGAAGAGAGAGGTAGAGAGAGGTGAAGACATTAGACTATTAAATACTTAAATTTCCTAATAGATAGCTGACAAAAGTCAAAGGTTACAGTGGTGTTCCAATGATGCACCTGTTAAGAAATTAGACATCTTAGGAATTTGTAAGTTAACCATGATGAATAGTAGATAAATAAATTAAAAGTATCTTTAATTTAACAGTCATATAGAAAGTGTTTAATGATAAAATTGATTTATGAGGAGGCAGCAGCAAGTATATATATATATATATATATATATATTGTTTTTGGTCACAAAGGAACTTTACTTAAACAACAAATTTACTAATCAATACTAAAAAAAAAATTAAAATGCAACAAGTTTGCTGCTTAAAAACAAAAATGATTGTTAGTTTTTAATTGAGTGTTGGTTTCAATTCCAAAGTTTTTTCAATTTTTTTTAAATTTCTGGTTCAGGGAGATATTGTCTTTTGTCCTGCAAATGTCAAAAGAGATATTGTCTTTTGTCTTGCAAATGTCAAAAGGGAGATTGCCTTTTGTACTGCAAATGTCAAAAGAGATATTGTCTTTTGTCCTGCAAATGTCAAAAGAGAGATTGCCTTTTGTCCTGCAAATGTCAAAAGAGAGATTGCCTTTTGTCCTGCAAATGTCAACTAAATAACTAACTCTTAAAATTGTATCAAGAAAATATAAAGTTAAATGTACACATTAATGAATTGAAATTAATGGACGCAAAAGATAAATTTTTGTTATGTGTGTGTATATATATATATACATACACACACATACAAAGTTCAATAAAAAAAATGTATGAATGTTTTTCTGTTCCTATTATAGGCATCCATATTGTTATACTATTGTACATACAGGTATCAATGAAAGTTATATGTACATGCATATATACATGACATTTTATAAATGTGTAATTTTTTATGTTTTGGGATCTATTCTACAATTTTCACTCTTTACCACAAATTTCTGGTGTCTCATTATCCCACATTTTTTATTAAGCTAAAATTTGTTTCAAAAATTTTAAAACTTATTACTTAAATTATTTTTTCCTCTTTCTTACCAAAAGGATATTTTTTCTAGTTTAATTAACATTAACTTTTGTAAATCAAATTTACTCAAAATAAATCAACAAATGTGAGCTTAATTAAAATCCAAAAAAGAGTTTTAAAAAAATATATAAATTGTTTTATACTCTCCTACATATTGAATATTTTTAGTATTAACTAACATTACTCTTTCCTATAATAATTGTTACATCTCTATGTATATTTCATACATGAAATATATCAATTATTATAGTATAATACAATAACAGATTATTTAAAAGAAGAAAGAGAAGCAAGCACTTTTGACAGTTTTCATTTTTGCTTTTCTTTTCATTTTAATAAACGTTTTTATTTACTTACTAATAACTGTTTGTTACATTGTAACAAATATAAAATTCTTTGGAAATAACTCGAACTAGTAGAAAAAAATTACAAACCAGAAGATAAAGAATGAGCCAAGATGGAGGAAAACAGTATGGGACACAAAATGAAGCACATTTTTTACAATGTTTGTCAACAAATATTTTGGTTTGGAAAAAAGATCAACATCACAATACTGACATTTAAAAGTAAAAATCTTTAGTTTATTCCTTCAATTCATTCATTTTGTATTCAAAAATGAAAATAAACAAAAAAGGAAAAAAGAGAATGGAAGAAGCTATTTGAAAAGGATTCAAAATTAAGGAAAGTTAACAGAAACTAACTAGTTTCAAATCAATTTTTAAGTTAAAAAAAAAAATTATCATTATTATAATTATTATTGTGTTTATCATCAATCATTGTAAATGTTTAGACAATAGATACAGAAGTATAAATGTAAATTTGAATTGAAATTTGATGCCTTAAATATTTAGAATTTTCATAATGTTTTCTTAAGTTTTGTAGAATCACTTAGTTCGAAATTTTATGTGACTGGATTTTCCATTTCATATTAACATTATAATAGTCAATCAATCTCAAGCATAAATAAAGAAAGAAAAGTTTTTATTTAAAATTTATATCAAAGATCAAAATATTAATTATCTTAAAATTAATTTTCCAGATATGGAAAAATAGCTACATAAGTTTTAGAGAGTAAGGTGTGAAAATGTGATTACTTTTTTTCATGAAAAAGGTAAAAACAGTGTTCAGACTGAAAAAGTTCAACCGAAATAAATAGTTGTATTTTATTATGCAATAGAGATAATTCAAATCTGTTTCTGAATCAGGTAAAGAATTTATTTTCCAGAATAAAACCTCTGTTAAATCCATAAATATCTTTTAAATCTGCTTCAATAACAGATTTAAAATAAAAACTTATTTTTAAGCAAATTTCTTGAGGTTGTCATTATCAAAACAGACATTTTATGAAATTATTTTTAAAACAATAATTTTAAGATATTTAACTATTGTCTCAATCTTTTTTTCCAATTTTTATACAGATCTTATAAATATAAATAATTTTTATTATTCAAAATTTGAATAGAAATTTTGGACACTAAAGGAAGATAAGATACATTCATTGACTTATTTTAATACCCAGAATGCATGATTCAATATAGTTTTCTTCTTTATATATAGTCTACATATGCTAACAAAAATAGTAGACATCTACATATTTTCTGTATATAATGTGAACTCTATGCATGAATATAAATACATGTAAATACTTATATATAAAGAAAAAAATTATATATACACTATAGACCCACAATTTTGGGCCACCCCCTGGATTTTAAATTTTATTCTTTCATTGACTAAGGTAAGATGCTGGATGTATTTATTTATTCCTTTAGTTCATGGTATTCAATTTTTTTTATACAGGTGTAACCTAAAATTTAAAATCTTTCAACTATAAAACTATTATTAACCAGCAAGGTAGATTAAGCAAAAAGATGTAAAATTTTAAAGAAACTTTATGCAATAAGGAGTTAATTTCATTGTTATTAATATTAATACTGAATATATGGTAAAAACCTTTCAGGAACAAAATGTCTCTCTGTTCCAAAGTGAACTAATAAGTTGTAAAGAAGACACACAACCTTTAATTTTAAAGCAATTCTTTGAAATCCAAAGGATGGTTCTAAACTTTGGGCCTATAGTGTATAAAACCTTTTGGATATATATTTGATTGGAAATTATTTTCTTTTTCTTTCACTCATCAAGCAATACTATCTCAAGGAAACTTTTCTGTTAGCAGTCTGATGCTAAGATCATCTACCTGTTTGGCAGGTATTTAATTCTCCATCTGTAAATACAGGTGAGAAGTACAAATAAAGTCTGCTTTTCCTCTGATTCCCCAGGAAAACCATTAAATCTTATAGGATTAATCATCAAACAAGTCTCAACTAAAGACATCCCCCAGCAGAATCTGACCTGACCCTAATCAAAGAAAAGTGAAGGGAAAGTATGTTACAAGAAACTCCACCTATTCCTATAGACACTCTCCTCACACTTAGGAATTGAGAAAATTTACAGTCAAAAGAATCAGGTAGATCTTGGTTCAGATGCTTTAGACTGGATTACGAATAAGAAGACAGTTGTCATGGAGACCAAAAAAAATAAAAATAAATAAAAATCTGCAAATGTGTAAGGTGATGGCTTAGTGTAAGATTCTCAAGTCATATGTATGGCAACAAGCTATGAACACTAATACACCATAAGATAGAATGCCGATTAAAAAATAAACCAGTAAAAATGGAATCCTTTTTAAGCAGAGAAAGTGTTGGCGGACTGGGGAGGTGGGGGTAACCAAAAGTGCATAAAGATTAAAACAAAAAAAAATATCTGGTACTAGGGACCCCATTGACAATGATGCAAACGTTACCACATTGTTGCTGCCACTGCTATTGTGTTTAGTGCGGACGGGGATGCAAGAGGAGACTTGTTTTCTGCTAGTCTTATCAATCCAGATTGACAGAGACAGGTCTGACCAGCCACAAAGAATACAGAAGATTGGTTGAAACTGGGTCGAAAACAGATCAAATAAATCTGATTACTTCAGTGTGGTTGTAGGTGCTAAATCTCACTCAGCTGTCAGTAAGGTAAAAAAAAAAAAATCATCATGTCAGACTAAATATCATAAAAAAAGTAAAAACAAATAACGCAGTTGGCTGCAGAAAGTGGCATGTGCTATAAGCCATGAAAATACTGCCTGACCACACAAAGACACTCAATCTTTACATTCAAACTGTTTGCTCACTATCTCTCCTTAAAATAATATGCAAAATTATAAAATCTTATATAAAAATTTAAACCTATCAGCATTCACATTGTACATATCTTTTTTTACTATGTTATATTTAATTGGTATGCATATTTGAGTAAATATTCCTTTTGTTTTATTTTACTGACAGTGTAAATAATATCTACCTAACTAGAGATCAAATGTTTTAATATATCCAGTATTCATTTTTTTCAATGCTTTAAAATCAAGCATGTTTTATCAATAGGTTAGAAGAATCCATAACAGTAAAATAAGTCTCATTTATCCTACTTAGAAAAGGATAAATGGTTCTATTCTTACTGGGAAGCATATTTTCTTTAAGACTTTCAATTTTGAGGCTAGTAGGTATAAATTAAAAAAAACAAAAAACAAGCATTTCTATTCAAACAAGTGTATTTAATAAATATTGTTTATAGCAATAATGTTGGATTTAAAAAATCTAACAATTACTTATATATATATATATATATATATATATATATATATATATATATATATATATTCTTCATTTGTAAATGAGTTATTATGCAACCTAGGTTTCTATCATGTGGTGTCTTCAGGCGATTTGCAATTTTACAATATTATTGTTTTGAACACTTGTGCAATTCTACAATATAATTGTATTAAACACATTTTAATACAAATGTATATTATCTAATTTTATTATGACCAAAAACTAATTAATTAAACAATCAATATACATATATATATATATATATATATATATATATATATATATATATATATATATATATATATATATAAAAGTATACTTATAACCCAAGATTAAGAACAATATGATTAAATAAAGAGGAAAATATACTTTTCCTTTTGTCTTCTTTATTTAGCCATATCTATATTTATTATTCCTTACTGGAAGCATGTCTCAGAGTTTCATGTGCCAAGCAAACTTTCCAGAGTCTTTATCCAGTACCTGAAGAATTGCATTGTGCGCTAAACTCAGAGTTATGCTATCAGTGAGGGATAATATGTATATTTAATAATATATACTTAATAGCTCTGTTATATTACATCGAGCACTATTTATTAACAACAGCACTCAATTTGCAATATCATATAAGAATAGCCAAAGGCATTTATAACTTTTGATACAATTTTAAAACATTTGTTTTATGAAGAACTTATATATCAATATTTATAAAATAAAAAAGCATTCTTTGCCATATCAGAATACAGCAGAATATATAACTTCTACTGTATATATTTTCTTTCAGATAGATAGCTGTATATTCTATTTTAGTTATTGAATAGAAAAAAATGGTTTGTAAGTGAATCAACTACAGAACTGTATAGAAGTCTCTCTCCCCAAAAAATTGAAGAAAAAAAAGCTAATTAGTATCTACAAAATAAAAACTGATAAAAACACTAATCACCTTAAAAAAATATGAAAAATATTTAAAAACTAAAATTATATATATACCTATACTTAATTTAATTTTTAATTTTTGTAACAAAATTTCAATAAATACCTGTCATCCACAATATATACTAGTGAGTTAATCATGATTTCTTGTTACTTACATTTAACAATATTGATTAGTAATAACATATATAATTGTATACTTTTAATTGGTCTAAGAGAAAAGGTTCTGTTGGTACTGAACAAAAGATAATAAATTAAATTACTTAATTTATAAAGGTTATAAGCCTTAAGAAACACTTTATATAAGTATCCAATTCTATAACCCACTATCCATTTTCAAGTATATGATTATTAAAATTATTTACATACATATATCCCCAAAAAACTACTATACTTACCCAATAAATACAGCAACTCTATACATAGATTTCTTCATATACTATATCTGTAAAACCTAACAATATTTTATCTTTGATGGATGCTGAAAATTTCTTTACTAATATTTCTATAAAATTTACTATAAACATTATTTTGCAATGTGTGTGTGTACACTTTTCCTTTAAAGATTAAATCTATTATTCTCTATAAGTTTTTCCTTGTCTGTCTTACTAAAGTTCTTTTTTTTAACAAAAATTTGCAATACAATAATGTTACTATGAGGTCTCCTCTTGGAGTGATATTTGCTATATGTTTGTGTATGGTTTTTTTCTTTTCTTCCTTCTTATAAGCTGATATGAGTATATTCAGCTGAACAAGAGAAGGTACATATGATCCATTTGAGAATATATTTTACACCTGTGTATGTGAGTGTGTGTGTGTGTGTAATCATGTATAAAAGGATTTATACAACAAAAGCAAAAATGTTTTAAGAATGCAGATGAAACAACTTCTTTTGGGCTTTACAATTTATTTAAAATATACACTTTCCACCATATTTTCTTTCATTTTAAATACAAAACTTATTACTTTTGATACCATTTTCTTTGCTCTGCTTCTTCATAGCATTTAAATAAAAATACATTTAAAGGGTTCAACAAATAAATATGAACGTGGGGGCTTTTTTGCTCATATAAAACCAATTCATCAAGCAATATGTGCATTGGGCACTTTTTCTTTTACCCATTTTAATTAATTCCTTTTAAGCATTTTAGTAGCTTTAAAATTAAGAAAAAATTCTTCTTGTGTTTCATATTCAAAACTGAAAGAAAAAAGTTCATTGATTTTTTTTTGAAAGTGAAAACATAAATATTTGGCAAAAAATACAAAAAAGTTAACCTGTCAAAATAAAATCAGGTCAGTGTTTGTAAAAATTGCATTAAAAAATAAATTAAAAAATAAAAAGAAAAAGATTTTTTTTTTCCAAACTTGGAAAAAATTTCAGAAAATGTTTCATCAAAATTTAAGTTTTGACAAGTCTGTAGGATATTAAAAACATATTTAAAATTGTAGAAAGAGAAGAATTTTTAGAAAACTTCTTGTCAGATGTTTTTTAATTTTCTTCAGCATCTCAGTATGTACGTCATACTGATGGTCTAAATATTTCAATAGACAAATTCAAAATTCCTGGAATTAAAAGTTCAGTTTAAAAGAGCACTGAACTTAAAACTTCAATTCCCTGTGAAGGGTAGTTATGTATTGTTAACTTATATAGGAGAAACAAAAACATTCAAATGATGGCAAAAGAAAAGAATTTAATTCCTGAATTTAGTGGCATCTGTATAAACAATTCTGAAGTGTGTCATTGATTCTTTTGTGGGGTAAAGATAATCAATCCAGAAATAAACTGATACTATATTTTAGGATATAGAATAATGTTAAAAGATGTATACATCAATATTATTAAAGTTTAAATTTTTATGAACTAACTCAAGAAGATAAATTTACTAACTAAATATGTTTTAAATACAAAGCTTTTAGCCATCATTAAAGTCAGATTAAAAGAATATTTGCAAAAGTCATTCAGTTTAATCAGTATAAATTCTTGGGTTTGAAATTAAATCCAATAATAATTTAATAAATATTACTGAAAACATTTTTTTCATTACATATTAACTATAAATAAATTCATCGGTTTAAATATGTATTCTATGACTCCCTTAATTAGTAAAAATAGCTAATCAGTACATTTTTACTAAGACATTTGTTAGGAAAATAAGAATAGTATATATATATATATATATATATATATATATATATATATATATATATATATATTGTGTGTATTTTGGCAGCATTTTTTCATTAATGCAGGTTTCATTGAATAATATAGACAAGTTCTGTCTATTTATTTTGTGTAAGATTCTTTTGTATGATCTAATTAGCTTGATAGTGTTGTTATGAAAAGACAACAAGAAATCGCAATAATTGTTGATTTTTTTATCAGGTCTGAGCTTTCAGCTTACATAAGCCATTATCAAAGGATGAACATTTAATATACAGTGAACATAGAACATTTAAATTATTAACAGAGTGGCTTATATAAGCTGAAAGCTCAGACCTTGCGATTTCTTGTTGTCTTTTCATGACAACACTATCAAGCTAATCAGATCATAAGAAAGGATCTTACACAAAATAAATAGACAGAACTTGTCTATATTATTCAATGAAACCTGTATTAATATATATATATATTTTAGACAGGACTGAGAAAATTTAAAATGTGCTTTTGTGTATATAAATAAATAGTAGTTTATTGACTAAATATGGGACTATAGCCTAATAGATTAAAGCATTAGTATATAAATTTGATGGCATAGCAAGTAGAATTCCCAGGCTTATATTCAGTGGAAACAGAACAAGCAATAACTGAGGTGTATTAAAAGGAACAAAAGATACTACTAGAAATGGATAGGTGAATGAGAGAAATCTACCTTCTGTAGATCAGATAAAGGGCTCAGTCTGACATTTCGTAAAGGTTCCTCAGAGATCTGGAGAGGTTTGGAGGAGACAACAGATGAAATGTGAAAATAAAGATGAGAATATGTATTTTAATGTAATGTAAGTACTATTGTTCAGGTAGATATATTGTCATTTTTCTTTTTTCGTTGAGTGGGTTATGGTAAATAAGTAAACCTGTTAAGAATCTGCAGAACAATATAACAGAAGTAACCATTTATTGGTGAAAAAATATTAAATATAAAAACAACTGTTTTCAAAATAGAAAAGATTTTACCATATATTATCTATTTCTTCCTTTAAATTATCAGAGTGTAAAGTAAGTCAACAAATAATTTAAAATAGTTATACTACATAGATAGTAACATAGTCAAATAGACAGATATGTCATTAAAATCTAAATATTGTTTTAAAGAACAAAATGCTCACTATCATTATTAATGTATTGGGCACCTCAAGGTAGTGTAATGGTTAGCAAGCTTGCCTGGCTAGAATCATTATAATTGAGTAGTGAGTTCCTAACTGGATGTCCCATATATTTGACCCTGTGTATCATCTAAGCAGTGCTTAGAAAATCAACTGAGGCCCCTCGGTGTCATATAGGGGTTAGCAAGCTTGTATTGCTAGAACCCGTTACAACTAAGTGAGTTTGATCCTTTCAATACTTTTGCCTTATGCCACATCATTATGAATATAATAGTGATTTAATGTGGTTTTTTAATCCACTACTTGCAAGATTATTTCTTATTTCTATATTTAGAGAAGCAGTATTTGTAACATTATTTATCTATATAGATTCTTCTATATGTCTCAATCTTTCAGAAACTTTGTAATCATGGCTCTCAACAACTTCCTGTCATTTGCAGCTCTTAGTAAAGTTTGTCAATAACCATGAATGTTTTTGCAATTGATATTGAAGTGTTTTTTTTTTCTGTTGACTTCTCCATGGTGATTTTATTGAGACACCATTTCTATTGGACAGGATGCTGACTAATGTAACTGCTACTACATCTGAACTGTACCTACCCAGCCCTCACTTTCCAACCCTTATAGAATTTGCTGCCTTTTGGGTGAAGAATCATTTTATACTCAACAACCCCTATCCTATAGATGAAAGTTTCTTGCTACTTTACTGCTATTTCCATAGAAATTGTTCTAACAAGCTACACTACTTAGTTTCTATGAGTTCTAATCTTCAAAGACCACAATAACAAGTACAGTTTAACAAATCATCCCTATTCCTCTCATATAGATTCTTCAAGAACTACTGGTTTCTGGAACAGACTTCCAAGAAGATACTTTCCAAATCACTATAATCTAAGTCTAGGGTTAACTTTTATCCTTCCTACATAACCTCTTAAACAGTATTTGTAATCTTTTCCTCTTATATCAGTAATAATCTACCTTAAGTAACTCTTTGGCTTTGTATTGGGTGAACAATTACTTTTTTAAAATTTGAATAACATTACCAAGTTTAATTTGTTAGTTATTACATTTTCATGAAGCGTCATTATAGTAGCGAATCCCAGTTCTCAAATAGCCTCTTCAAATGTACATTCTTTCATGTTGATGCCATACAGTATATAATCTGTCTTCTATATACAACTATCTTCTCAGATCAATGATTAAATTGTCTTCAAGTGGATGAATCCTGTAGGTCTTAATGAAAACAACCCTTTATCAGATCTTACAGATTGGTTTTACAAAAACTCAAAGAAGTTTACCAAATAACAAGAATCCTATTATTTGAAAACTTTTAACATCTACAGCAACTAAAATGGATGACATATCTAAGTAGAAGAAAAATTAATGATATAATCAAAATGTTAACTTTCCACAGTACTTTAAACAAAGGGTTTGAAAAGAAAGTTTCATTCATATTAGAAAGACCTAAGGTCACCCTAGCATGATGTGATGATTAGCAAAAAGAAAATTATAAATGTCAATCTACAGTAATGTTAACTGTTCAGTTAATGAATGCCAAATGTTTCTATATGGAAATGGTTAAACTTGCTATATTTTTTTAATCATTTAACCTCAAGTAATGTGGGAAAGTTACTGTTGTACAGAGGGTTACAGTGAAAGAAAAAACTGGGTACAGTAGGTATGTTGCACTTAAATTTTTGGAGACTGTAGTTATCAGGGATGTGCGTTGTGGTGCAGTGAATATCAACTTGGAACAACAAATCTTGGTGCCGAGTTTGAATTCCAGTTGAGTTCCTTGCATTCACTTAACATGCAAATACCCTTCGAAATGCTATTAATTTGTCTCTTTCTTCCAGTTATGGATTAAATAATGGGACAGATTGGGTTCTATAGCCTTGGCTAGCAACCAGTCTACCGCAGAAAGCAATGGCAACCTACTGCGGGATAATCTTCTGCCCAGCCAGTCATGTCTCTTTCATGACACGATCGCCTAAAACATGTATCACGTATGACTAACTGAGTTATGTGAATAAACATAAAGCAGTTTTACAGGTTGGAAGTGTGAGAAAAGAAACTGTTCAAATAGAAGTGATGGTAACATTTAACTATTTCAACAGTAAAAGGGTGGTACCTAGATGCCAACCTAGTAACACACTTACATTCACATGATCAGAGCATCTGGGGAAAAAAGCCATGTCATGGCAGTGAGAAAGTGACTGGAGTCGAGATGCCAAGTCAGGACTGATTATATTGCAGATATTTTGTTGGATTTTGTTGAGAACCTTGAGATAAATAGCAGGAGCACCCAACCAGATACGGTAACAGTATTCAATGCACAGACAAATGGTAGATTTATAAACGTGCAAGATGGATTCTGACATAAAAAACTAGTAGCCAACAAAGAAAGTAGCACTACAGCATTCAGAAAAAAAAAAACTAAACTTTTTTTAGCAGCAGTACCTGATCAAACATAAGTACATATTTATACACACACACACACATACCTTATCAAACAAACACATATTTATACACACACACACTTGTTAAACATTACATAAACTTCAAAATCAGCATGACTGAAATGACATTGCTCAGTTAAGGGAAAAATCCTCTTCACATTTATTCTATTAATGTTTTATTGCTATCTTGATACTGAGCACTTTATGGCAAAAAAGAATATTGTTTGTCTAAAATGCCTTCTTACTAATAAACTACTGAAACAACAGCAATTTTGTTACTGAGCACCATTACAATTTAAACCCCTCTTTCTCATCACTTTCCCCTATGTAACCCCCTGTACAACAGTGGAAGTAGAATGCTTTGCACAGGGTGAGATGATTTTAAAAAAACATATAAATGTATCAACACCCTACAAACTTGTAAGTACAAGATCATGTATTTTACATATTTTTGCAAGTCATAATGAATTGTGGTGCAGTGGATATTGACTCAGAATGAGAAATAGAAGAGTCAAGTTCAAATTCCAGTTGAATTCATTACATTCCCTTATGTGCAAATACCCTTGGGAAAAGTATTAATTGGTATCCTCCCTCCAGTTATGGGTTAAATAACAGGACAGATTGGGTTCTATAGCCTTGGCTGGCAACCAGTCTACCACAGAAAGTAATGGCAAACTACTGTGGGATAATCATCCGCCCAGTCAGTCGTGTCTCTTTTGAGACATGATTGCCCAAGTGTGTATCATATATGGCACTTAATTGACTGAATGAATAAATACGTAACTAAAGAGCAAACAATAGCAAATATTCTAACAAAACTATTTTCTAACTGCAAATAAGAATATTAAAACATTCATCTCTTTATTTTAAATTGATGTGGGCTGAATATATCCTATGGGTCATAAAGAAAATTCTCAAACAATTATGATAGAAATTAGTTATTATTTCGACAATCAAATCATGTCATATTTTTTTCCAGCTGCCAACTGTAATAATTATTAATCTCTAGATATTTAATTGATACTGAGCATCAGGTAAAGACAACTGAAGTTCCTGGGACACACAATGAGGAAGGAGAGCCTGGAGAACCTGATACTGACTGGCCAGATAGAAGGAAAGAGAGACAGAGGAAGGCAGCGGATAACATATTTGCAGGGCCTGATCAGGTGGATGACTGAATGGGGGTTGCCATGAGTAACAGGAGCAAACATACTCAGAGCCACAAGTGATAGAGAGATGTAGAGAACCATGATTGCCTACGTCCTGAAAGGACAGGGCACATAGAAGAAGAAGATATTTACAAAAGGTTTACTTAGTTGAGAACAGGATCAAAACATTGAACTACTATGAAGACCAAACTTACTAATCATAAAAACTAGTTTATTAATCATTAATGCATATTCCTTTTATTAAACCTGGTTTTGCACAGGTTACACAATGGGGTAGTGATTTAACTTGCTCCACCAACTGAGAGATGAATTGACGCAAGGTTAAGTTAATCATGAATGCTCAGGCCAGGGCTAAAAATTGCCCAGACCCTGCAACCATTGGTAGCACTGGCCTTACATAATCACATAATGAGTATCAAGCTCACAAAACTAGCAATAGTCCTTAAGACTAGCTTGTTAACCATAACTATCGTAGTCACTTAATTCATAAGCTACAGTTTTAAATTAGTAGACTTATCTCATTCCCTTTTACTCTTTTGTTTATATTATACTAGCAGTATAGCCCGGCATTGCTCAGGTGTAATGAAAGCTTTGAAACTAATCCATGGTCCTGTAGCTCAGACTCAGCCTAAAGAATATTTGTGTGAAGTTTGGTGAGAATTGGATAAAAATTGTGGATTTGTATAAAGGACATACAGACATAAACAGAAACACACACACAAACATCTTGCCGTTTATATATATTTATATATATATATATATATATATATATATATATATATATTATTGATTTTCTGCACTATTCTAAGAACTGCAACCTTGAAACTTCTGAATATCATTTCTTATGTCTTTGTCTATGAGTGTATCAAATTTGATTAAAATTGGACCACTCCTTCTATAACCCGATTTTTTTGATTATCGATTTTCGATATTTATTGGGGGTACCTCGACACAAAACCTAGCTAAGAACATTCGCAGACACTTATAGTACAAGTGTGTAAATTTTCCAGAAAATCGATTCAGCTATTTTGGAGTTTATAGGTAATGGACACACACACAGACACACACACATACAGACACACACACATACAGACACACACAGACACACACACAGACATACAGACACACACACAGACATACAGACACACACACATACAGACAGACACACATACAGACACACACAGACATACAGACACACACACATACAGACACACAGACACACACACAGACATACAGACACACACACATACAGACACACACAGACACACACAGACATACAGACACACACACATACAGACACACACAGACACACACTCAGACATACAGACACACACACACATACAGACAAAGTTCCATTTATAAATAAGTTTAGATTTAGATTTATAATTACATTTTGACTAAGTAGTGAGTTTGATCCTCACTGATAACTACATACTTTGTGCTTTGTTTCATATGTATACTATGCTTACTAAATTGATATAATTTATATCTATAAAAATACTACTTCATGAAAATGTAATAATTTGGTAATATTATTCAAATATATTTATACAGAAAAGTCTGTAAATAAATTTATTTAATATCATAAAACTATATGTAATAAATATATAATAAATAAATAAATAAAAAATTGTATCCTTTGATATAACTAAAGTTAAATCAGTAATTATCTTATCCCAATCCCTGGGCACATTTGGATTTTGTTTGATTTTTTTAAAATTCTGTCTTTTAAATGAAAGGAAAAAATCCATGTTCGTATTATTTTATTAACTTTCTTCTTTTATGTTCCATATCCTTACAGGGGTGCAGAGTTTGAATTTCAGTTGAATTCCCTGCATTCACTTACACACAAATACCTTTGGGAAAGGTATTAATCCATCTCTTCCCTCCACTTATAGGTTAAATAATAGGACAGATTGGGTTCTATAGCCTTGGTAGGCAACCAGTCTACCACAGAAAGCAAAAACAAAATACTGTGGGATAATCTTCTGCCCAGTCAGTCGTGTCTCTTTGGCGACATGATTGCCCAAAGCATGTATCACGTAGGACACTTAACTGACTGATTGATCCTTGGGTTAAATAATAGGACAGATTGAGTTTTATAGCCTTGGCTGGCAAAAATGAACTTATTATGAAATAACCACTATAATAACTTTGCTTATATATAAATATATAAGGTTGAAACCAAGGTTGCATAATCAACTAACTTTCAAATAAAAATATTCAAAAGCTCTACATTATATATGTATTTAGCACTTTTTAATACAACTGCATATGATCTAATTTAATTCTGATTAATAACTTAATAATATCTTTAATATTTTATTATTTAAATAAATGAATTAAATATATGTCATATTTAATCCATTTCATATATATATATATATATATATATATATATATATATATACAAGTAGGTAGTATAGCAGTTACCAGTCAGTTCAAATTTTGACCAATTGCATTCACTTCGCAATGCCCTATAGGAAAAATAACTGGGCAGATTGGGCTCTTTAACCTTGGAAAGACAATTACTTGAGGTGAATAACATTTCTCATTTCAGACTACTTGCCAATATATCATGGACTAGTATTACAGAAGCAAAATCTAGTTTTCCAGTATTTTTAAAGGCTTGAGGAAGTTTTGGATCTGATAGAGAATTGCAAATTAGCTGATATTTTTTCTTCAGTATTGCTTCCTTTGAAATTCAAGATTCACTATCAGATAGCTGCTTTAAAAAAATTTTAATATAAATTAGAGAAATGAATAAATATGGAGTGTAATTAATGAAAAGAAACTGATTCTGCATTAATGTTGGGTTTATTTTTGACTGTGAGAAGCACTTTTGAAGATTTATAAGTAAAGATATAGAGACAATAAAACAAATTTGCAAAAAGATGTCTAAACTCACATCTACATAATAATATATATATTTATAAAAAAGTATTGGAACTAACATGTCCAAAATTCTTTTTTTATTATTCATTTCACCCCAAGCAAGGCAATGAAGCCACTAGGATGCAAAAGGTTACTTAGACTTAAAAGAACAGAAGACAATAAAAGAACAAACTTCAAAGATACAGAAGATTATGACTGACGTTGCATTTAAATTTTTGTAGATTATAGTTGACATGAAATCAGAAATCC
Source organism: Ascarosepion bandense (assembly GCA_037127315.1). Classification (NCBI taxonomy): domain Eukaryota; kingdom Metazoa; phylum Mollusca; class Cephalopoda; order Sepiida; family Sepiidae; genus Ascarosepion; species Ascarosepion bandense. The sequence continues at coordinate 3,396,910 of JBBBDQ010001325.1, forward strand.
AATAGTGAGTTCCACAAGTGAGAAGTGAGAGAAAAGTAACAGTTAACATAAGACTTATGGTTATGTAGCAATTTTTTTTTTTTTTTAATCATCTCACCCCAAGCAAGGCATTTCACTGCCACTATTGCGCATGGGGCTACATAGGGGAAGGTAAAGAGAAGGAGTGGTTAGACATAGGGAATGTCAGGAGGAATGAATGTTAGACATAGGGAATGTCAGGAGGAATGGGAGCAGGTTAGTGTGTTAGGAGGTGTCTATTGACCTTACATTTAAACTCCTGGAGATTGTATCCGTTGGGGAAGCAATCATGTGGAAGAGAATTCCACAGTTGGGAAGTGCAAGGAAAGAAACTGTTGGAGTAGAAGTTGCGGTTGCATTTTATCGGTTTCACTGTAAAAGGGTGGGATCTAGTTGCTAATCTAGTATCTCGTGCAAATTCGTATTTAGGGGGCACCAGTGATCTAAGTTCATCGGAGCAGAAGCCGTGAAAGTATTTATAGAAGAGACACAGGGAAGCCATAAGTAGCTAGGTCTCATAATTTTAGCAGTGAAATTATGAGACCTAGCTACTAATCTAGTATTGTGCTTTATAAAGTTGTGGTATTGATGAGGATAGCTTATCAGAACTTATAAAGTTTCAAATTTGATTAAGATTAAAAATAAAGTTAAAATATTACACTATAGTACTGACTGTACTATTATAACTAGTAACTAATCTACTAATTAAAGATTGGACAGTTTCTTAAATATTTTTCTAAACCCTTTATCTTACAGACCAGTTAATTTTTATTTAAATTCTTTTTAGATTAGTCCTTGTTACTTTTAATAAAGAACTAATTATTGTCAACATTAAATCATATTTTTAAAAATTACTTTAAAATATACAAACAAATGGTGTTTTTTCTTGTATTAATTTTTTATATTATTAGTATATTAATATATTTAACATATATTTAATATTACTGAGATATTTTGTAATTTTAACTTTTAAAGAAAATATGAATTTCATAAAATGGTTTATTATTTTATATTAATATTCAAAAATTAAGTTTGTAATGTTATTTCAGTTTCTGTTAAGTAATAGTTTTAAATTGAATGTATCAATTTAAATGTGGAAAATAGATAAATGGAATTGGTTAGAAGAAAGAAAAAAAGTAAGAAGGTGAAAAAAAACGTTACTTAAAGATTGTATTTTGCTTAAAATGAGTATGAAACAGAACAGTTTAATAAAAAACAGATGATGATAAAACAGAAACCTACTTGCATGCTAAGTAACTATAGCTATGCCCAGTAAAACTAATATATTTAAGTATTTGACTAATGTGCTTGAAAATAAACTATAATGCAGACTTGTTAAACATGTTATATTACCAACTAAATATAATTTATATATAAATGCTAAGATTACCTTATTATTCTTTCTGTTTATTTAGTTTTGGGGGACATTAATTTTTAAAAAATGGTCAAGAATTGATCTTTTTTTTAATACATATATTTCATTTGCAGTATTTCTATCGTTTTGACTGTTGTCTTCATCATTATTGTCTCATTCACAAACTTTCAGCCATTGTACACTCTGGATTTCTTTGAAGTTTGAACAGAATCCAGAATAGTCAATCTGGTATTTCTGAATGTTCACAGACTGAATATTCTGTGTTCAGTCTAAAATTCAAATAAATATGACCTGAAGAAGTCCAGTGTCTACAATGGCCAAAACATTGTGATTGTGACAATAAAGATGAGGACTACAGTTAAAACAATGTAAACAGGGTGAATAGTTACAATACCTCATCTCAGAAATATAGACATATCCTGAAAAAGGCCGGAGTATACAACGACTAAAACATCATGAATATGGCAACAAAGATGAGGACAATTGTCCAAACAATGTAAATAGTGTAAATAATTACAATACCTCATCTCAGAAATATAGACATATCCTGAAAAAGGCCGGAGTATACAACGACTGAAACATCATGAATATGGCAACAAAGATGAGGACAATTGTCTGAACAATGTAAATAGTGTAAATAATTACAATACCTCATCTCAGAAATATAGACAGATCCTGAAGAAGGCTGGAGCATACAACTGCCGAAACATGGTAAATACGGCAATAAAGATGAGTAATGGTTCGAACAATGTAAACAGTGTAAATAGTTACAGTACCTCATCTCAGAAATATAGACAGATCCTGAAGAAGGCTGGAGCATACTATGGCCGAAACATTGTGAATGTGACAATAAAGATGAGGACAACAGTCCAAACAATGTAAACAATGTAAATAGTTACAATACCTCATCTCAGAAATACAGACAGATATATACTTCATCTTAAAAATTATATTCAGAAAAAAAAAAAAAAAAAACAACCAGAAAATAACAATTATTCCCACTTCTTTTGTCAACATTGTCTTTCATAAACAATTTTAGCCCACAGTAACTTTTCTGAAAATTTACTGAACACTGTTATATCCATTTGTTCACCATTTAACACTTTCATATACTTTAAAATCACACACACACATACACAAATATGCACATACAAACATTTTATAAGAGGAAGGGGTTTTATTGTAAAGCCAACTTATTTTTTGTTGTTATTGAAATATGTAAGTAATGTTTCAGATGATGATAATAATAATATTAATAATAATAGTAATAATAATGATAATTGTTGAAATAATTGGTATATAAAAATTGAATAAATAAAATGAATGAATAAAAAGGACAAAACAATTAGACATTGAAAAATTGTTATATATAATATTCATGATAGATGACATGTCAGCAAATATTTTTATTTATATATATATATAATTTTTTTATTTCATTTTATTTTATTTTATTTTTTTTTGCTTTCATGTCTCATCTCGTCAGTGAATTCGGGGTAATCGTGACTTATTTTGAAAAAAAATCTGTCTTCTTTGAGCATGGTCCATTTGTTTTTTTTGGGTTTTTTTTTCATTTTTTTTTTTTTTTCACTCAGAGTTTAAAAAAAAATAAAAAGAAGTATTACTTTCTTGTTTTATCTATGTTTTCGGAAATTTCAGATATATCTCAGATCTAAAAATCAATCAATTCTCACCTTTGCATAGATCAAAGGTAAATAGAAGTTTGTGTATCAAAATAGTAAACAAAAAAAATAAATAAATAAATAAAAGAAGAAAAAAAAACATTAAAAAAATTTTTAAACTGGAATTTTTCCCCAAAAATAGCAAAAGTTTGTTGGCCCACTATTCCTAGATTTCTTTGTATGTCCATAAGGAAAAAAAAAAACATTTACCTGTATCAATGTATATTTTCAAAAATGCTATCCTTGTAAGTATATATTCATGTTGGCTATAAAATAGAAAAGTAAGAGATGTTTATTTTTTTGAATTGTATTATTTTATATCTATAAAATATCTTATAAATTATTAGCTATATCTGAATATTCCATTTCAGGATATTGGAAAAGAATCTTCAAAAAGAAATTTCATTACTATTATTATTATTACTATTAATTATTATTATCACTATCAGGTATAATTCTTATATTACTATTAATCAGTTTTGTTTCATTTATGCAACAATTGTACTTATATATTTTACATATAAATAGAATTACAGTTCTTAATCATATTCATTTTATCACTTTTAATATTGTTTAATTTATTCATTCTAAAGGGACTTTTAAAATATTTTCAAAGTGACTATTATTTTCTAGAGCCAATATTTGTTTAATTCCCAAAAAACAAAAATGAAAAATTAGGAAACATCCATTGTCATAGAAATTCAAAATAAAAAAGTACAAATAGTTATTTTGTAACTTATAAGGGAAAATAAATTTTCAAATATTTTCCCTTAAATAAAGTTTAAAAAAATAAAAAAAATATTTTGAATTTTACAAAATGAGAGAAATAAAAAGGAAAAAATATGGGTGCCTAACCCATTTTTCATACAAATTTATGTATGAGTTTATAAAATTAGTAAGAATTAAGTAAACTTCAAAATTTTCTTTTAATTCTTTTATATTGATGATCCTACCACTCCCTTTCAAGGAGTCTTTTTTTTTTCCTTCCAGAAAGTTTTAAAATACAAATTTTGAAAATAAAAATAAAATATGACTAAAACATTAAACTTAAAAACTTTGATCAGCAGAGCTTTCTTTTTTTTTTTTTTCTTTTTCTATAGTTGTTTCTTTTTATATTTAGTTCAGTAATTCTAATGAATGGACCAGACATTTTTAAAAGCCAAAGACAAACAAGTAGTTGCAGTTTCTTCTACTTCTCTTTCTCTCTCCCACACACACACACACACACAAAATAGTAAATTACTACTGTCCTTTATTTTCTTTTTTATCAACCTATCCCATCAATATTTTTTGAAAGGATCAATATATTATTTCACATTCAAGTTCAGAAATACTGAACAACTGTGACCTATGAATCAGTAATTAAAAAAATTTAAAAAATAAAAATAAAAATAAAATAAATAAAAAATAAATATAAATATCTAAAATGAATAAAAAAAATTAGAAACAAAAAAAAAATTACATGGATAATTTTCTTCCATGGATTCAACTTTACTGAAGATAGGATCCATTTTGGAAAAAAAATAAAAATAAAAAAATAACTACATACATTTGTATTTGTATGTGTGTAGATTAGTGAAATGTAAATATCAGAGAAAACATCATTTGTTATTAAGAGAGATGTGAAGAGAAAAAGTTAAAATATAGGGAAGGGATTTTGGTGGTTATTTGTACACCAAAAAAAAAAAAAAAAAAAAAAAAAAAACTTCTTTTTTTCCTCATTTTGGAAAAATTCTTTAAAAAAACTGACTGGAAAAAAATTGTAACTAATAAACAAATATTTTTGCTCAGTCTGTGTTTGGGATTATCCGCTTCCAAAAACTCAACAGACAGATTGTTATGGAATAGATATAAAGAAATTTTATATATATATATATATATATATATATATATATATATATATATATAATGTTTAGTTTTTTTATATATACTATTTGTGAAATTAATTTTTTTTCTTTTTTTCTTTATCAAGAAAAAATTGTTGGGATAAAAAGTTCTAATACAAATTAATATCCAGACTTATTTCCTTTTGTTAAGTGTGTTGTCTTTTTTAAGTAGAGTCATTTGTCATTGTTGACTATCTTGAGTCTAACCCATAAAAACAAATTGTACATAAGTCCAATGTCTGTAGGGTTTTTCAAGATATTTTTTTTTTGTTAAAGAATCATTACAGAACTGTAATAATTAATAAAAGTTGGCCAAATGGTCAATATTCTTATTTTAGAATGTCTGTACAGCAACAACAAAATAAAAATATTTAAAAAAAAAACAAAAAACAAAAAAAAAAATACAAGTATAATTCAAAGTAGAAAAGTCTTCTACATAAAAGATTTTTTTTTTCTTCCTTCCTTCTTTAGTTGTTGTTGTTTTTGATGGTAGGCATTTCATGTCAAAGTCAGTTTCCATCTTGGTTAGCCCAACTGAGACTTTGCAATTTTTGTCTTTCCCAGATTTCAAAAAACATCATTCCTGGAAAAAAATATATAAAAACCATTTACACCTCACAAATATGTGATCATTAGTTCAGATAGATAATATAGTGTGGTGAGTGTAAGAGATTACAGCGTGTATATGCATGCATGTATATATTTTACATCTATGTATGGTATGTCTGTGAGTGTGTACTGTATATGCTATCACATGATTTTGTGTATATCTTTGGCCCTTATAGACATTAAAGTCTTTGCAGATGGTATTTATTTAGTTAACAAAAGAAAAAAAAAATTATCTATGAAATTTACTCTGCAAGTTACTGGTTTAAGATGTCACACACACTTTTTTGTCTCCCCCACCCCAACATCTTAAAACTAAATTCCATTGGTGTGGCTTTTGGTCAAATACAAGTTAAATCAGTTGCTATGTTGAGCAAGCAACTGGAGGATTATATCCATTTTTCATGTTTGGATAAGCCTTCTGGCATAAATCAATTGGTGATCCATGGGAAGTATGATACCCATTTGTCATGAAGTCTACATTATCGGAGACTTCTTCATCAGGATTTGCAGGGGTATCATTGTTGCCTAAACTGAAGGATGGCGATATGTTGCCAGTTATAGACTCTGTTGATTTTACACCAGTGCCATTACTACTGCCAATAAAAACAGCATCATTGTTTCCTCTCTCCATTGAAATGTCTGCTGCATTATCTTGGATTATTTTCTTATCTTCCTCATCCTCAGCCATCAGGTCACTGCTGTTTTCAGCTTCCATGTTAAGATCCAGCAAGTTTTTCTTTGCTGCTGTAGCTACAGTAGCATTAATTCCATCTTTCTTGGTCAAAGGGAGTGCCAGTGTTTCTTCCTGCTTCTGTTCAAAGTCCTTGCCCTTTGGTGACCTGATAAGAGGTAGGTCATTCATGACCAGATTTGCATTTCGGTCAGGCAAAATGGCTTCACTGATATTGGCAGCGGTGGTGTTGTTTTCAATGAAATTGCGTATGTCTGCAAAATATGGTTCATCCTTTTCATCCAGATCTGGCTCATGTACAGGGGAATCAGTAACATTTGGACCTTGGGCTTCATGTTTCTTTAGATGCCGATCCAAGTTTGTTTGCTGACCAAAACTCTTGCCACAAATAGAACACTTAAAAGGCTTCTCTTTATTGTGGATGTTGCGTACATGGCGTTGTAAATTTGAAGAGATACTAAATGACCGTTCACAGTACTTGCATTTGTATGGCTGTTCTCCTGTATGTGTCCGGAGATGCCTGGTCAGATTTGCTGAACGAGGGAAGATTTTTCCACAATACTTACAGGAGTACCTCTCTTTGTATTTATTCGGACCAGTAGGATAACGGAATGCCGTAGGCGATTTTTCCATTTTGACAACAGGTGTCATGTTCTTCTCCATATCTTGATGGACCAATCCAAATGATCCCATATGAGGATAGCCAGGAGCAGACAACTGAAATCTTGTCAATGTCATGAGTGATGAAGAAAACTTGTCTTTGTCAATTGGATAGAAAGAATCAACCATGTAAGAATTCGGGAGTTGATAGGCATAATGAAGTTTGGCTTCGGTGTTAGCAGCAGGTGATGTCTTAATTTCCCCAAAAATGTGCGTCTTTCTTGGTGTTTCAAAAATTTTAACAGTTTCTTTGGATTTGGTACTTAAATCCAATGGTTCTTCTTCACTTCCAGATTTGCAAGAAGGGGACTCATTAAGGACTGCTTTGCTTGACTTGGATAAATCAAATGGCATAGACTGAGCACCACTAACTTGGACAATGTCCATTCGGTTTCTTGAAAGTGGGCTGCATTTTCTATTCAAGTACAATGAATCCTTTTTGTCAATGTGGCCAACAGATTTGCTGGCATTTGGCGATGATGAAATGACATGCTTTTTAGAAGAACTACCCTCACTTTCAATATCGGATCCTGAGCTTACATCCAAGTCACTACCAATGCTTACTTCAGACATGTCACTGTCTGAAAGTTTAAGTTCACGCTTCACTTCTTTTGTAGCAGACAAGTTTTCAGTCAATATAGAATTGCTTTCAAGATTTTCATGGGGCAAAAGTGCTTCTGGGGTAGGAGCAAACCCAGCTGTTGCCATGGCTGCCAAAGGCTGTGTTATTACTGGAAATGGAGAGTTAAAAGGACGGTAGTAAGGGTAACGGGGTTGGGTGTACATGAAGGCCGTCATTGGTGATGTTTGAGGGATATGACCCAAACTAGCCGACACCAACTTTTCGGGAGTGTAGCAGACTCGCATAGTGTTTCTGAAAGCACCGTCACAGAACCTTTTGTGTTTCCCAAGAGAAGTTACAGTGGAGAAAACTTGGTTACAATCCTTGCACTTTATCTGTTGTCGGCAGTCAGCATGCATACGTTTATGTCTACACAGGTTGGAGAACTGTGTGTATGCCTTTAGACACACTTCACACTGGAAAGGCTTCACACTGCTGTGAATGTGTTGGTGCTGCTTTAAGCCACTAGATGTCGCAAATGTTTTGCCACATTCAGGACAAGCATGAGACCTTGCACCAACGTGCTGGGACCTAATGTGCCTCTGCAAGTTGCTTGGATCGGTAAAGACTTTGTCACAGTTTTCACAAGGGAATCGGTTTTCGGAGTGATGTGCCTGGGGAAATAAATAAAGGAAATAACATCAGAATTTCGTTTTAAATGGGAGTCAAAATAGAAAGAGTGTTTTAAAGTTTCACATTAGTTTAATATCTTGAATATTTTTCTTTTTTATTTGATTAAAAAATGAAATAATCTTTTTCAAAACAAATAAAAAAAAGTAATTTTTTACACTAAAAACATAAATAAATTACAGCACTCAATGTCTAACATTGATTCATATTTATTGAAGAGAGATTGTTGTACTTTATATATAAATATGTGTGATAGAATAAAGTAAAAAACACAACAGGAAACGTATCTCAGTCTAACATGTTTCTCTTTTATTATCAGAGATCCGATTAAAGATAGCGAATGACATTTTTTTAGGCATGTGTATAGAAAGGAAAGTGCAAGTTTCTTTCATAGCTGAAAATAAGTGAATCATAATAACATTCTAGAAAAATTAATATGAAATAGATATAATTTGCATGTAAGTATGTAGTGAGAGAAAATATTTAATACACACATATTTATATATTATATTAGATTATCTATAAACAGATTTATATATATATATATATATATATATATAGCATCTATGCATCGCTCATTCAGTAATGAATTAGAGCACTCTGGCCACTGGCATATGATAAATGATATGCTAAAAGTCTGCCTACTTCTACTGAGCGCCCATAGCTCAGAGGTAGAATCACCAACTGACGCCAATTTGGTTGGGTTTCAATCCTGGGTTAAAAGCAATCAGATGTCTAACCATACTGATGAGCTGTGATACAGCAAAACAGACCTGTCTGCAGAAGCCTATATATATATATATATATATATATATATACATACATACACACACACTCTAATACAATCTCTCTATGTGTGTGTGTATATATATATATATATATATATATACACACACACACACATACATAGATTATATATATATATATATATATATTATGTTAGAACATGTGCAAACTATTTTCAAAATTATACATTTTGTTTCAACATTGAAAGAACAATGTCTCATCAAGTAGTTAATAAACAAAGTAAAAATGTTCTAAAATAATTAATAATGATGATAGTAACAAATTATGGTAATAATTAATAATAAATGATGGCAATAAATGTTCTAACATAATAAATAATAATAAATACTCATTGCTCTATTTTTATATTGAGCACTGTTTTAAATGAATGTTTTGAATGTTGCATTGCAATTATTTTCCTCATTCTTATTCATTCATATATATATATATATATATATATATATATATATATATATAACCATTTATTGGTCAGAATCAAAATTAGACCAGTACACATTTGCATTAAAAAGAGCCCCCAATACATATATAATGTTGAACTTTATTCTATTTTCATTCACAACTCAGCCAATTACACATCTTTGGTTTCAATCTTTGGTATTTTCAACCATTTTATATTAATTAGAGTGAACATAAAACACCTGAAACTACTGAAAGGTTGAAACCAATGTTTTATATATATAATATTAATTCAATAATACAAAATTTGCTTCATTCTGACATTCATCAGTTTCATGTAATTTGCTTCATTCTGACATTCATCAGTTTCATGTAATAATAATCATCAGGCAGAAATAACATATTTGTATATATACCTATATAATGAGATTATATATTTTTCATTTTTAAATTAGTTATTTCACTACCTTGGTTTCTACCATGAGTGGTGTCTTCAGGTGATTTTTAATAGTTAATAGTTATTAAAAATCGCCTGAAGACACCACTCATGGTAGAAACCAAGGTAGCGAAATAACTCGTTTAAAAATGAAAAATATTCAAGTTCTACAATATAATTGTATAGAACACTTTTTAATACAAATGTGTACTGGTCTAACCCTATTAGGACCAAAAACTAAGTATTAAACAATAATGAGATTATATATATACAGTGTGAGAGAGAGACTTATTGAACACCTGACCCTTATGTTTTATCTTGCTATGAAAGTAATTGTTCAATCAGATAAATCAAAAACATAAAAATTAAATTAGCTCCATTTACAATCTTAAATATTTATTCGAAAAAAAAAAATAACACATAACAAATTACTTTTGACATTCATTTGCTAAATAAATATAGTTTAAAATTCAAGCATAAACAAATTAAAAAAAAAAATATTATCTTTTTTTATAATCAGAAGATTAAAAATTAATTTTACCTGATGTCTAACCAGATCAGCTTTCCAATCAAACTTCTTAGGACATAAATTACAATCAAATTCTTTATCATCATCCATCTTTGATGACTCAACACTGAAGAATCGGGGAAAGAGAAAAATAAAATTTAGAAATAAAAATAATATGCATAAGATAGGACAAAATAATGGAAACAACTTTAAATATCAAGCAAATATTTTTCAATATGTGGTACAACTGACTTTGGAAGTAATTAAAGCTTGAATTGTGCATTGGATCAACTCATACAAAGTTTGAATTGTTTCCAGAGGAAATTTTATCCATTCTTCATTTAAAACAGTCTACAATTCTCTAAATAATGATGATGGAGGATATTGACTCCTCACTTGTTTTTTCTAAAATGAACCAGAAATGTTCAATAATGTTAAGATCTGGGGACCATGGTGACCAGATAAGATTTTCTACTTCACTAGAATGTTCTTCATGCCATTCAGCTACAACTTTAGCAATATGAATGGATGCATTATCATCCTGAAATATGGCATTTCTCTCTGGAAACAGTTTCTGAACTATAGGATGAAGTTGATTACTTAAAATTCTTAAATAGTCCTGACTGTTGATTTTAATAAACTTATTTAAATAATATCTGTAAAAAAAGTACTACTAACATTATATGAACAAACATAAAAATAGACAAGATTTTGAAAGTTTAATCAAATTTTCTAAATTATGCTATTGTAAGTGTTTCCATTATTTTATCCACACACTGTATAAAATAGGACAAAAATACATACTTATTATATCATATACAGAGAAAGTCACTTAAGTGGAGTCAATTTGGGATATGGTCTAATAATAATAATAATAATATAACAATAATAATAAATACAATAATAATTGAAAACATTATGTAAAGGATATAGAGAAAATTAAACAGTTTGTATTTATTCTTATTGAATTCATTTTTATAAACAAATTTGGATTACAAAAATTGACATGAAGTTTAATAAAAAGATTTATTTTAATTTACTTTCAATAAAGTCTTAGAAAAACTGATTTTGACAAGGTTGTCTATCAAATTTATCAAGTGACTTCCTTTGTTTTGTCTGCAAGCTAAGTTCCAAAAAGGTCAAAGAAGAGTGATAAAGATCATTTTTACGGGGAACAGAGAGAATGGAAAAGAGTGAGAGTGTGTAGAAAGTGAGCCACAGAGTGTAGAAAGCAAGAGAGAGAGAGAGAGAGAGAGAGAGAGAGAGAGAGAAAGAGAGAAAGAGTAAAGAAAGTGAGTGAGAGAGTAGAAAACAAGTGAATGAGCAAGAGAGAATATGATTATAAGACCTGCAATTTAACTAGCATACATACACCCAAAACAATTTATTTCTTTTTGTCATAGTAATCAAATCAGCCGATTTGGGGTAATGCTTAGCTGCATACTTAAGACTGGGCTAATGCTTAGCTGCACACTTGAGAATGGGGTAATGCTAGCTGCACACTTGAGAATGGGGTAATGCTTAGCTGCACACTTGAGAATGGGGTAATGCTTAGCTGCACACTTGAGAATGGGGTAATGCTTAGCTGCACACTTGAGAATGGGGTAATGCTTAGCTGCACACTTGAGAATGGGGTAATGCTTAGCTGCACACTTGAGAATGGGGTGATGCTTAGCTGCACACTTGAGAATGGGGTAATGCTTAGCTGCACACTTGAGAATGGGGTAATGATCAATTAATCTCATTTTTGATTTCATGTTCATAGGGATACATGAGTGATTTTCTGATTCAAGACATGAAGGAATAAAATATGTAATAAAATAACTCTCTGGTGCCCAAGTCGAGAGCCGAGTTCGAATTCCAGTTGAATTCCTTTCATTCACTTACACGCAAATACCCTTGGGAAAGGTATTAATCCATCTCTTACCTCCAGTTATGGGTTAAATAACAGGACAGATTGGGCTCTATAGCCTTGGTTGGCAACCAGTCTACTGCAGAAAGCAACCTATTGTGGATTAATCTTCTGCCCAGTCAGTCATGTCTCTTTCGAGACATGATCGTCCAAGCATTTATCACGTATGGCACTTAACCGACTGACTGAATCAAATCAAGGATCATAAAAAGAAAAGGAATTATACACAAAAGAACTGAATTATTTTTAAACTAATTTTTTTTTAATTAACTAATTTAGGGCTTGTCATTATTACTTATGTCAAAGTAATTGCTCAAATTTAGTTAGAATGTGTATGTTCAATGTACTAATCTCAAAACAGATACAAACACAAATTACTTTTTTTCAGTTAGACAAAAAATAATTTCAAATGGCCAGAATACATTCCTTTAAATTTGTCTTGTGATTAGTTTTCAGTTTCAGCCAAAAATGGAAAAAAATATCAATCATTCAACCCTTTTTATAGTAGTAGGAATGAAAAATACATCTGATAAAATGTATGACAAAGTGAATGAGTTTTTGTGCGATGCATTTCGTCCTTTAAGACTTCAGATTAAATTAGTTGTTGTCGTGAATACACATGTGTTCAAATGAGAGATACAAGAAATGTTAATTTTTTTTTGTTTTGAGAATCTTTAAAAATGAAATTGGCTAGATATAAAATGGCTAGATATAAAAATGAAATTGGCTAGATATAAAAATATTTTTATATAAAAAAATTTAACAAACACACAAAAACTTTTTGCACTTTGTGATACATTTTTCCTTATACATACATATATATATATGGTCGCATTCCAAAAGACCTCCTGTATGAAGAGCTAGCCTTTGAAAGAAAACCCACTGAGTGGCCACAACTGCAGTATCGTGACATCATAAAACGCGATATGAAAGCTTTGGGCATCAGCCTGGAGTCATGGGAGAGCACAGCAGTCAACTGGTTCAAATGGAGAAGAACCTTGGCCCAACAACTTAAATCAAGGGAGGAGCAACTAACACAAGTCACCATGGAGGGGTGGGCTCACAGGAAGCAAAATGACAGCTCTGACAGACCAGAAACAAAACATAAATGCAGAATCTGCAACAAAGACTGTCAATCCCTCATCAGTTTCTACAGTCACAGACATCAATGCTCCAGCCAATCAGACAACTAGAATGACCGACGGAGGCCTACTCTATATATTTTATATGCACACAACAAAACAGCTTTTACAGAGGAAACTAAACAATTAACTTTTTAACTTATAAATCTCAAAACAATTTTTCACAAATATACAAGTGACCCCAAAATAATAACATTTCTATTATGAGAAGTTTCAGGTTACATTGAATTGTGTATGACAACCAATGTCAAACAAGCATTTTTAGCTCAATCTCATGTTTATAATTCCAAATCAAAAGGTTGAAAGATCACAGCAGTCAGAAGCTGTTATATTAAGTCATCTGAAATTAAAAGTAACTCAAGGACAAAAACCCTTTTTTTGTAAGATGGTTAGGTATGTCATATTTTCTAGCATTTTCCACCTTTTATGAACTTGAAGAATAAATTAAGAGAGGTGTTCTCATTTTATGCAGCTAGACTTGTAGTTCCTTATCTGGGTTCCATGAACCCACGACTGTTGTATAAGACACTTTCTTTTGTTGGGCACCAGAGAGTTATTTTATTACATATTTTATTCCTTCATGTCTTGAATCAGAAAATCACTCATGTATCCTTATGAACATGAAATCAAAAATGAGATTAATTGAGCATTACCCCAGTCTCAAGTGTGCAGCTGAGCATTACCCCATTCTCAAGTGCGTAGCTAAGCATTACCCCAGTCTCAAGTATGCAGCTAAACATTACCCCAGTCTCAAGTGTGCAGCTAAGCATTACCCCAGTCTTAAGTGTGCAGCTAAGCATTACCCCATTCTCAAGTATACAGCTAATCATTATCTCATTCTTGGGTTTTCAGCTAATTATTACCTCATTCTCAAGTTGAATACTTGAGAATGAGGTAATGATTAGCTGAAAACTTAAGAATCATTACCTCATTCTCAAACTGCCAGTACTAAACGAAGTTTAATAAAATAAAATTATTTTTGTGATAAATTCTATGAATAATCATAACATGTCCTAAAACAATAGAAACTAGCATTTATTAATTATTTGTTATCAGTTAGATATAGCAAAATATTTTATTATAATACAAATAGACTGGGATACAGAGTAAACACAAAAAGTTCTTAAAGAAATTGACCACCTACTTTGGATAGCCCAAGTTGTTAAATATAGTGTCAACAGTTTTCCAAATTATATCTATTTTTAAAGAAAATCTACAAAATCTTTAGAAAAAATAATATAACTATTTACACCAAGATTCATTAAAGATTATACTGCTGAAACCACCATTTGCAGCCACTGTGACATGTCACCCTTTTCCCTTATTAGCTACAGAATTAAAAAAAAATAAAAACTATACATGGATTATCTTCTCTTATTTTCCCTTCAAAAACAATTTTAAAAATTAATTTTGTTTAAGAATTTTTTTCCTGACAGAGTCATAGATATAGCTATTATAGGTATTAACAAACATGGTTTTTATTTTGCTTACAAAAAGATAATGTTTCCTTCTAAATGAATATACCTTATGAATATTAAAGAATGACACTTCTGAAATGTAAGCTAACAAAGAGATTCAATTGTCTGAATTTATTAAGTACATTACTGACTCTCTTCAAAGTTATTGAAGTAACTGTTTTTCTTTCATACCTGTTTTATTTATAGTATTACATTCAAAATAAAAAATATACAATCATTAATTAAATGATTGTATATTAGTTATAACATATAATTTATTATTATAATAACAATTGTATATTTGTTGTATTTACATTATTCGGACTATTGCCATTTGTACAATGTTTCAGCTGTTGTACACTCCAGCCTTCTTCAGTTGCTAGGAATTTCAAACCAAACACTTTCTTACAATCACTGGGGTATATACCCTTGCCTAATGCCTCTACTGGAAGTTAGGAGTTATCTCCCTATAACCCTGTAAGTTACTTGATCACCACTGTTGTAGCCTGGTATTGAACTCATAAATCACAGGAACTAACCAACATCTATATCCCCTGAGCCATGTGTCCTTAAGGACAAGAACAACTGAAATTTTGGGACTTATAAACCTAACATTCAGTAACCCTTTTTTGCCAGAGTTCATATTGCTGATTGTAATAAAGGGTTCGATTAAAAATTCCTAGCATCTGAAAAAGGCCAGAGCATACAACAACCGAAACATCGTACAAATGGCAACAAAGATGAGAACAATAGTCCGAATAATGTAAATACTACCTCATCTCAAAAATATAGACAAATGTATATTTGTTATTTTGAATATAATATAAATAATTGAAAATTGTTTATGTTGTTTCATTTGGAAAATTTATTTCAACTTTACAGCCTCTTTTCCACAGACAACATGTTATAAGTCTATCACTAATATGTCATCATTTTCATGGCATATGTTCAGATGATCTCTATTCTTCTGCTTCACCAGTTCAGAACTTTATTTGAAAAAAATCTAAAAAAGGATCTGCATTGTAATCAGTCCTAACTTGGCATCTCAACTTCAGTCATGTGACATGGCTTTCCTTTGGCTTTTCTATAAATATTTTCATGGCAACTGATCTGACAAGTTTTTTTTCCTGGTGCCACAACCACATGAATATAAATGTGCAACTAGGTTGGCATCTAGGTCCCAAACTTTTACTATTGAAATAGTTAAATGTAACCACCTCTTCTACTTTAATAGTTTCTTTTCTCACTCTTCCTGCCTTCAGAACTCTCTTCTGTTTACTTGCTTCCCTGATAGCTACAATCACCAAAAATTTAAATGCAATGTCAATTGCCATCTTCTATTTTCTAGAATCCTGTTCATATTTTATCCTTTCTCCAATACCCACTGTACTCAGTCTTTTCTCTTACTGTAACCCTCTGCGCAGTAGTGGTGGTCCCACCTTTCTTGGAGTAAGATGATTAAAAAATACAAAAATTATAAGTAGGACCCCCTATACTATGTTTATGAAGTCCCATCACCCACATTTCCTTCATATTCCACTCAGACAGCTCCCCACCCAAGAATTGCTACTTTGTCTCACATGGATGTTTTCCTGAACACTACAATCTTAACCTTTTCAAGTCAAGGGTCAATCATTATCTATCTTCTTATCCTCAATCAATAAACTTCTATCTTGAGTGGCTCTTGGGATTTGTATAGGGTGGACTTTAATATAAAAAAAGGCAAAAAAAAAAAAGAGAATAATCAAAGTTACATGTATACAAGTTCAAAATTTTGCATATATACATTTTTATAAATCTTTGCAAACAAACGCCACACAATAAGACTGATTTTTTTTTTTATATCTATGGTTAGAATATTACCTAATAGCTAGTTGGTGAGCAACATTTATAGAAACAAACTCAAACAAACAAACAAACAAAAAAAAAACATTGCCAACAAAAAATTAAGTAAAGAAACACGTCTTAGAAAAGAAAGAAATCAATTTAAAATAAAAGAAATATAAACACTATGAAAAATAAATAAACAAAATCTACTAAGCAAATGATTCTAAAGTTGCAATAAAATCCTGTGTTGTATTTTTTTTCTACAGTCAATATTACAGATTTAAAGAGAATCTCTTGTAATATATTTTCTTGCTTTGGTAAATTTTTGATTTGTTCCCAGAAGGCCTTTACCTCTTCAAAGCTATCCAAAGCATCCTTATTTCTATGCAAATGTAAATGCTGAACTCAAATCAATAATTGTTTATTGATGAAAACTACTTTTTTTCAAGTTTAGGACCAGAAAAATATCAAACTTCTTGTAACTGTTTAATGTTATTCACTGTAGAATGATATCACGTGTAGTTTTCCAATTTTTCGGCCTTTTTACTTCCTTTTGCAATTACTACGCGGAAATTGAGTTCCGTAACCAAACAAATCAGAGTAATTACTCCAAAAAAAGTAAATAGGCCAAAATAAGTATCCTACGCCTCAAGTCATTCAGCAGTGAATCAGATGTGAGAACGGTGGTAAGGGGTGAGATACAGTCCAATTTTTTTCTGGTCGATAGCATGAAAAAAAGTTAGGTTTCTTCAATAAATAATTATCGATTTGAGTTCAAAATATACATTGGAAAGGAATTAAGGATGTTTTGACGGGTAAAGGCCTTTGGGGAACAAATCAAAAATTTACCAACGCTTTTTAACTATATGTGTCAGATTTTATTATGCAAGTTCACTCATAATGTAAGTCAATGTTTTTATAGTAAAAATGTAATTAACTTATACTGATAAAATTATAAAAATATTATTTAGATTATGCATTATGATATGTGAGCATATGAGTTTCAGCCCATAATTGTTACCCCACTTAGAAATATTGATAATAACTTATATTGGAGGTATTAGATACAAAAAAAAAAATGTAACAAAATTTTACGTGTAAATGAATGCAAAAAATCTAAGGCCATAAAACAATTAAGACAATATCCTGTGCACTTGAATAAATCAAGATATTCTTACATGTCCTCGCACTTCCCGCCTGTGGAATTCCCTACCGCATGCTTGCTTCCCCAATGGCTACAACCTCCAGGAGTTTAAATGTAAGGTCAATAGACACCTCCTAATACACTAACTCACACCAACTCTCTCCCTATGTACATCCTAAGTCGTCTATCACCCTCCTTCTGACATTTCCCATACCCAATCCCTCTATCTAACCCCCTGCGCTATAGTGGCAGTGGAATGCCTTGCTTGGGGTGACACGATTAAAAAAAAAAAAATGTTATTTTTTGTTCTTGCCAATGTTTTAATTTTTTAATGTTCGGCAATTTCTGTTCATCTCTTTCATGGATTCTAATGTTTTCTCATCATCAATCAATAACTTTACATTTTTTTAAATTATAATATCTATCCTTACAAAAAATATTGCCATATCTTGAGGGTGTCATATTTTAATGTAAAGTTTAAAAAAAGATATTCAATCAAGATCAACAGTATTTTATTTGATTAAAATAATGACATTACATATATATTTTTCATTTTTAAACAAGTTATTACGCAACCTAGGTTTCTACCACCTGGTGTCTTCATGCAATTTACAATAACTGATTTTACCATTTTCTTTTTAAGAATGCTCATGTAAGGAGGGAGTTTTTATAAACACACAATTTTCAAAATTAGAAGAAAAAAAATGAAAAATATTCAAATGTTCTACAATATAATTGTATTGAGCACTTTTTAATACAAATGTGTATTAGTTTAATTTAATTATGACCCAAAACTAAGTAATTAAATAATTATATATATATATATATATATATATATATAATTAGATATTGATATTTTTTTCCAATCCAAATTTCTTGGTTTTAGTAGTGTTGCTTATAATATTAATATTTAGTAAGTGTGGCCTAGTCTGGTTCTAAAACATATTAGTAAGAATTGAATTATTTAACTCTTTCAAAATATTTATTAAGGATAGCTCTTTCCTGTCTCAAGACAACAATATGCCACCCAGTGATAGTTAAACTTACAAACAACTAAAGATGTTAGAACTCAAATATAAATATATCCTGAAAATGTTACTAAAATTGTTTAATACCAATTCTAATGTACAAAAAAGGACTTATATAATAATATTAGTTACCATATAAATAGAAGCATTTGTGTGTGAAATATAGTGTTACAAATTTTTATATTAACAATCATTCTTTTTAAAAAATTATTTTATAACCCAAAAATATGTTCCAGCTTTAAATAACTTTGAGAGGCAGTAAAAAAAATTGTTGTAATGTTCTTGTAATTTTCATGCATTTTCAATAATATATATATATATATATATATATATATATATATATATATATATATATATATATATATATATATATATATATATATATATATATATATATATATATATATATATATATAAAAATATATATATATATATATATATATATATATATATATATATATATAAAAATATATATAATATATAAATATACATATAATATATATAATATATAAATATACATATAATATATATAATATATAAATATACATATATAAATATACATATAATATATATAATATATAAATATACAATATATATATAATATATAAATATACATATAATATATAATATATAAATATACATATAATATATATAATATATAAATATACATAATATATATATATATATATATATATATATATATATATATATATATATATATATATATATATATATATATATATATAAATCCAAATGAAAATGACATGTAGGTAAAATCCCAAAACAGATCCTATTAATATTAATCTCAATATTAAAAATGATCCTGGTAGAAGGCTTGATCTAAATAGTATTGTCTATTTTCAAATAAAACTCCAAAAATTACATATGTCCATTTCAGCAAGGAAAAATCTCACTTGCTCAGTGACAAAATTCTTTATTATGCAAATTATATATATATATATATATATATATATATATATATATATATATATGTGTGTGTGTGTGTGTGTGTGTATTGTATATGTTATGGACTGTTGAAAAGTTTACTGTTTGAATCACTTGGCTAAAATCTGACCAATCTAGCAGACATCAAAATTTAAATAGTAATTCCTGTTTGATTAGGTCAAAAGCTTTTTGGCATCTCCTCATATATATATATAATGCAAATTCCCATCTATCTTATATAATAGCCCAAACTAGTGTGTGCTTACAAGGAGATTTCATATGACATATTTGTCAAATTTGTGGTATCACTCCTTTTGTGTTTTATTTCCTGATGCTTCATGGTAAATGTTTGCATATCCACACTCAGAAGCATTAGAATGTGTCTCATATGCACATTTTTTTTTTTGCTTATTTCCTTTATAAATAACAATAGTGTTTAGATAATTAATGCAACACTAGTTTACCCATCCTGTCATAAATGAGGCCATATATGAAATTTATATTTTGTTAAGCCATTATTATGAGCTTTTCATATGCGTGTCTCTTTACTGTATTTTATCATTTATATTAATATGTAGCATTACATGAAGGATCAGTTTATTACTTAATAACAATAGAAAGTAGCTACACCAATTTATAACTAGTGGAATGCAATAATAAAATGAGGAAATATTTTTTTAAGTATTTACTACAATTACGTTTATATGTATGAGTTATAAATAACTTTTTTCAATTTTTGTTTTTGTCATCTGTTCTTTCATAGAATCAGTTTTTATAACTCCTAGCTTTGTAAATATCATTGAACAACCATTATCATCAAGATAAAGACACTGCCATCTGGCATCTGGTGTATTTTGACTATATTCCTTTAAATAAGTTACTTACAAATACATTTGATATATATATATATATATATATATATATATCCTTAGTAATAAATGTCATTCAAGAAAGTTTCTTATTGCTGTATAAAATCTATATTTAGTAGATAAACATTTTTCAGTAAATATCTGGACTATTTTGTAAAAAAGTGTAATTAATGTTTATCATCTTAGAGATTAAGTCTTATTAATGTAAATGTGTGTTTCAACAGAAAGCAATTATTTAATTTTATTTATATAGACATATTTAAATACACACATACATATGCACGGATACACATATACACACATATATACATAAATATATGAATACATGTATACATATATATATATGTTATATATAACACATCAGTCAATAAGTCCCAGGCCTGACATATAGATGGAACCACTAATAAAAAATGCATATGGTTTTTATGGAGTACCAACCATCAAATGGCATGTAACAAAATTTAGGCCCAATCAAATTATTAGTTTACAAATTACAGTTATTTAAATGAAGCTACTGTTACAAATTTTTAAAACAATAGAAAAATCTGAATTTTGTGTGTTGATAAAGCATTATTTTCTAATGGGAAAAAATATTGTTCAAGCAAAGCAATGACTTAATAAGTTTTATTCAGACTCTACTCCATCAGGAACAACAGTAAAGAGGTGGTAAATGCAGTCATACAGACACAAATGATGCTGAATGCTCAGTTGCCCAAAATCGGCAGTTGTCCTGAAAAACTCAAAAAAATCCATCAACGCATTTTGGCCGATCATAAATTGAAGTTGCATGAGATAGCAGAGAAATTGAACATATCAGAAGGCAGTATATTCACCATTTTGCATGAACATTTATCAATGAGAAAGCTGTGTTCAAAATGGGTGCCACAAGTCAATCACAACAATGGCAAAACTACATGAATGGCACTTTGAATTGCTTCTGCATCCACTCTATTCTCCAGATCTGGCCCCCAGTGAATATTGGTTGCTTGCAGACCTCAAAAGAATGCTTCAAGGAAAGAGACTTGACTCCAATGAAGAGGTGACATTGGAAACTGAGGCATATTTTAAGGCCAAAGTCAAATCCTTCTACAAAAAAGGCATCAAATTATTAGAGATATATTGGAATCAATGTATCATCCTAAAAAGAGACTATGTTGATGAATAAAGTTGAATTTTGCCTAAAAGTTAATGTTTTACTAGTTAAGCCTGGGATTTATTGAGTGATGTGTTATATACACACATACATTCTAGCAGTAGATGTAGCTATTGATTCAGTGTAGTCATTCCACTCGAGATCCACAGAGAGAATGAGGCTGAGGAGGTGCAGTATATTACTTTCAGGGAGACTAGTGTGATTCATACTGATAAAAGTTAGGGAAGCTTTGTTATGATGGTAAAAAGAAAGCAGATACATTTTGGAAGCATTAAAATTTACAAGATATTTTTTACTCTAATCGATCACAGATTGGAGAACCTTTCCAAGAGCAGAAGTGAGATTTACTCTGTCAGCCTTGACAGATTTCATATTGAGACAGTAGATGGTGGTGTATCTGCACAGATGCCTTCTTGGGAACTGATTACATCAGTAACATCATTGATGAAGATCAGGAAAAGTGTAGGAACTAGGATAGAGCCTTGAGGGACAACCACAATCACTTGAAGGAATTTGGAAACATGCCTATTCAAATTGACCATTTTATAATTTGATAGGAACAATTAATTAGATTAAATCAAACAATCTGCCAGTTATACCATAGGCATACAGCTTCTGCAGAAGGCCAGCATGCCAAACCCTGTCAAATGTGTTGAAGATATCCAGGGCAACAGCTAGAGCTTTGCCATTCTTATCAAGATCCTTATATATATATATATATATATATATATATATATATATATATATATATATATTGGGATGGCTGTTAGCACATCAGTGGTAGACCTGGCAAATTAGAACCCATACTGCTTGTTAGAGAATAAATTATTGGATGATAAATCATTTCAGAATTGATAATAGCTTCTTTGGCAATAACCAGTAAGGGGCTGATAGGACACTAGCTAGAGTAGTTAGAGGGTTCTCCAGAGTTTTTAAAAGCAGGAACATTCACTCACACACACACACACACATATATATATATATATATATATATATATATATACACACAGACATACATATATATATATATACCCACACATGAATATTTATATACTAACACATTTACATTATTTGGACTATTGTCCTCATTTTTGTTGCCATGTTTACAACATTTTGGACATTGCATGCTCTGCCTTTCTTCAGATATGGTTCTACACTTCTCAGGTACCTCTCCTGAGTAAGACTCCCAACAGAAGAGGACATGACTAAGGACTGTGTGTATGCCTTTCCATGTATTTGTGGAAAGAAATATAAAGGAGAAATAGGCTGCCCACTTAAGGTAAGGCTTCAAGAACATCACAAGGCTGGAACACGAAGGGAGATAGAAAAATCACATATGGAGGGAGAAATGAGATCACCACCCCCTATGGGATTGAAATAATAGATAGAGAATGCCACTAGAAATTGCCTAGACTTAAGGAATCAGCACATATGCTAGGCTACAAAAATCTTTGAAGGCAACCAAGCATAGTATTAGAGAAAATCATTAATGTAAAAAAAGATTGCAATATAAGCTCTAGTAAAACTTACTAGAGAAAATCCTTAGCATCAAAAGATTGCAATATGAACTCTGGTAAAAAAAAATGGTTACTGAAACATTAGATTTATAAGTCCCAGAAATTCACATGCTGTTGTCCTAGAGGACACATGGCCTAGTAGACATTGGTTAGTTCCAGTGACTTGACACAAAGAGTTGTGAGTTCAATACCAGGCTAGAGCAGTGGTGAATAAATAATTTAGAGAATTAAAAAGAAGATAACTCGTGGCTATTAGAAGTGGCTTTTCACAAGGAATGAGAATGATATACCCTA
The DNA here is from genome assembly GCA_037127315.1 of Ascarosepion bandense. Classification (NCBI taxonomy): domain Eukaryota; kingdom Metazoa; phylum Mollusca; class Cephalopoda; order Sepiida; family Sepiidae; genus Ascarosepion; species Ascarosepion bandense. The sequence continues at coordinate 3,420,518 of JBBBDQ010001325.1, forward strand.
GTGATCATGATAAATGGTTCAGTTTGAAATTCCTAGCAAAGAAGGAACATACGTCAGAAACATTGTCAAAACAACAACAAAGATGAGGACAATAATCCAAATAATGTAAATAGTGTAAATACTACCTTATTTCAGATGTATAGACAGATAAAACATTTACATACACACATATTTATATATACCTAAATATATACATATATACACACATATTTACATATATATATACACACATATATATTTATATATACACATGCTCACACACACACACACACACACACACATATATATATACATATGTATGCATATATACATACACATATATGTAAATATGTGTATATATAAATATATGTGTTTAAATATATATGGAAATACGTATGTATAAATATATACACATATTAGTCTTCACACATACACATTATATATATAACACACATTTACATATATATATATATTTATACCATCTCTTACCAACTTCCTGACACCCCCTATAAACTGACACTGTTTCTCATAATTTTCTTCCTATGTAACCCCCTGCACATCAATCATAGTAAATTGCCTTGTTATGTGTGTGTGTGTGTGTGTGTGTGTGTGTGTATATATATGTGGGCATGTGTGTGCATATATATATATATATATATATATATATATATATATATGCACACACATGCCCACATATATACACACACACACACACACACACACACACACACACACACACACATAACTACCAACCTAAATATACATGCATACATATGTATGAGGGTAAGTAAAAGATTATATATATATAGATATATACACATATATGTATGTTGTGGACGTGGCTGAGTGGTTATAATGTTTGCTTTCAAAACATGATTTATTTTATTCGGAAAGGGTCTGAAAACCATGATTTGATTGTAGCCATGTTAGTTTGAGGAATATTTGTTGCCTGGAATACATAATCTATAGTAATGAGAAAAATAATTTATTTAAAATGACAAAGCCTATTATACAATCTAACCCTACACTTCTTTCAAATATTTAATTTCTGCTGCATTCAATCATCTTGTAAAAACTTTCACATGCTTGTAAAATAAAAGTTATTTTTTAAACTGAAAATATAAATAATATAAGAATTTCAAAACAATACCAGCTTTTACCAAAATCTATCAATAAACAAAAATAAATTTAGAATATGTTAGTCAAAAGAATTTTTGAAAACTTTTTTTATCAATTAATGCCATGCTCTAAATAAAATAAAAAATAAATAATCAAAACAAAAACAAAAACTGCATTCCAAACAAACAGTACAGCATTTTCTTTTTTTTTTATTATTATTATTATTGTTTTAGCCAACCCATGCCCCCTTCTGTATGACTTACTCAACAAAAGTTCGGCTCCAGCGTGTTTACTGAGTGTCAAGTTCTCCCTTCAGGTGAAAAACAAAATAGCAATATGTCGAACATGATAAGAATAAATGTTTATTATAAACTCTTCATTTATATATAATTACATGCATAGAATCTCAATTTAGAGCAGTAAAACCTTTATTATATTTAATTGGGAAATCATTCAAATGTTGAAAATCAAAGATTAATTAATAGAATTAAAATGAATTGTTTTAATGAGCTTGTGGATAGGATCAGAAAATTTCCTTTAAAAATAATAGAAATAAAATGAATTTACCCCACATACTTTTATTAGGTAACTATTCATATAAATAAAGCTGTTTGTTAAATGTTGTGAAAATAGATTGACAACACAAATGAGTTCAGATATTCAACCAAATATTGATAGGTTAATGACTTCTCAGAGTTGGACATAATACAAAATTTCTTTAAAAGTGATAAGATATTACAAGTTTATTAATTATATTCTGCAACCTTCTTTGTAAAATCTTATTTTGAAAATTGCTTTTATCTTAAATTTTGGTAGCTTATTAACTGTTGAAAAGATAAAACCTATAATTATTTTAAATTTAATACAAAATTGACTAATTAAAGATTATTATTAATGAATCAACTGAAACATTTAAGAAACTCTTTATGTATAATTTTGCTCTTTGTTCTCATAAAAAAAATACATACATTAATATATTAATTAATGTATATTAATATACACTACCGGCCATAATAATTAGGCCACCTCAGTTTTTTAATATAAATTATGTATTTCATACTGTTTTTAGTATTTATTGCCAAGTGGATAATTCTAAATGAAAATAGAATGGTTCTTTTATTATTATTACTTTGCAAAATTTTACAAAGCAGCCAGGAAGCCATTACTTTGGCCAGTCAATAAGAAGAAGAGACTAGCATGGGGAAGAGAGCACAAAAAACTGGACACCAGAACAGTTCATTTGATGCACATGTTATTGTGCAGTATTAACAAAAGAACCAGATTGGGTTCTATAACCTTGGCTGGCAACCAGTCTACCGCAGAAAGCAATGGCAACCTACTGCGGCATAATCTTCTGCCCAGTAAGTCATGTCTCTTTCAAGACTTGATCGCCCAAAGCGTATATCAAGTATGGCACTTAACTGACTGAAGCATATTATATCTGTCAATAAATTTTCCATGTGTTTGAACATGAAAAACTAAAAATTGGCATGAACTTTGTGGACAACCTAGTAGCAAGAAAAATTAGTATTAAGAGCAAAACACAACTGATAAAAATGAGGAAAAGAATTGTTTTAGAATATTATATAAAGGTAATATGCATTTATATATTTTGAAAGAAGCATACATTCTTATGAGAGACCACAGAATTTTATGCTTCCTAGTCTTTGTTTTTATTGGGTTTTTTTTTTTTTTTTAAATAAAGCAAATTACTTTTTGATTATATTAAAATTTCCTAAAAAAAAACAAAATAGATACAGATAGTGCTTATAACAACAAAAAAATAAAAAGTTTAGTGAGTTGTAAATCAAGTCACTGGTAAATGAAATAACACACGACTGGTATACTAAATAATAACACTAAACCTATCTAGCGAGTTTAAGTAAATTTAGGAGAGATAACAAAAAGATAATTTATTAAGAGCTACAAAGGAAAGGAAATTGTAGAGAGACATGTTTGCCAACGTCCTAAAGGGACACGGCACATAGAAGGAAAAATGAGTTTGTGTAAATGGTTGGCCGAACATAGATTAAGAGAGATAAGAAAAACTTTAAGCGCTACAGAGGTTAGGAAATTGTGGAGAGTCATGATCGTTCAAGTCTTAAAGGAGCACAGCACATAAAAAAAATGACTTTGTTTAAATGGTTGATAGAACATGGATGCGGAAAGATAACAAAAATACAAACTTTACTAAGAGCTAAGAATAGGAAAAAGTAGAGAGCCGTCATTGCCCACGTCCTAAAGGGACACGGCACATAGAAGGAAAAATGAGTTTGTGTAAATGGTTGGCCAAACAAAGATTAAGACAGATAAGAAAAAAAAAATTATTAAGAGCTATAGAGGATAGGAAATTGTGGAGAGTCACAATTGCTCAAGTCTTAAAGGGGTACAGCATATAGAAGAAAAATGAGCTTACTTGAATGGTTGATAGAACATGGATGAAGAGAAATAACAAAAATGCAAACTTTACTAAGAGCTAAGAATAGGAAAATGTGGAGAGCCGTCATTGCCCACGTCCTGAGGAGACATGTTGAATAGAAGGAAAAATGAGATTGCATAAATGGTTGGTAGAACAAAGATAAGGAGAGAAAACAAGAGCACAGATTTTATTATGGGCTAAGAATAGGAAAATGTGGAGAGCCATGATTGTCCAGGTCCTAAAGGTAAACATCACATAGAAGAAAAACAAGTTTGTGTAAATAGTTGGCAGAACAGGGTTTAGAGGAAATAACAGAAAGACGAAAATTTTTTAGAGCTTCAAAGGATAGGAAATTGTGAAGAACCATATTTGTCAATGTCCTGTAGGGACACAATTCATAGAAGGTAAGCAAAAACAATTTGACTACACCCAAAGTTAAACACATATAACCACTAGTAAAGACCATTACTAATAAATACAATGTGATTTATAAGAAAACTTCTTCGTATTGTCAATTACAAATGAGAATTTAGTTTTGATTTACAATTAATTATTTAACCTTTTTTTTCCCTGACAATAAATTATACATATCAAGTTCTTGTATTTTCCATGTCCTTTCCAGATGTGGCTGACCATAATTTTTATCATCTTTCTTTATAGATCTTAACTATGTTTGTTTATTTTTACTGTCATGTCCACAAGCTGTTTTCCTCCAGCCCTCTGAAATTCAGTATGTCCTTTGGAGTGTCAGTTTCTCCAGGCCCTCTTTCTCTTTATGTGTTCCAGATTTTTAAATATCTCTTTCTGATGTAAAGTATAAGTGTCCTTGTTTGTTCCTATTTTCTCTTAAGACTTTGTGATTGCTTACATGTGCAGTCTATGGTATTCTCATTGTGTATGACCACGTTTCTGTTGCTTCAAGTTCCTTCATTTGAGATGAAATTGTCCAGAATTCACAACTATCAGTGGCGATTGAAGAACTCTGAAAATGGGTGCCACTGAGGAGGAGGGGAGTAAACTCAAGCAGTGTCTTCATTTTCATACTATCACAATCACACACACACAACTTAGGAATGAGTTTGAGTACAATCTACATGTTTTAGTTCATTTATAAATTACTCCGCAAACTGTACATTTGTAATGGAGAACGTTACGTATCAAAAAAAAAAAAAAAAAGAATCCGTTTTTTTAATATGTCAGAAATTTTAAGAATGTAAAAAGAAAAGAGTAGTCAGAGTCTCCAACCAAAATGCACATTCAATTTGTTTTCATCGTCTGTGAGTTGAGTGAGACTAACTTAAATTAGCGGTCACGTCTCACTGCGAAGGTATAAAAAAAAAAAAAAAAAAAAAAAAAAAAAAAAACTGCACTCTGAGTGATTGGTATCAAATTACTTTCATTAATTAATGTCATCATAGCTATCGAAGATTTTTTTTCAAAATTGTTTTCCTGTGTTTTTCGTGTTTATTATTATTAATTATTATATTATTCAATTGTAATATTCTCTTCTTTTTTTTCTTTCTACGATCTTAAAATCTAGAGTGAAACAATTTTGTCTAGTATTTGGATCAATAAAAAAAAAAATGAAGTTGAATTTTCTTTTCAAATACACACGAAAAGAATTGCTTTGCGACCAACAAATAACAATGTCATATTCACGTGACATCTCCTTTCCGACGAGAAAAGCGGCTGTTTGTTTAGTTTACCTGAACCCTACCCACCACGACCATAATGGTAAGTCCCGAGAAAAAATATTTATCGCGCATGAATTTAATTTATTTTACTGTTAGCATTATCGCTTCAAAATAATAGTTATCGCTTCAAAATCGTAAGTATACATATGCGAAGTTTCAATTGATTGTAAAAAAACAATTACTATTCCTTTTTATGCTTTGACGAAAGAAAATTTAAGAATTAGAACAAACAAAACTCAAAGCGAAATATTTGAAATTAAAAAATAAAGATATACTTTTTACTGCTCTTATAGAGCATCATCGTTTTTACAAAAAATAACAAATATAATTTTATTTCTATACAAGAGAAAAACATGAAGTGTGGTACGGATTCTATCTGTAACTTTAAGGTTTTAGAAACGAGTTGTCTTCTTCCGGGTTTTTTTTTTTTTTGTTTTTGTTTTTTGTTTGTTTGTTTTTTTGGTAGAGTTGCGTCTTAGATGAATTAATAATACACTGAAAATAACAATTTGGTTATGATAACTGATGTATTTTTCAAAATTAGAGGTCGTATCTATGCGTTTATTATTTTCTAACGGAGATGTACTTAAAGTCAGATTGAACAATGTATGACTTAATCGAAATGAGAACTGAACTTTTTTTTAAAGAAAAACAGCATGAACAAAGGAACCTACCTTTTATTGTCAAGTTCCATTTTCTCAGGTTCCATTTCAAATGGTCTAAATGTGCTTTCTGAATGGATCGAATTTCCACAGCCATAATTCTGGTGCCTCTGTAAGGCTGAGAGACTTTGGAATTGGTCATTACAATCAGGACAACTGTATTTAGCAACTTCATCTGTAAAATAAAGGAACGTTCCAACATTGATAACAAGTTGAATAATGGATCAAGAAGATCGATTTTTTAAAATATAATTTAAAATCTATTCAGGTTGGATTTCACTGTTATTCTTGAAATTTATGAAATATTTTCAAAATTGGATTGTAATTGTATAAAAGAAAAAAATAACTGAAAAATTAAAAAATTCTATCGTTAAAATAAAGTTAAAAGATGTATTTTCGTTCAACTTAGAATATACTATAATTCAATTCAATACCTTTAAAATACTTCGGATATACACTATATCTTAAAAGTTATCGTATATATATATATATATATATATATATATATATATATATATATATATATATTATATATAATAATTATCATTAAGAAAAGTATCAGTACCTAAGAAAACCATTTGCAGATACGAAAATTGCCTTCAAGTAAAAAAGAAAAGAAATACATGAATAGCGTAAAGACCAACTCTGACTTCAGAGACGTGAAGGCGTTGAAGCTTAAATTCAACTAAAATGATTGTATGGTGTATATGAAAAGAAAAAAAAAGACATGGTTTGTTACGCCACGGTGTGTGAGATGCAACAATATAAGAAAGTAAAGTAACCCAGAGATTACACACACTACGACCTCACCTTAGAAATGAACTTAGTGACCGGGGTATGACTAATCAACTGTCTATCTCTATAGGAAAGAAAGAAAAGACTTATAAACACCATCTTTTTCTCGAGTTTTTGTTTGTCATTTCAAAGATATCACTTCACTAACAGAATTAACTAATATTTCAAAAACAATATTTTTTACAAAGAAGTCCTCAATCAGAAATAAATTTGAATCAATACCGTGTAATTACGGCGGATATACATTATCGTATATACATACTTTAATCAGTTTTTTACACCAAAAATATGGGGTTACACTACAGATATTTTTTTTTAAATTAAGAATCAAGCATTGGGTGACCCGTTGCACTATAAGCAATTATTTTTTTATGGAGGTGTAAAAAAAATTCATGCCAAAAAATTAAGGGGTCGCGCTGTACATGAAGTCGACTTGTACACGAGTAATATACGATAAATTTACACTCGTTTTCTCTTTTCTCTCTCTCTCTCTCTCTCTCTCTCTCTCAAGGATAAAAGGATAAAGAATAACAAACAAATGGTTATGCGGTATGCGGGGGTGGGGTATTATACGTAAGTGGTCCATTCACGGGAGTGAAAGAGAAAGAGAGTGAGTGTTCGTAGTCAGGTTTTCTGCGTATGGGTGGGTTGTTAGGGTATTATTATAGGACCATGTCTCTACCGGATGACCCCAGAAAGTGGTAAGTAGTTCTGGGTGGAGGACGTGTGATAGGAAGCAAAACACCTGAAAGGAGTCAGGCGACTTGTTGTCACCAACAAAAGTAAGCAGCTTCCATCAAGCATGCCATTACATTGAGAGTTAAAGCAACATATAGAGAATGAAAGGTATACGTAGAAATAAATTGTTGAATGCAGATTTTCCAGGTATGCTATTATCTAGAAAAATTGGTGCAACAAAATCCAAAACTTAAGTCAGTATATTAGTCTACTTGTAAAAACTACAATACTTATGAAGGCATAAATTTATTTATCCTCGCCAATGATAGATTTGACGAAAAGTTACATTGGCCAGCACACACGCGTATATGCGGGGGGTACTAAAAACTGCTCAGTACTTCCCTTTTGGAACGCCTCAGACATTAGGTACTGACCTTCAATCAGTCAGTTAAGTGCCATACGTGATACACGCTTGGGCGATCATGTCTCGAAAGAGACATGACTGGCTGAGCAGAAGATTATTCTGCAGTAAGTTGCCATTGCTTTCTGCGGTAGACTGGTTGCCAGTAAAGGCTATAGAGCTCTGTCCTGTTATTTAACCCATAACTGGAGGGAAGAGACGGATTAATACCTTTCCCAAGGGTATTCGTAGGTGATGCAAGGAATTCAACTGAAATTCGAACTCGGCTCCCCGATTTCGTGTTCCGAACGGATATCCACTGCACGACAACGCGCATCATCACTACTGACCTTCATCCTCCTTATTTAAGTGCAATGATGTGCGAATATTAGAAAGTTTAACAACTGTCAATATGAAATCGGTAAACTGAATCCGAAACCGGGGAAAAAAGGCATGAAATCTTAATATATCTCATCACCAAAAATGCGTTAACGTTGAAAAGTATTAAATGTTGTGATATGTTTGCGTATAAATGTTGTACTTTAAATTGATACTAAGTAAGTTTAACTTCGTATGACACTTCCAGGAAATATTTCTCTATTGTCTTATTAAGTACAGTCCACACACTAAGGAAAACTTTATCTATGTAATGCTGGGGATGATAGGGAAGCTAGAAAAACATGAAATGGAGCCATAACAACACGCCACTACCTGCCTTAGGTCTCCCCGCAGACTTGGTTGGTAGTGAGACCAAAGCAGAAATCGAAATATGATGAAAAATGACATAATAATAACTTTAAATGGCAATATTCGAACATACTTTTTAAACTAAAGTGTGAAATAGAGCAATACATATTTTAGCTACAAGCTTATACCTGTCAATAGTTCTGAGATGAAGTCTTTACATTGTTTGGACTGTTTTCTTCAGCTTTATTTTCATGTTCAAGAGGTTTCGACCGTTGTACGCTCCGGCCTTCTTCAGGTGGTATACGCTGGAATTTCGAACAGAACTCTTTATTTCGTCCACCGGAGTAGATTGTCCTAGTACCATATATTAGCTGAAGAAGGCTGGAGCATATAAAGGCTGAAACGTCATGAATATATCAGATGAGGACAACAGTTCGAACAACGTAAATAGTGTAAATAGGTAAAAGCTCATGCTCTTTTATACTATTATATATTATACAGATTTGTTCTGGTGCAGTGAATATCGGCTCCGAACTAAAAATTTAAATTCCAGTTAAATTCGTTGCATTCACTTACGCGCAAATACCCTTGGTAAAAATTTATCGTCTCTTTCCTCCAGCTATAGGTTAAACAAGGGGACAGATAGTGTTTTATGGCCTTGGTTGGTAACAGTCTACCACAGAAATTAATGACAACCTACTGCGGGAAAATCTTCTGCCCGGTCAGTCATGTCTCGAAAGAGACATGATCGCCCAAGTGTGTATCACGTATGACACTTAACTGATTGACTGCTTAGACATCACAACATACTAAACTTTTGAAATCTGAAGAATAGAATGTCTGAAATTCTAAAAAAATAAAATATGAAGAACCTGGTTTTAAAACAGGAGTAGAAGGTTTATACTTTGTTCCCTGTGTTTAGGATTGGATTTCTGGATCATTCTTAAAACTTTTCTTTTACTTCCAGTAGCCTCATGCGTTTTAGTGGCATTGTCGCCTTGCTTAGAGTGAATTGATTTAAAAACAAACAAAAATGGACGTGCAGTTGTCGGTATTTTATGAGAAGCGAACTAGTGAATGTAGAGAATCGCTTTGTGGTACAGTGGATATCGGATCGGAACAAGAAACCGGGGAGCCGAGTTCGAATACCAGTTGAATCCATTGTATTCACTTACGCGCAAATACCATTGGGAAAGGTATTAATCCGTCTCTTCCTTCCAGTTATGGGTTAAATAGCAGGACAGATTGGGTTCTATAGCCTTGGTCGGCAACCAGTCTACCGCAGAAAGCAATGGCAACCTACTGCGGGATAATCTTCTGCCCAGTCAGTCATGTCTCTTTCGAGACATGGTCGCCCAAGCATGTATCACGTATGGCACTTAACTGGCTGAATGGTTAATGTTGATTATATCGATATTGTTTAAGACTGAGAACAGGGAGTAGAGAAAGAAAGACCAGACAGAAAGGGAAAGAGAAAAAAATTAGAGGAATCCTCCGTGTGTCTCTTTTTCTCAGGCCTTGTTAATTATGCCAAACCAAACAAATTTATATTAGACCACGTGATGACAGTATACCACTTAGATTCATATATCTTACTGCCCATAAACTATTCTCTGACAGGCAGTATGGCTTCCGCTTCGCTATGTCCACGGCCGACATGCTAACGACCATTAAGGAGTACATGTTCCAGGCCCTTGAGGAGTCCGGCGAGGCTCGTGCTGTTGCTCTGGACATCTCCAAGGCTTTTGACAGGGTTTGGCACGCTGGCCTTCTATGCAAGCTACGGGGTTACGGTATTACCGGACGCTTGCTTGATCTGATCCAATCTTTTCTAAACAACCCCATAATGAAGGTCGTCTTGAATGGGCATGCCTCTACATTCTACTGTACAAACGCTGGTGTCCCTTAGGGATATAACCTAGGCTCTACGCTCTTCCTTATTTTATAAATGATCTCCCAGACGAGATCAAGTGCCAAGTAGATATCTACGCAGATGACACCACTATTTACTCCCGCATCAGTAAGAAACTCGCTGCTGATTTTCAGAGGGATCTACATTCTGTGGTTAATTGGGGTAAGAAGTGGCTTGTAAATTTCAATGCGTCTAAGACCAAGCTGCTGTCTGTCAATAATCACAGGCAACCTCTCCTGCCTCCCACAAGCATGGACCAAGCAAGTCTCCCTGAGAGCAATACACTGCGCCTCTTCGGCCTTACCCTCTCTTCTGATCACAAGTGAAACCACTACATTGAGTTAATAGCTAAATCTACTGCTAGGAAGTTTGGGTCACTGTGTCGGGCCAGGATGTTTTTCCCGCCTGAATCCATCCTGCATATATACAAATCAACCATTCGTCAGTGCACGGAATACTGCTGCCATATATGGTCAGGCGCCCCTGCTGTTCATCTCAGTGTTCTCGACAGGCTCCAAAGAAGAATCAGTAATGTGATAGGTATCGAATTGGCGGCTCGACTCCATCCACTTCCCCACCGACGGGATGTGGCTTCCCTTTGTCTTTTCTATAAATACTTTCATGGCTTCTACTCCAACGAACTTAAGTGACTGATGCCTCTGCAACAAGTGTTTACTCGTGCAACCAGACTGGCAACTGGGTCTCACCCATTCACAGTTAGATCAACCAAATACGGACGACAATTCTACTCCTGCAGCTTCTTTTCTCGCACTTCCCGCCAGTGGAACTCGCTTCCATATTCTTGCTTTCCTGACGGTTACAACCTCCAGGAATTTAAATGCAATGTCAATACTCATCTCTTAACCACTTAACTCTAGTTCTTTCTTCACCACCCTGTATATCCTTTCCTTTCTCTCCACCTTTGCAACTGTCATCACACCTGTATTCCCATCCTTCTCTTGCTCCTTTCTAACTGGTTCGTCTTTCTCTTCACTCTCTTCTATCTAATCTTTTTACTCTTATGTAGCCCCCTGCACATCAGTGGCGTTACCGCCTTGCTCGGGGTGATATAATTAAATAAAAAATTATGAAAAATTTTTGTACTAAAAATTCTTAAATAAATTATAAAAATGAATAAAAATAAGTACTGAAAAAATTCATAATTTTGGTTTATGGTAGAAAAAAATCATTAATAAGTCTTAGTTTTTATTTTTATATCCTAATAAAATCTTACGTCTTTTATTGTTAGTTGTACTTTATTTGTATATTGCATGTATAAATGTAATTTAAATATAAATTCTTTTATTAAGATATATGGGAATTACAGGGTTAAAAAAAGAGGAAAATGACTCAAACAATCCTAGATGCAACTCTTGGGTCATCCAGGTGGATTTGGATATGCCGAGATAATAATACCTGGAAGGGACAAAATAACGGTAGTGTCCGATAGACCAAAAACCATGGCGAGGAAATGAAACAACTTAGACTGTCACCTAAAGCGACGATTTTTTAAATCTATTCATTTATCTATTCATATCAATCATATTTTATTCTTTTTTTTTAATCCCAACTATTTCATTAATATCATTCGCTTTACTTTTGTATTTTGTTCCAGTTTTTATCTATACATTTATCTTTACAATACCCGTAGTTTTTTTGTTTTGTTTTTTTTTAATCAGAAATATAACACTAATATCATTCGTTTTTTTTTATTCTAGTTATTTTCATATCAACCGTATTCGGTATGGTTTTCGATTTTTTTAATAGTAATATTCCTTCATCCCTATGGAATGGTATCTTCCACATCGTAATTTATGTATTTATTTTAGTATATTTAATGAGTTTTTTTTTTTTTTACTATCTAGTCATTTAGCTATTTTAACCATTCATCTTCACATTAATATCACGAATATCAATTTATTTTAATTTATATATTTCCGGAACCATGTACATATTATCATCACTGGACATTCATTTATTTGTGGATGACCTTATTCAAGAAATTTTTCCACTTCTTCTGTGCAACCAAAACATCTTGCATTCCAATAACGTAGCAAATAGAGATTAGGACACAGGCCGGGGCTTGATCAACCTTGGCTGGGTCAACCTGGAGAGAAGGTATGATGTTTTTAAAGGACCGAAACCGTTAATGAACCAGGGTAACATCACTGATGATGTGTCCTAACCGCATCTAAATGATGTATTTTTCAAATTCAAAAATATTAAAATTTAAACTAATATTTATTTTTTACTTTTTCCTAATTGAATACATCATTATTTTTACCATATCTTAATTTTAATCATAACGAATTTATTATAAAAATTTATTCTACAAGCGATTTAAAAATTAAAATTTGAAACAAATTAAAGAGAAAGATAAAAAGAAGCTATGTTTCTCCAAGACGTCGGCGATGATGCTTCTTCATAGTTTTCTTTGTATGAATTAACATGATTTCTTGGGAAATATAGTGAATGAATTCCCGTTGGCTTTCCACGTTTTGAACTAAGATTAATTCTTCTCTCTGCTGGTAGTCAAGTATTAAATGACAAATTAGCTGACTTTTAATCTATAGTTAGGGGACAATGTATATTAGCTAATTCTTTTCCCGGCGATATTTGTAAGAAAATGAACACAACAGCCTTAAGTTAATTTGTCGCTTAAAAGAGATGCACATATTACTGAGTACATTCAATGTTTATTCTGTTACAGAATGAAACGGAAAGTTTTGTATCCAATAGTGAGAACGGGTGGAATGCAGTATATACCTGTTTGCTGATTTTATTTTATGTGAACTAGTTTGTTTGTTTTTAATGGATGTTTCATTATTCGAAAAGTTTTTTTTTTACTTTTAACGTGATTTTTTTTAGGATACTGGTATTTGAGTAGACACTTCGTATATTTAATGAACAATATATTTATTTTCATCTACCGACTTTAGTCTTCCAGAAACGTCGTGAATATGGCAACGAAGATGAGGACGACAGTCCGAACAATCTAAATAACGTTAATAATAACTCCTCTCAAAAGTATATATAAACGTAAATCTATAGCGGGTATATCTTATTTATTCTTTTCTAGTTGTAGTAGGATTCCGTTCTAGTGAAGGGTAATTGTATACTGTGCAGATTAACGGAATTTGGCCTTGTGGGAGATGGCCCACTATAATTCATAAAATGATTATAAAATCAAGAAAGGCAATTTGAGTATAAAATAACATTTATATATATACACATTTCAATTAATGTTTTTACAATTAAAATAATACTTGAATATAAGTCCAGCGGAGATTAAAGTGTTCATGGAAAATAATATAATGCTGAAAGAGATAAAAGGCATAAGAATGTGGAAGCGTCTTGTAGGTAAGGGGATGTTCATTTTGAAGTTGCCGCTTCTAAGGTCAGTAAGTCAGTAAGTACTTTGAGGAATGTCATTGAAGAGGTCAGTAAGTACTTATGAGACAGGGAGAGAGAAAGAGGTCAGCATAGTAGCCGCTCGACTTAAGTCAAGGGGAGACACTGATAACTCCATCCTATCAGCGTCTGTCTAACGATGCTTTGTCTCCGTTTATTATATCTGCCTTTTGGCTCAAACAGCTTGTTTTGGATTTTCATACTTGAATTTGATTCTGGGCTTCCCATTGGCAGGTAAATAAAATTCGCGTAGGCTCGCGAAATGGAAATTTGATATTTGATTAATTTTTATTTTTCAACCGGAACATCTGCGAATCTACCTGCGCGGAGATGATTTTTATTTATTCGCTTTTTGGTCAGCATAGAGCCAACATCCGGTCTCGCTTTTGCTCGGTCTGTGTCACCACAAATGTATGATAAAGTGGGAACAAAAGTTCGATGATATCCTAAAGGACTAAACGCATCGCAGAAAAAAGTTTCCACTTTGTCATAGACTTCCTTAAAATTTTTCTCATACATAAAAATGTTCATATATTTTTACCACACACCCACACACACACACACACACACATAATTTATAAAAGATTTTCGATTATTACTAAGGATAATAGATATTTCATCGCTTTGATGTTATTATCGCAGCTCGTCAGACCCAAATGGTACAACAGTAGGTAATCAAAATATCACCCACCCAAAAAATTTATTTTCTTTCATTTAATTTTATATAAACGCTCACATGTTCATATTAGAACAGACATTTGTAACGGGTATTTACGAAATTTTCTCGCTCATTCGAAAAAGATCCCCTAAAGAAAGAGGAAAGCGAGGATAAAGAAAAGTTAGACAATTGATTAATGCAAAAATTAAAAAAGAAAAAGAAAAAAGGGGGAAAAAAGGAAAAAGGGGGAAGTAGAAAAAAACAACAAAACGGAAAGCAAGAAGAGAAAAAGAAAGGACAAAGAGATACAATAACAGGAAATACCGTATCACGAGAAATAAATGTTGACACCATTTCTCCTAAATAGCGTTCAAAACCCCTAACTGTTTTCATAGAAAAACCTGTAAAAATTTAACTATGAAATTTAATTTCAAATATACCGGGATATATTACGGTACAGAACAAAGTATTACATTATCATTTTAATACAATTTGAAAAAATAACTACTATTACTATTAATTTAAAAATTAATGCTAATTTAAAATAATTTTAAATAATTGAAAATACCAAAATTAAAAATATGACTAGAGAAATAGGAAAAATGTTATAAACTTAACAGAAGTGAGGAAACACACAAAAAGAAAGAAAGAAAGAAAGGAGCAATCACCCTAGAACGGGTTTTAAAATATAATATATAGTTTCCACTTCTGCTATATGCGTGACTCTTCAGAAATGAATTGAGTTCTTTCGGTGACTGGCGTGTATAGACACTGCTTATATACAACACGTTAAAATTTCCCTTTCCATGCGTCGAGTAGCTTAGGGAGTAGCGACTCCGACTGACACCAAATCGGTCGAATTTCGATTCCGGCCAGAAGCAAGTTGATGCGTCTAGCCACACCGATGAGCTGTGATACAGCGAAACAGGCTTGTATGTGGATGACTTATATATATATATATATATATATATATATATTACTCTTCAACAATGAATTGAGTTCTTTCGATGACTGGCGTATGTATATATATAAAACGCTAAAATTTCCCTGATCTGATTGCATGCTCCTATGGCTTAGGGGTTAGCGACTCCGACTGACACCAAATAGGTCAAGTTTCGATCCCAGCCAGAAGCTAGTGGATGTCTAGTTACACCAACCTTCCCTTGACAGGTTTGTTGGCTCACTAGGTTAATTTACTATATTTACTTCATCATCAATATACAAGTATATACATTTATAAAGGAAAATTCAACACGCCATTTAAATTGGTTATAAATTATAATTCATTTCAATAACAATTGTGTGGTCTGATGAAATGAGCTAATTTATCTTATTCAAACGAATTGTAATTTATAACCAATTTAAATGGCGTGTTGAGTTTTCCTTTATAAATATTATATTGCTCTGGATAAAATCCATTGAGCACTCTATATAGATATAGCACTTAATATTTTATATTAAGTTGATCTTGTTGGATTATCCTCGCCGTTTACGAACTGGACATATATATATATATATATGAAATGAATTGTTTGAACATTATTTTTTATCGATACTCGTATTTAAGTAGATATTCTGTTTTTAATTAAACAGTATTATATATTTGTATCTACCGGCCTGATTATTTACGATAAATTTTTATTACGAAAATGTGTGCGATTTCTCTTAATTTTTATTATTTAATTTCAGTCGTTGATAATTTTTCTTGTCAGCTACTTTTATCGACAATTATTTCTGAAGAAGTGTCGGTCGAAAGTTACCTAAAAATTTCAAACGGCGTGATACTTTTATACCTGGTTTTATTAATACATTATAATCCCTTTTCTTAATAGCATTATAGCTTAGTGTGGCAATAGCAACATGTATGTATGTATGTATGTATGTATGTATGTATTCCAAACATATATTGCTAAATATAACAGACAATGAATGTCTATTGCGTTTAATAGCAGTTCTAAACATCGTATTTTGGCTTTAATTTCAGGTGAAAATAAAGACAAAAATTGTCCAACATTTGGATATTTTTTTATTATGCTGGTTCTAAACTTTCAATTTTTGTCTTTATTTTTACTTGAAATTAAGGCCAAAATACGATGTTTAGAACGGCTTATGATTAAACGTAATAGACATTCATTGTCTGTTAGATTTAACAATATATATATATATATATATATTAGAGAGAGAGAGGTGGAGGGAGGGTGGATAAAATAATAGAAACACCTTGAAACATCAAGCAAATTTATTTTGAATATGAGGTAGGACCGCCATTGGCCGTAATTACATCTTGAATTTTGCGTGGGAACGACTCGTACAATGTTTTTATTGTTTCCAAAGAAATTATCCTCTATTTTTCAGCTAAAAGAGACTCCAGTTCTTTCAATGATGATGGTGAAGAATATTGATTCCTCATTTGTTTTACGAAAAGGAGCCATGAATGTTCAATGATGTTGAGATCTAGGCACTGTGGTGGTCAGATAAGATGTTTTACTTCACTAGAATATTCCTTGTACCATTCAGCTACAACTTTAGCAGTATGACTGGGTGCATTATCATCACGAAAAATGGCATTTTAATCATAAGATGAACTCGATCACTTAAAATTCTAAAATAGTTCTGACTATTGATTTTAATAAACTTATTTAAATAATATCTGTAAAAACAACTTTAGCAAAAATATGAAGTACAACTAATGTTAAATGAACATAAAAATTGAAAAGCTTTTGACAGTCTAATCAAATTTTTCAAATTCTGTTATTGTAGGAGTTTTCATTATTTTGTCCACCCAACACACACACACACACACACACACACACACACATATATAGCTGGATTGGAATAAATGGTGACATATATAGATCAATACGTACAAAAAAAACTGTATTAATGTAGTGTATATTCTCTTTAATATATATATATAATGATGCAAAATTTGGGAGTCGTACAATGCATGTTCAATAGAGGGTGAGGAGCAGGTTTGTTAATTGTGCTAGGCGAGAGAAACTTATACTCGCTTGAACATTTTCTTCATTAATTTGTCTCGAGTGCATGCACAGGCCGGTAGACGTAAACATACCATTTAAAAATAAACCGATCGTTTATTTAAAAAAAAAACAAACAAACAAACAAACAAACAAACAAACAAACAAACAGCTACCCACAAAATGTGCGTTGTGGTCTAGTGGATATCGACTCGGAACGAGAAATTGGAGAGCCGAGTTCGAATTCCAGTTGAATTCGTTGCAATCATATACGCGCAAATACCCTTGGGAAAGGGTATTAATCGGTCTCTTCCCTCCAGCAATGGGTCAAATAACAGGACAGATTGGGTTCTATAGCCTTTGATGGCTATAGAACTGCAGAAAGCAATGGCTACCTACTGCGGGATAATCTTCTGCCCAGTCAGTCATGTCTCAAAAGAGACATAATCGCCCAAGCGTGTATCACGGATGGCACTTAACTGACTGACCCACTAAAAATAACGTTTGAATATTTAAAATAGATAGATAGATAGCTGCACTGGTGACGCCAGTTGGCAGTATCTTTGATATGATGTTATAACAACGCTTAGAAATGAAAAGCAAACACTGTGAAAGGGCAAAGTGCATCAGTAAAAATCGAAAAATATAGCTTGACACTGGCATGTTGAAATTTTAATATTTTTACATTTAATGTATGAAAGAGAAGATATAATTATTTCTTATGTGTGACGACAGCTATTTTTAAATCATTTCACATCAAGCAAGGCAATAAAGCCACTAAGACGTGATAATGTTACAGAGTGTTAGAGAATATTAAAAAAATAAAAATACTATTAAGGAGAGAGAACAATGAAAGAACAAGAATGTAGAGAGACTGAAGAGAATGATTGACCTAGCATTTAAATTTTTGAAGATCAAAGTTGATTGATGAGTATAAAGCCGGAAAAAAGATTTAACAAACGAGAGGTTCGATAAATAATTGAGAGGAAGGTCCCGAAACGGTGCATATTCTCTCCTGATGACCCCAATTAAAATATAAATTCAAAAGGATCAAAAGAAGTTCAATGAAGTCATATGCCGTAGAGAAGCTCGGTGGAAATGTTATTGGTATGAGGAGCATTTTATATTCAGCTCGCTTCAGGTGAGTGTCAATTACTTTCCAGTAATTTCCTTCTTCTGTATAGACAAAAACAACGCGATCACAGGATTATGGTAGCGAAACCTCTTACTCATTACTAATAAGCGAACATAATGCCATAATAATGAAATATAGTTAGATGTATTATTATTATATATACAGAAGACTGAACATGTGAACAATGACGAAATTTTAGAGAAAATTTTTAAAAAATCCCATATACTAAGTATCAGAAAAAGTCAAACTTTCTTGGGTACACAAGGATAGAGAGCTTGAGAAATCTGATACTCACACGACTGATCGAAGGCCATAAGTACAAAAAGAAAACAAATGTGAAACCAATAAATTGTAAATGCAAATTCTACTCCCTCAGCTTCTTTTCTCGCACTTTCCGCCTGTGGGATTCCCTCTCGTTTACTTGCTTTTCTGACAGCTACAATCTTCAAGATTTCAAATGTAAAGTCAATAGTCGAGTCTCCTATCTCACTAACTTGCTTCCCCTCTCTCTCCCTTATGCTTCTCATCCTTCTTCTACTCTCTTCCTGACATCCACTGTAACTAATTTAAATGAAGTAACAGGTTTGTTATCTATTTGGTGGTTGAGATAGTTGTGTATCACAGCTCTTTCTGTTCAAACTCAAATAATAATAATAATAACAATAATAATAATAAAAGATTTCCAAAGCTCATTTAGAAGTTAGGCATTTTTCCACTAATATTCACCCAATATAACGCCCAAGAGCCACTCAATGTAGCGGGTTACTGAATGAGGTTATTGTATGAGTGTAAGTGGGTGTGAAAATGCAGTTTATGAGGATATGCAAAAAAAATAACGATTAACCCTAGACTTGATAAAAAAAGAAAAAAGATTCTACAGATAGGGAAAGTATCTTCTCGAGACTCTGTTCCTCAAAGTAAAAATTCTTCTGCCATTTGTAAGTTTGATGCAACACAATCTTCCTCTCTCCCTCCCTCCACAGCAAACCTTCCATTTAAACGTAACTTGTCAATCTTTCTCATAACTTACCTTTTATGTAACCCCCTGCTCAACAGTGGCAGTAAAATGCCTTGCTTGGGGCGACATGATTATAAAGAAAATGCATATCCTATCTAACGAGCTTGAGTAAATGAATAGAGGAGAAAGATATAGGAGAGAGAACAAAAAGACAACATTTATTAATAATTAATAAAATATTTTTTAATATTTTAAATATTTTTAAATATTTTTTAATATTTTAAATATTTTTTTGTATTTTTTAATAGTTACAGGAAAGTGGAGAATCAATATCATTAAAGTTCTGAAGGAGCACTGCACATAAAAAAAATTGTATGTGTATATTCACACTGTGCAGTTTCGTAACAAGGGAAATAACCAAAATCTGTTGCAACTAACCAATAATGAAAATATCATGAAGGGAACATGTGGCAAATATGGAAGTATTAAGAATATAATCTGCTGCTAATATCTAAGAAGAGACACCAGATACATCATCAACAGTAAACACAAGCAAAGCAAGTAACGTCATACTTCACAAGTAAAAATGGATGGAGAAACAAGTAACAAAAAGCTGTCATAAAGTATCATCATATCAATAATAACAAAAGTAAAAAGTTGGGGAGAGCCATATGCATTTTATATGCTTAAAAGACTCGTCAAAATTAGATTAAAACGAGAAATAAAAAAGTGCCATGTTACCTGATTTTTATAAATCAAGTATAATTATCGCATCAAATTGTTTATAAAACGAACATGTTTTCTGTCTGAATTTATGGGATGAAGAATTTGACGTTTTGGTTGTGCTCCCCCCCGGGGTTTTGTCAGTACTTTGTCGATTTAGTGACATACTAATTTTGAGTTCAATCACAGTACAAAGCCAGACGAAACAGAGCGAGTAACAACTGAGCAGTACTAAAAATAAAAACTAGACTAGATGTCCTAAGAACAAGGACAATAAATAAAGGAATCCGAAATTCCCTGAAGAAGTCACGAGGGCAGCCCCGAAGCGTTATTTTTTTATTTTTTATTTTTAATCATTTCACCCCAAGCAAGGCATTCCACTGCCACTATTGCGCTTAGGGCTACATAGGAGGAGGTAAATAGGAAGAGTGGTGAGATATAGGAAATGTCAGAAGTGGGGTGATAGATAGTTGGGTGAATGGGAAGAGTGTTTGAAAGAATGGAAGTTAGTTTGTTAGGAGGTGTCTATTGGCCCTACATTCAAACTCCTGGAGATTGTAGCTGTCGGGGAAGCAGTAATGTGGAAGGGAATTTCACAGTCGGGAAGTGCGAGAAAAGAAACTGTTGGAGTAGAAGTTACGGTTGCATTTTATCGGTTTCACTGTAAAAGGGTGGGATCTAGTTGCTAATCTAGTATCTCGTGCAAATTCGAACCTAGAGTGCACCAGTGATCTAAGTTCATCGGAGCAGAAACCGTGAAAGAAGAGACACAGGGAAGCCACGTTGCGCCGGTGAGAGAGAGACTGCAGGCGGTCTGCTAAGTCGGTATCGATCACATTACAGACCCTCTGCTGTACCTTGTTATGGTAATAGCAACAAAGATAAGGGTGTTAGCCCGAATATAAATAATGTAAACTTCAATTGTTCATAATACTACTTTTAATGTTTATCTATCTACAAAAATTTAAATACTTAGGAAGTGTTCTAACAGGAGAAGGAAAGTGTGACACAAAGATCCGAAGGCGAATTGGCATGGCAAAGGACGCGTTCCAGAAGCTGAGTAAAGTATTAACACACAGGAAAATTTCACTAGAAACAAAGAAAAGAGTGCTGGATTGCTATGTGATGTCAGTTCTTCAATACGGCAGTGAAATCTGGACAATACCATCGAAAATGAGGACAAAACTGGAAGCAACGGAAATGTGGTTCTACAGAAGGATGCTGCGAATATCGTGGACTGAACATGCAAGCAAAGATAAGGTGTTGGAAAGAATGGCAACAAAAAGGAAATTAATACTGAGCACCAGGAAGAGACAACTGAAGTTCCTGGGAAACGCAGTGAGGAAGGAGGGCTTGGAGAACCTGATACTGACTGGCCAGATAGAAGGAAAGAGAGACAGAGGAAGGCAGCGGATAACATATTTGCAGGGCCTGATCAGGTGGATGACGGAACGAGGGTTGTGAGGTGTAATAGGAGCAAACATACTAAAAGCCCAAGGGATAGGGAGACGTGGAGAACCATGATCGCCTACGTCCTGAAGAGACAGGACACATAGAAGAAGAAGATCTACCTCACTTCTACAGCCATGATAGTCATAATGTAAATTGTCCGGTCTCCTCAGCAATTACTTTTTTAAGGTAACTCAGGAATTGACACAGACTGTCATCATTTTTAAAAGCAAAGGTAAGGTTAAGACAACTCTCTGAAACTGTCGTTAATTTCTGTTTCTGGTTGCATAAGAACTGCAAAAATAAAACGATATTTTGTTGTACACGATGGTAACTGACACATAATCACAATGCGAAGGTCAGCTCGCGTACATTTTTTTATCAGTGTGTGTATGTAGGGAGGTGGGGGGTCCGCCTCTGATCCTATGTGTTAATACGATGGAATATCCCTACCTAAAACTGAACTTTGTAAAATTTCCGCTTCTGAATCAAGGTCGGAAAAAGTACATTTTTTTTTTTATAACTAACTCTTGTTTTCGTAATAGGATTCCGTTTCTTAATCTTCTACAAGAAATGTAAAATGCATTTACTTAATATTTAATTAATATTAATTAGATATCAATACTAATTATTATCACTAATAATTATTACTTTTCTTTAAAAGTTCCCTTCCGAAAAGTATTTTATGTTTGTATCTTTTCTTGAAATAGCCTTTCTTTTCTTTTTTTCTTTTTTTTTCGGTAATTATGACTACTCGTTTGAATATTTAAATGATTAATTTGAATGAATCCTTTTCATTACAACAACCTTTTGCTTAGTCAAGCAGAATTTATATTGCATAAGAATTCTATAATAATGATAATTTATTTGAATTTATTTGCCATTTTATTTCGTGGTTATTTCTTTCTCATTCGTCTACGTATGCATAGACATTATTGAGAAAAAACAAAAACAACGAATAACAAAAAGAATTAACATTTTCTCTCAACGTGAAAACCCCGCTTATACTTTGATTAAGAAGAAACGTTCAAAACTGAAAATAAAACCCGATATTGTTTGTATTATAATTAATAGAGCATTCTATTTCGGCTTTCCATTTGAAACAGCTAATTAGAAGAACACAAAAGGTAATAAATTTCAATGTTAACCTTACATAGGCCTTTTTTGTCTGAAGCTGAGTTCGTCAGATCTCATTTTTATTCAAACGAAGTGGCAGGTTTATTATCTATTTGGTGGTTGAGGTAGTTGAGTATTTACAGCCCTTTATGTCCAAACTCAAAGCAGAAATCGAAATATGATGAAAAATGACATAATAATAATAATAATAATAATAATAATAATAATAATAAAATATTTCCAAAGCTCATTTAGAAGTTAGGCCTTTTTTTCACTAATATTTACCCAATATAACACCCAAGAGCCACTCAAGGTAGCGGGTTACTGAATGAGATTATTGTACGAGTGTAAGTGGGTGTGAAAGTGCAGTTTATGAGGATATACAGGAAAAATGATGGCTAACTCTAGACTTGAAAAATTAAAATAAAATAAGATTCTACAGATGAGGGAAAGTATCTTCTCGAGACTCTGTTCCTCAAAGTAGAAATTCTTCTAACATTTGTAAGTTTGACGCAACACAATCTTCCTCTTTCCCGCCCCAGTAAACTTTCCATTTAAACGTAGAAAATTCAATGTAGTTGCGTTTATTTTCGAATTTCTAGTACACATAATGAGAACAGAAGGTCTGGAAAATTTGACACTCACATGATCACATCACATACTGAATTTAACACAGACAGGAAAGAAGCAAATTATCATCTACTGAAACGATCTTGTACAAATGCGTAGCAAAAAGAGATGGGATAGTAAAAAAAAAAAATACTGTTGAGGACTGTGAAGAGGAAGTTCTGGAGAGCCATGATTGCCCACAATTTGGCATAAAACTAAACATTAGGGCGCTTTTAAATTTTGTCATATACAATACATTCTTTTGAGTCAACTGTCATGTTAAAGTTAATTTTTTTTTAATTTTTAAAAATATGTAGAGTTGCTTTTTTAATAAATCTCATAAAAATAAATGAAATAAAGACGTTTGTTTACTTTTTTTAGCGAGATCGCCTTTGAATTGAAAAATTGAAAACATTGATTTTTAAGACAGATCAGCCAGTTTGTAAGCATTTTCAACGTCTGGCTAGGAATTTTTTTTTTTAATGTCTTTAACTCTAGCTAGACAATAAAGAACATTTAAAAGTTCTATAAATTTTAAGAAGCATGCTCCTTTCTATTTTTCTTAATACTAAATTTGCTAACTTGATCGCGTGCTTCGTAATATTTGTTTTGCTGTGTCGTACAGGATGATATGCATTTTAAAAAGCCTTCATGCGTACTTGGTTAAAAAATACATTAATCGGTCACAAAGGGAACCCCGGGTCGGCGTCTGTCCAACACACTGCTTCTGCACATTTTAAGGACACAGCGGCTGTAAAAAGGTTTAACCAAAAGAATAAGGATAACCGAAACAGAACAAAGTGTGCGTGTATATAGTTAGAGAGTGGGGGGGATCTCTTAGACTCGATATGTATTTAAGTCTGTTTGAATGTGTGACAGAGTTAGTAAAGAAGAGAGAGACATAGCAACTTAACTGGTGTCGTTGATCTCCCCACACCACTTTTATCCGAGACCCGACCCTAACCAAAGAAGAGAATAAAAAAAGAAAAAAAAGAAAAAAAAAGAGATAGAGAGAAAGAAGAATAGTGTGTATTGTAAAGAAAGGTGGGCAAGCCAAGTAGACTTCACTTCTTAAGGGTAAGAGGTGAAGGGTAGTTGATATAGATGGATGAAAGTTAGGGGTGGGTAAATAAGCTGAAGATAACAAAGAGGTTTAAAAAAAGAAAAAAAAATGTGCAGGGTGGATTTGGGTGAGTTTTGAGGAACAGGGTTAAAATGCCCCTTAGAAATGAAAAAGAAGGGATTTTTCATTAGGAAAAATAAATGAAATCAAAATCTTGAAAGATTAATATTTATACATATCAATAACATTTATATATATCAATAACATAAAATGAATATAATTAAATCAACATTACACACACGCACACAATTCACTATAATTCTAATGCTAGTATATACATGTTTATATAGTTGAATGAATATATATATATATATATATATATATATATTCCGTTTAAATTAGATAGATTACTGCATTATCTTGCCAGTAACCTATAAATAAAGAAGTGACAGGTAGAAGAGTTTTAATTTCTGCCTAATGATTATATTTACTTCAACTGAATTCAACTGGAATTGAATTCCAGTTGAATTTGTTGCATTCACTTATGCGCAAATACCCTTGGGAAAGGAATTAATGTCTCTTCTCCCTCCAGCTATGGGTTAAATAACAGGACAGTCTACTGCAGAAAGTAATGGCAACCTACTTCAAGAAAATCTTCTGCCCAGTCAGTCATGTCCTTTTCAAGACATGATCGCCCAAGCGTGTATCACATATGGCACTTAAATGACTGCATGAAATTTTAAGAAACATTGAACGATGATGAACAAATAAGTTGTTATTCTTAGTATTTATATATTTGTAATGAATTATTTATTTTTAATCCAACATTGTTATTACATCAAATGTTATTACAGTAAAGTTATAATGTAGACTATATGATTGAAGTAATAAATATTTAAATAAATAATGTTTATTTAAATAATGCTTAGTAAATATATATTAGATTAATTCTTTTTTCTTTAGTCTCCAAATTTTCACTAAACTAGGAAATAATGATTTTTTTTTTACATTAATATATTTTTTACATTTAAGAACACAATACTTTATTTATTTCACAACAATTGTCTTTTAGCTTTGGTGAGTAAGTTGTAATTAAAAATAGTCACAAAGTGATAATTTTGGCAAAAATACTTAATTTAAATATTTTAAGATAGTTTAGCTGATTATATGTTTTGCAGACACTGACAGTAGAATTTATGTCATCGCATGTTCAACCACCAGAAAAAGTCTCATTTTATTCAATACCTTTAAACAAAGCTAAGTAATAAAACAAACATTATATTTGTTATTTATTGGCTATTCATGATATACACATTGATAACAACATACTGAATATAGAAATGATCGTCATGTGTGTTTGTATTCCTCTACCCATCACAGTCAGTTAAGTGCCATATGTGGTAAACGCTTGGGTGATCATGTCTCGAAAGAGACATGACTGACTGGGCAGAAGATTATCCCGTAGTAGGTTGCCATTGCTTTCTGCGGTAGATTGGTTGCCAGCCAAGGCTATAGAACCCAATCTGTCCTGGTATCACAACACTTTGACCTGTTGTCCACCAAACCTCAGCCTCCACCAGGTGTTTTTATGATCTAGGTAACCTTTATGGAATGACTATGCCTACATGCAACAATAGTCTTGTAGATTAAAATATTGATTTATGAATTCGGTCATATAGTAATTGTAAGTTCAGTTCCTTGGTAGGGTAGTGAAGATTTAGACCCAGTGGAAAGAAAGGAAGCACTAACAGTGCAGTATTAAATAACTAGATGAGATATCCCTCGGCAGTCAGTTGAACAAGAGTAATCTAGCACCATTGATTAAATAAAGGGTTCACTTTGAAATTTCCTGAAAGCTACTTGGATTGAAATAACACCCAAAGAAAGTCAGATGGTGAAATAGCTGAAATATTGAGATAACAAATGGACGGAAAGTGTGATATGGAGATCCAAAGGCATATTAGCATGGCCAAGGATGCATTCCAGAAGCTGAATAAAGTGTTAAGAGTCAGGAAAATTTCACTGGAAAAGAAGAGAGTACTGGATTGTTATGTGATGTCTGTCCTTCAATATGGCAGCAAATGTTAGACAATTTCATCAAAGATGAAGGAAAGACTTGAAGCAACTAAAATGTGGTTCTACAGAAGGATGCTGAGGATACCATAGAAAAAGCACACATGCAATGGTGAGGTTTTGGAGAGGGTGGACACAAAAAGGAAATTGATACTTAACTTCAGGAAAAGACAGCAGAAGTTTTTTGGATATGTAATGAGGAAGAAGTGTTTGGAGAACCTGATGCTCACAGGATGGATAGAAGGGAAGAGAGACAAGGGAAAGCAATGCATGACATACCTGATAAACTGGAGATGGATTAGGGATTGAACAGAATAATAAGAGAAGGGATATAAGTGATAAAGGATAGGAAAATGTGGTAGGCCATGATTGCCTACCACCTGAAAGGACATGGCACATAGAAAAAGTCCAAGCACAAACTGTGATAACTCCTCATTCCAGAAATTTAGACAGAAACAAAAAATTTGCCCTCAGATTTTAGAAGAATATTTATGTACCATATATAAACATAACTTATTAAAAAAAATTTTTTTTTGAAAAAAAGGGGGAATGTTCATGCATGTGTATATTTTGATATCTTGATCACCTTGATGTGGTGTAATTTAATGATTTGCAAGCTTGTCTTATTAAATTGAGTATGTGCGTTGTAGTGCAGTGGATACTGGCTCGGAATGTGAAATCAGCTGAGTTCACATTCCAGTTGAATATGTTGCATTCACTTACGTACAAATACTCTCAGGAAATATATTAATCCATCTCTTCCCTCCAGTTATGGGTTAAATAACAAGACAGATTGGGTTCTACAAACAAGGCTATAGAACCCAATCTGTCCTGTTATTTTACCCATAGCTGGAGGGAAGAGACAGATTAGTACCTTTATCAAGGGTATTTGCACATAAGTGAATGCAAGGAATTCAACTGGAATTTGAACTTGTGTCTCCAATTTCTCATTCTGAGTCGATATCTACTGCACCACAATATCAGATACCATCTGAACAAAATCAGTCATTTTTATTAATGTGAAAATTTTTGTCTTTACCTGCATACTTGTCAATAGTAATTGCCCTGTATGTTAAGTACATATGCTACTATTTGTAAGAATTTTTCTCTTCTTTTGTATTATATACATACATATGCACATAAACACACACTGAACATTACATGTATTTATATACATTTTAGAATTATGTCTGTATTAAGTGACTATTTTACCTGGGGACTAATACACAAGTATTTATTATATGCATAACAGACATACAGTTGTGCAGTAAAGAAATTGATTGAAGTTGACAATATCCCATAATACTCTGTTACAGCCATCCTATTCTATGACTTTTTTATAAGTATCAATTCTCTCTCTACTGTTTTAGTTGTAAAATAAAAATGTTTTTACAAAGGAGGTTGTGTGAAGTAGACATTTATTGAAAATTTGAAAATAATTTAAAATAAAATGAAAAATTTGTTGGACAAAAAAAAGTGGGAAAAGTCATATATTTTTTTATTATCTTTGAAATTTTTGTTGCAGTCTTTTTTTAAAAATACTTTTAGTATATATATATATATATATATATATATATATATATATGCTACATTTTTTTTTTATGAAACAAGCTTTATTAAAGACCACTGATATACTTTGTTGAATAATCTTTGTTTATTGATTTTTATTTCTTTTACACCAGGTAATATATAGTTAGTGTATATAAGTTAAGAATTGTCCATATGTGCAACTACTTTTGTCAATCATTGGTCATTATCAAAAACAGTATGTTGTTTTAAAATTCAAGGAGACATTTTTGTTATATATATCATCCACTAGTTACTTTGTTTGCCTGAAGCACCTTGTGAACCAGCATGAATTATTTCCTGCCATTTATTACAATGTATGTGAATATGTGTATGTGTATGTGTGTAATTTTCATGGGTATGTGACTTCTTTTGTACATTCCCAATTTTTTTTTAAAAAAAGCCAATTATTTTTTTAAGTTTTGTATAAAAAATACCTTAAAATTATTATTTAAAAAATTTTGCATATACACATTTTTATTGTTTGGGAAAAGTTTAAAAAGTAACTTCCAAGAATCTTGAATGTATATTCAAATAAAAAAACATTTTTTAAGGTGTTATTAAAAAATATAAGTATTTAACTGATTTTGAAGTCAAAAAATCAATTTAATTTATTCATTATCAATTCAACACTCAGTTATTAAAATGTAATTTTTATATTCATATAAAGTATGTTCCTATTAAAAAGAAAATTGTTTGTATTCAGAAATAGATTTAAGTTAATTGTTTTAATCAGCAGTTGTCTTCAGTATGTCAACTTTACAAGTTTAAGTGAAGAAACAGGTTGGTAGCTATGTCTCAACTTTTTACAAATGAAATTGTTGTAAACATAATTTATATGCTAAAGATATCTTTTCTCATACTTCTCACCTGAGTAGATGAACAGTTCTAAGTATTGCAAATTTTCTGAATCTCTTGTAAACAAGTGAATTCATACCTTGCCAATGATATTTGCATGTGAGTAAATATAATGAATCCAAATGAATTTAGAACTCGTCTCTCTAATTAACAATTATGAGCCATTATTCCACCTGCACGTCTAAGCTTACAACAAATGGATTAAAAAACAAAAAAGAAAAAAAAAATAAGAAGCCAAATTTAGACTCACGACAAGCTGAAATCTAACTCTAATTATGTTGATAAATTCAATGTGAGTAAATAAAACCAAAATATAAAAGTTACTTTCTTGGTAATCATTTACTGAAATGAATCTATAGGTTAAAACAAAAAATTGTGCCTCCTCCTGTGGAGTGGATAAGTTGAAATACCTACAGCATTTTATTAACAGAATATATAAATTAAAATATTTTAAAATAGATTTGTTTATACTTGAGCTTCAAAACATGGTAACAATTTAAAAGATAGACCACACCCCAGGGATACATTTTAATAATTCAGACACTGATTGAGATAGATTGCAAGAAAGGAATATGAAACAATCAAGTCAGCATAAATATTTAATTGTGATTCATTTCTAAATTATTTGTTTTTTATTATTTTGTGTGACTATTGTCCACATCCTTGTTGAGTAGAACTAAATAAAAACTAGTCAAAATATCCCCAGATATGGTCAGTGGAATGAGAACATCCTACTCCCATAGGTTAAATAAAAGGTTCAGTTTAAAATGTCCTGTAGGTTACTCAGAAATATACCTGATAAAGGCTGACAAGCAAAACAGTCAAAATGGTGTAATAACAACAAAGATGAGGACAATAGTCCACATGTAAATAATGATAACTCCTCAACCCAGAAATTCAGACAGAAGGTGGTCAGGTGATAATAACAACAAAGATGAGGACAATAGTCCACATGTAAATAATGATAACTCCTCAACCCAGAAATTCAGACAGAAGGTGGTCAGGTGATAATAACAACAAAGATGAGGACAATAGTCCACATGTAAATAATGATAATTCCTCAACCCAGAAATTCAGACAGAAGGTGGTCAGGTGATAATAACAACAAAGATGAGGACAATAGTCCACATGTAAATAATGATAACCTCAACCCAGAAATTCAGACCCAGAAAGGTGGTTCAGGTGATAATAACAACAAAGATGAAGGACAATAGGTCCACATGTAAATAATGATAACCTCAACCCAAATTCAGAACAGAAGGTGGTCAAAGATAATAACAAATGAGGACAATAGTCCACATGTAAATAATGATAACTCGTCATCCCAGAAATTCAGACAGAAGGTGGTCAGGTGATAATAACAACAAAGATGAGGACAATAGTCCACATGTAAATAATGATAACTCGTCATCCCAGAAATTCAGACAGAAGGTGGTCAGGTGATAATAACAACAAAGAAAAATGAGGACAATAGTCCACATGTAAATAATGATAACTCCTCATCCCAGAAATTCAGACAGAAGGTGGTCAGGTGATAATAACAACAAAGATGAGGACAATAGTCCACATGTAAATAATGATAACTCCTCAACCCAGAAATTCAGACAGAAGGTGGTCAGGTGATAATAACAACAAAGATGAGGACAATAGTCCACATGTAAATAATGATAACTCCTCAACCCAGAAATTCAGACAGAAGGTGGTCAGGTGATAATAACAACAAAGATGAGGACAATAGTCCACATGTAAATAATGATAACTCCTCAACCCAGAAATTCAGACAGAAGGTGGTCAGGTGATAATAACAACAAAGAGGAGGACAATAGTCCACATGTAAATAATGATAACTCGTCATCCCAGAAATTCAGACAGAAGGTGGTCAGGTGATAATAACAACAAAGATGAGGACAATAGTCCACATGTAAATAATGATAACTCGTCATCCCAGAAATTCAGACAGAAGGTGGTCAGGTGATAATAACAACAAAGATGAGGACAATAGTCCACATGTAAATAATGATAAATCCTCATCCCAGAAATTATTTTTTTAATTGTAAATCTCTTTAACCAATAATCTATATACTAATACTGTAGTACCTACATGAGTCACACTTTTGCATTTCCCTTAGTTTGTACTAATATGGTTAATAAAATATCATTATAATTCTAAGAAAAAGGAAGAGAAGAAGAAAGAGAAGAAGTAGTGGATGAAGGACAAGACATAGAAGAATAAGAAAAAGAAGGAGAAAACAAAAGAGGAGGAGGAGAAAAAGGAAGAAGACGATGAAGAAGAAGAAGGTGGAGGAGTATGAGGTGGAGAAGAAGATGAAAAATACAAAGAAAAATGCACTTCACGATATAAAAATATATCAGCTAAAAAATTTGATAAAATTGTAAAGTATAGGGATCTGGAAATTGAATTTCCATTTCAACCACTATCCAAAATAATTTTAATAATAGAAGTGATGAAAAAATATTGATACACATTCGCAAATAAACAATATTATTTGCTTAATCAGAATCCATCGAATTTTATTTGAAATAATGAAAATATTACATGATTTATAAAATTTTTCACAGACTCAGCTAGTATTAAATATTTTAGTTTCTGCTAAAAGTGTGATCCATTAACTAATTCAATAAAGTTCTTATAATGAAAATATGTTTCATTTATACAGTTAAAATTCTAATAAGAGATAGAAAAAATACAGTCCCATAATAAAAAAGTTCTTTACATAATTTTTCTACAGATTTTGTGGCTTACAGATTAATAGTTGGATTCTTGTTCACCATCCAAATTAAGCAAGCCTGGATGATAAATATTTTGGAATACATAAGTTTGGATGTGTAAATAGTATAATAAATAAATAAATAATAAATATAATAAATAAATAATAAATATATAATAAATAAATAATAAATAAATAAATAAGTATAATAAATAAATAATAAATAAATAAATAAATATAATAAATAAATAATAAATATAATAAATATAATAAATAAATAAATAAATAAATAATAAATATAATAAATAAATAAATAAAATAAATAAAATAAATAATAAATATAATAAATATAATAAATAAATAATAAATATAATAAATAAATAATAAATATAATAAATAAATAAATAAATAATAAATATAATAAATAAATATAATAAATAAATAATAAATATAAATAAATAATAAATATAATAAATAAATAATAAATATAATAAATAAATAATAAATATAATAAATAAATAATAAATATAATAAATAAATAATAAATAAATAAATAAGTATAATAAATAAATAAATAATAAATAAATAAATATAATAAATAAATAATAAATAAATAATAAATATAATAAATAAATAAATAATAAATAAAATAAATAAATAATAAATATAATAAATAAATAAATAAATATAGTAAATAAATAAATAAATAAATATAATAAATATAATAAATAAATAAATATAATAAATATAATAAATAAATAAATATAATAAATAAATAAATAAATATAATAAATAAATAAATATATAAATAAATAAATAAATAATGGCTCAAAATTAGAAATCAGAGAGTCAAGATCTAATTCTAGCCAGGTGCATTATGTTCACTTACGCACAAACACTCGTAGAAAAGTTAAAAATCCACCTCTTCTCTCCATCAGATATTAGTTAATTAGTAGGACTTGTAACTGAAAATATTTATCTCCAAAATATAATATATTAGTAGTGATATCAATGAATATTAATTCAATATTCCACTTGCAACAAAAAACAGAAGAAAAAAATAATTATTCTTACAATCCAAAAATATATAGTGGCTTTAAATAATCTACAAAAGGTTGATAAACTGTAAAACATCAATCAATCTATAGACTTTGTGATACCTGATGCTACCATTCTTATCAAAAACCAACTTGCTTCCCTGATGGCTACAATCTCCAGTAGTTTAAGTGTAAAGTCAATAGTCATCTCCTATCTCACTAAGTTGCATCCTCTCTCTCACACTCCTTTCTCCGTCCACTCCACTCTCATCAGTATTCACATCCTTCTCTTACCCACTTCCTGACACACCCTGTAACCTGTTACTCTTTTTCATAACTTTCTTCCTATGTGAAGAGGCTCATCCCTTGTTTCCTGCTTAGGATGTGGTTTCCGGTTTTCTCTTTTCCGATCTTTTCACTCTTACGTAGCCCCCTGCTCATCAGTGGCGTTACCGCCTTGCTCGGGGTGATATGATTAAAAAAAAAAAAAAAAAAAAAAAAATGTAACCCCCTGCGCACCAGTGAAAGTAGACTGCTTTGCTTGGGGCAATATGATTGAAAA
This sequence comes from Ascarosepion bandense, assembly GCA_037127315.1. Classification (NCBI taxonomy): domain Eukaryota; kingdom Metazoa; phylum Mollusca; class Cephalopoda; order Sepiida; family Sepiidae; genus Ascarosepion; species Ascarosepion bandense. The sequence continues at coordinate 3,453,788 of JBBBDQ010001325.1, forward strand.
AAAATATACATGCTACTTACAGAACAGGGAAGATTTGAAAACAACACCCAAGAAACATTAAGTATGTTTTTCTGACATCCTGATAAGAGTGATTATTTAACAATTTACTGTCTTTACTGTCTTACTGAGCTTCTTCTTCTTCTACGTGCGTTGTCCTTTCAGGACGTGGGTGATCATGGCTTTCCATGTCCCCCTATCCCTGGTGGCTCTTAGCATGCTTTCCTCCTCTAACCCTAACCCCTGTTCTGACATCCACCTGCTTAGTCCCTTCAAATATGTTATCCGCTGCTTTCCCCTGTCTCTTTTCACCTCTATCTGGCCTGTGAGTATCAGGTTCTCAAGCCCTCCTTCCTCATTGCATGTCCCAGGAACTTTAGTTGTCTCTCCTGATGCTCAGTATTCATTTTCTTTTTTTTTTTCCATCCTAGCAATCCATAAGAAACATTCTAATAAATTTTCCTACAAAAGTTATCATGTCAGTTATTTTGCATGATAATTATACTTTTTTAAACTGAACTGCTCAAAAATTAGAGACAGAATGCTTACCCTCTAAGACTTTTAGAAATTAATTCAAAGACAGCTGAGGTTTCTGTGACAAGTAATGAGGAAGAAAGGTGTGGAGAATCTAATACTCACAGGATAGACAGAGGAAAAGAGAGGTTGGGGAAAGCAGCACAAGACATACTTGATGGGCTTGAGCAAGTAGATAGCAGAGCGGCGTTTGGGAGGATACCAAGAAGAAAAATGTTAAGAGCAACAAGGGATAGTATAAGTCCATGATTGCCTACATTCTGAAAGTTTAGTTTCTGCTAAAAGTGTGATCCATTAACTAATTCAATAAAGTTCTTATAATGAAAATATGTTTCATTTATACAGTTAAAATTCTAACAAGAGATAGAAAAAATACAGTTCATGAAGAAAAATATAGATGAAGAGGTGGTGTAGCTGTGGTAACCATATGACAGGGATAATAATTGTTGGCACCAGAAAGACACTCAAGCAACAGTAAAAAAAAAAAAAAAAAAAGCTTATCTCAAGTGTATGTGAATTCCTGACAGACATTGGCAAAACTTCAAGGACTCACAAAGTATACAAGAAGAAGACTGCTTGAGATAACCCCCCCCCCCTAAGGGTAACACTGCATCAAATAACATCCAAGCTCAATGCTAGTACCACTCAAACTATCAGCTAATAAGCTGTAAAATATTTACTCTATTCCACAGGTTTCATACTTGTTGACCAAAAAAGTACCATTATTGACACCATATCAAATGTGGGTGTCACATAGACCCAAAATATTTATCTCACAGTACATAATCATCAATGGATTCTGACATTCATGCCTACCTCACAAACTGTATAAATAAAATCTCATTTTATTTTAATTGAGTAAACGAGGTATTTTGCTGATCATGGTGTGACAGCTATGTGTAAATGCATTGTTATGATGAAAGGAAATTGTCAGTATGAATGGACTAGTCAGTGAGACTAACTAGACTTAATGTAAGACTAGTGATGACCAGTTCTCCCCCACCTCCTCTTTTTAGCCCTTGTAGTACATTTTGTACTTTTTGTATGAATAATTAAGAAAAACCATTATTGCTCATGGAAACTGGTGCTGTGTCACATTTATTGTTTCTTTCAGGTAGGTACCAAAATTTCATTTACAGAAAGAACCAAAATTTCATTTATAGAAAGAACCAAAATTTCATCTTTAGAAAGAACCAAAATTTCATCTATAGAAAGAACCAAAATTTCATCTATAGAAAGAGCCAAAATTTCATCCATAGAAAGAACCAAAATTTCATCTTTAGAAAGAAATCAAAATTTCATCTTTAGAAAGAACCAAAATTTCATCTTTAGAAAGAACCAAAGTTTCATCTATAGAAAGAACCAAAATTTCATCTATAGAAAGAACCAAAATTTCATCTATAGAAAGAATCAAAAATTCATCTATAGAAAGAACCAAAACGAAACCATGGATACATCCTGTCAGCAAAGTGTTGTACAAAGTGATGATGGTTTTGTAATAGTGTAGGTTGTATTCTATTGAAGTTCACATAGATCACTAATAAAACTAGTCTACCTTGACAGGTGTTGCATACAGTTTTTGTTACAGATCATTTGTACCTACTTTATTCTCACCCTGTTTCTTGGTGGTGGTGGTTTATTCCATCAAGATTATACTGTTGCCGTTGTGCACAGGTGACATGAAACTAAGTCTTTCATTGCTCACCATGTTTAAGCCTCATTAATCATACATGGGATATGTTGATCACTTTGGCAACATCCCTGCATCTACTCTCAATGAATACAACTCAGTTATCAATAGTCCTGGAACATGCCTGATTAGATATACTAACACAACAACTCCATGATCTTGCTGACTTTATACAATGACATGTAGTTACAGTTATTAAGGTTAAATAAAAAGTCAAATGCTTTTAGGTCAGTTAAGTGCCATATGTGTTACGTGCTTGGGCGATCATCTCTTTTAATCCACAATTGACTAGGCAGAAGATTTTCCCACAGTAGTTTGCCATTTCTTTTTGTGGTAGACTAGTTGCCAACTAAGGACATAGTACCCAATCTGTCCTGCTATTCAACCCATAGCTGAAGGGAGAAGAGATGGATTCCTAAGTTTCTCAAGGGTATTTGTGTGTAAGTGAACGCAATAAATTCAACAGGAATTTAAACTCAGCTCTCCAATTCTGTGTCAATATTCATTGCATCACACAGTGATTAATGACTTTTTTATAGCTTATCTATTCTTTGCAGTTTATTTAATGCCAGAAAATATTTTTAGATTGTAAGAATTTTTGATTTCTTTGTTAGTAATGTTCACACAATACAAGGCCCAAGAGCATCTTAAGAAAGAGGGTTACTCTGTGACATTGTATTAGCATAAGAAAAGGTAAAAGTGATGTTCAGGAAAGATAACAATTCTAAACTTGAAGATGACAACATTTAATTTGTGAATAACAGTTCAGAGTTCAGAGGTGTTAGAAGTAATAGTATGGAAGGTAAATTTTAAAAGAAACTGGAAACCAGTGGTGATTCTACAGGAGGGCCAGGAGGTGTCAGCCTCCCTGCCACCACGAATTTTGTCTGGCCTCTCAGTTAGCCCTCCATCTTTTATAAGCTTAAAAAATTTATGAAACTGATCAAGTCTCTGATTTTGATAAGATTTGATCTTCAACTTGTCTCTCTATGTTTTCTTTTTCATTCAGTTTTTTTAGGAACACATACTGAGTTTTGTAGAAGAAAAAAATCAAAGTGGACAAATCACACTGTTCTGCTAGTATTGACATTAGTATTAACCCTTTGATTTTGTTTTGAAATTAAGCTCAACAACAGCTTGAGAGAGGAAAAAAGGACAAGAATAGATTAGAACTCCACTACTATGAATGAAAAGTTATTTCATTTAATTTAGTGAAGTTGCATATTTATACTCACACGCATTTCTAAGTTGTGTATTAAATAGTGGTGTAATATAAAAATGAAGACACTGTCTTTTGCCCCCCACTGCCTCAGAAAAATCCTGGCCCTAAGTGCCCCCCCCCCCAATTTCAGAGTTCCACAATCGCCACTGCTTGTAACTCAATCCTAAATAGGAAATAAGGGATAAGCCCCTACTCCTCTTAAAAAAAGATTGGGGAGTAGTGTGAACAGAAAAATAGGCAAACTTATCTTCTCCTATTAAGAGAGGAGAGGGAAAATAATAACATAAGATTTTGACCAGTGTCAGCCAGTCTGTTAAGTGCCATACGTGATACATGCTTTGGGTGATTATGTCTTGAAAGAGACATGACTGAAGGGCAGAATATCCCACAGTAGGTTGCTATTGCTTTCTATGGTAGAGTGTTTGCCAGCCAAGGCTATAGAGCTCGATCTGTCCTCTTATTTAATCCATAACTGTTTGCTTAAATATTTTTGGGTTTAATAAAGAAAATATAAACATTTTAAATCAAGTAAACTCATAAAATTGTTATAATTGTTGAATATGGCATAAAATAATTTATAGAGTTTTTTATTTTACATTTTTTCAAAACAAATTATATTCAGATTTTCCTTTTAAACCAGAGAAATGAAAAATAGCTGCTCCAAAACACACACGGATACACTCAGATGTTAATATATTCATCCCCCCCCACACACACACATTCACATATAATATATTCATTAGGAAGTATACAGAAAATTTGATTTTAGACATCCTGTTACATTTGAGAGCAAGAACAAGTCTATCCTGAATCTCTTTTGCTTATCAGTACCAATTTAGGATATGTGTGGTGTGATGAGTAGTAAGGAAGTTGAGTAGAGTATTAAGAGACAGGAAAAGGACAGGGGCACGACGACGACGACGAGGAAGAAGAAGAAGAAGAAGAGTATTCAAATTCCAACTGAAGTTATTGCATTAATATGTCATTTGAAAAAAACAGAAATCTATTTTCCAATCATTTGGTAAAATAATTCAGTAGATTGTGCTTTTTCCCTTTGCTAGGATGACCAATCTAAGAGGATAACCCTGATTTTAAAATCCTGAAGAAGATAATTTGAAACCACTTAATTACCTTTTTCAACAAATATTGTGATGTTTCAGATATTAAATGACAAAGCTGTAAAGAGTTATGATCACCTATGTTTTGAAGAGACTTTTTTTTTAATCATTTCACCCCAAGCAAGGTGGTACCACTACTGATGTGCAGGGGGCCACATAAGAGAGTTAAAGCTTTAGACAGGGGGAGTGAAGATTGTTACAAAGAGAGAAAGAAAAAGAACAAGATACACAGGGTGATGTGGAAAGGGCTGGAGTTAAGTGGATAAGAGATGGGTATTGACATTGCATTTAAATTTTTAGAGGTTGTAACTGCCAGGAAAGCAAATATATGGATGGGAGTTCCACAGGTGAGAATTGTGAGAAAAGAAGCTGATGGAGTAGAATTGTTGCCTGCATTGATCTAAACTCACTTTGTTTTTTTGTTTTTTTCAATTGGAGTAGATAGATCTATCTATCGCCCGGTTCACACTCCACCCATGTCTATTGAACAGGTTAATAGGCTCATCCCTTGTTCCCTGTTTAGGATGTGGTTTCTGACTTTATCTTTTCTGATCTTTTCACTATTATGTAGCCCCCTGCACATCAGTGACTTTACCGCCTTGCTCGGGGTGATGCGATTAAAAAAACTGTAAAAGGGTGGGACCTTGTTGCCAGTCTGGTTGCCCGAGTAAATTCTTGTTGAGGGGGCACCAGTGACCTAAGTTCATCAGAGCAGAAGCCATGAAAATATTTATAGAAGAGACAGAGGGAAGCCACATCCCGGCAATGAGAAAGTGGCTGGAGTCAAGCTACCAGGTCAGGACGAATCCTATGTCATTAAAATGAAAAGAGCAAAATATATTCAGGATGAAATTTAACCAATTATGTTTTATCCGTGTCCTTAGATTTCTTTTTGATTTCTTTTATTTTTCTTGTTTTCATTTTTTATTTTTTTTTAATATTTACTATATGAAGTAAATACTAAAAAAATATGAAGGAATGTGCATTGTGGTGCAGTGGATATTGGCTCAGAATGGGAAATCAGGGAGCTGAGTTCAAATTCCAGTTGGTTTCCTTGCATTCACTTATGTGCAAATACCCTTGAGAAAAGTATTAATCCATCTCTTCCCTCAAGTTATAGTTTGAATAACGAGACAGATTGGGTTCCATAGCCTTGGCTGGCAACCAGTCTACCACAAAAAGTAATGGCATCCTACTTCAGGATAATCTTCTGCCCAGTCAGTTATTTCTCGAAAGAGACATGATTGCCCAAGCGTGTATCATGCATGGCACTTAACTGATTGACTGACTATATGAAATGAGTAAAATAAGTTTAGAGTACTTTTATTTTTTACACCCAAGAAAGGCATCGAAAGAAAAATCAAGGAATCCTTCCAATGGTGAAATTTATTGTAAAAAGTAGATAATGTAATCCTGCATGTTTTTTTTCTTTTTCGCAGTTATTTTTCTAACGTTCAGGTGCAGGTGTTCCCTCTTTAATTCCAGGAATGGACAAGTATTTCTTTAAATTTAAAAATGAGTAACAGACAAAATACTTTCTTGATTCCAATATGGTAATGGTAAAATTAGTTGTTTCCATACAGGAAACATTCAGCATTCATTGACAGAACAGTCAGTTGGGATCTTTTTATTGAAACAATTTTTAAGGAATTCTCAAGTTCACTAAATGTTATAACTCTTTTTTATAGTGATAGAAGTTTACTTCCAATCTTTTTGTGTGGAAATATTATATTTTGATTATACCATTATTTTCCTTTCTAATATGTAATACTCATTTTTGTTGTTGCTGCTGTTGAAAATCTTCAAATTATATACTTTTTTTTGTTTTTTAGAAAAGTTTTTCATTTGTGATTTGATAGCATTAATCTAAAGGGTCTCATGAAAGATTGTCTTCTTGAATGATCAACAAGATTTATTTACTTTAATCATTGATATGAGAAAATAGTTGCATATAGATGATAGTTTAGAAATTTGTGAACAAGTTGGATGCTATGCATGTCATCCACATGAGAGTCTAGATCTGATGAGGCTGTTTGAGTTTTCAGGTTAATATTTTTGGTTTTGTATGAAGGTGTATTGGCATGGCCAAGGATGCATTCCAGAAGCTGAATAGAGTATTAAAAGACAGGGAAATTTTGCTGGAAATGAGAAAAGTACTGGATTGTTATATGATGTCTGTCCTTTAACATGGCAGCAAATTCTGGATAATCTTATCAAGGAAAAACTTGAAGCAACTGAAATATGGTTCTAAAGAAAGATGCTGGGAATACCATGGACAGAACATGAGCAATGACAAGGTTTTTGAGAGTATGGAAATGAAAAGGAAACTGATATTTAACATCAGAAAAAAAAACAGAGTGGTTAGATACAGGAAATGTCAGAAGGAGGGTGATAGACAGGTAAGGATGTTGAGGGTGAGGGTTGAGTAGATGGGAAGAATGGATGAGAGTTAGTGTGTTAGGAGGTGTCTATTGACTTTACATTTAAACTCCTAGAGATTGTAGCTGTCAGGGAAGCAAGTATGTGGAAAGGAATTCCACAGGTGGGAAGTGCGAGAAAAGAAGCTGTTGGAGTAGAAATTGCAGTTACATTTTATCAGTTTCACTGGAAAAGGGTGGGACCTAGTTGCTAATCTAGTATCTCATGCAAATTCGTACCTAGGGGGCACCAGTGAAATAAGTTCATCGGAGCAGAAGCCATGAAAGTATTTATAGAAGAGGCACAGGAAAGCCACATCATGCCGGTGAGAGAGTGACTGCAGCTGGTCAGCCAAGTCGGTATCGATCACATTACAGATTCTGTAGAATCTGTAATGTGATTGATACCAACTTGGCTGTATCATTATTGTACTTAATGGCTGTTGTCTCACCAAGGTGACAGGACAATACCCAAAAGATGTGCACTGAGTATCTACAGCACAATATCTGTGCTAATAGATATTAATACAAATAAAACAACACCATTAAGACAGAACAACAAATAGTAGAAGCATGGGGAGGTTAAGTCGTTAGAGACACAGAGAGCACAGTCCCATACTAATTGTCAATGACACTCTGAAATCTCAGACTGCTATTAGTCTTTATTTTTATAGCTACCTCAGTCCAGAGACCATTCCATCTAGGAGAATAGCAGGGGCACCCGAAAATAATCTTGTTAACAGAAGTATTTTAATCATTTTTATTAAAGGCTTTTTGGCTTATGGCCACATCATATCGAAACACCATTTTCTCTATAATCACTGAAGTTAAGCAATGTCAAACTTGATCAACACCTAAATGAGAACAGTTTTGGAATACCAGGCATTGTAAGTTTGGATGTGCAGGTCATGTAATGCATAATGGCTTGGAATTGTTAATTGGAGAATAGGCTCATTATATTCACTTACATGCAAATAACCTAGGTAAAGATATGAATTTACCTTTTCGTCCCTAGTTATGGGTTAATTAGTAAGATTAGTATCACTAAATCATTATTATCTCAAAAAAATTCTTACAATCTAAAAAATATTTTCTGGCTTTAAATAATCTACAAAGGGTTGATAAGTCATAAAACAAATCAATCATTTATTCAATTACCTTTCTTCTTTAAAAAATTTAGATAGCAATAATGATAAAATTAAACATTTTAATAGTTTTATATACTATTGCTGTGTTTTTTTTTCAAGTTGTGATTCTAATATTATTTTAATGAGTTGGATTTCTATAATACCACACCCACTATTCAGATACTGGGAAAATATAATTGTAATTTGCCCAACAGACATTTCCCATTGTTGTAGAGCAACTGTCTCCCCTCTAGCCCTCTTAAGATGGAATGGTCTCTGGACTGAGGTAGCTATAAAAATAAAGACTAATAGCAGTCTGGGATTTCAGAGTGTCATTGACAATTAGTATGGGACTGTGCTCTCTGCGTCTCTAACGACTTAACCTCCCCATGCTTCTACTATTTGTTGTTCTGTCTTAATGGTGTTGTTTTATTTGTATTAATATCTATTAGCACAGATATTGTGCTGTAGATACTCAGTGCACATCTTTTGGGTATTGTCCTGTCACCTTGGTGAGACAACACGCATTAAGTATAATAATGATAATAAAAATATTGACATCAATATTGTTTTTAAAATTTATTAAAAAGCATTATGAATTTAATATTACTAACAACATGAAAATAGGACAGTTCCAAAAGTTACTTTAATGTAGTAAACTTTTATATATATATATATATATATATATAGTGATTTACTAAGCATAGCTTAAATGTGACACAAGGTAATAAGTACAAAACCATAGAACCTGGTGAGGATCAAATTCACTAATCAGTTGCACTAGTGCTTTATTAAACATAGATGTGACACAAAACCAAAGGTATAGAGCACTCAGTAAGGATCAAAATCAGTATTCAGTCTTAAATGATCTAGCAAAACAAGTTTGTTAACCATGACATGATACTGAATTGCCCTTATATATGTATGTTTGTGTGTGTGTATAAGTAAATAATTTATACTTTTATATTTTTCACAACAGGGACCATGTTTACAATTTGTGCGTGAGGTGTGTCCTTCTCCACGCTAGTGATACATGGCCTGTTACAACTGAGGATATAGCCAGATTAGCCCGTAGTGATCATGTAGTGATCTGTGCCTCGAAACTCTCTGACAGGGACCCCTTACATTCATTGAGGTCTAGACTGGGACTGGCTAGTGTGGAGGAGGTTCTTCGGTGGAACAGACTGCGCTGGTATGGTCACCTTCTGCGCATGGACCAAGATGTGTGGCTTAGAAAAGTTGAGAGCATTGTCATCCTGGGCTCCTACCCTAGAGGTCGCCCACAGTAAAGATGGACTGACTGCTTCAATGAGGATCTGAAAAGCACCAGCCTTAAACCTGAGCAAGCAATGGATCGGGGGGTGGTGGTGAATGAACATCAGACCTGGACGACATGGCAGAACTTTCAACCCTCGGACATGGGGAAGACAAGGAAGAAAAACCGAGTAGTAGTAGTAGTAGTAAAATTGAAAAGAGTTACCAAGTACACAATTTGATACTATATTCAAGAATTCTACCAATTCTAATAGTTTAGTTATATTGAAATCTATTTTCTATTTATTATTAGTCACAAAAATAAAAAATTATTGTGTAAAAATTAAGCAACCCAAGTACTGGTCAAATTACTAAGTTACTTATAAAACAAAAAATATAATTTAGTTTAACAGAGTTACATTAAAACTTGTATATATACATCTGAACTTTAATTTACTACAGTGTATGAATATCGTCAGTATTTTTAGCAGAAGAAGAAGGAAATAATTTTTAACATTTGATTAGATTATTAATTTGCTTGATTAATAATTCAGCTTTTAAGAAAGTTTGTTCACTGTGTTGTGCTAGAAAATGTTTTTCTTCTCAATCTATCTTACATATTTATAAGTCTATTATTTGTCAATACTTAGAATATTGCTGCCATTTATGGTCCAGTGCTTCTGCCATGCACCTAGAGATCCTGAATAAAATTCAAGAATCAGCAATATTATTGATCCTGAACTGGCATCTCAGTTTCAGTCACTTTATAACTGCCATAAAGTTGCTTCCCTGTGCCTTTTCCATAAATACTTCTATTGCAACTGTTTGGATGACCTCTTTGCCAATAAGAAGAGACTAGCATGGGGAAGAAAGCACAAAAACTGAACACCAAAAAAGTTCACTTGATGCACATGTTATTGTGCAATATTAACAAAAGAACTATTCCATTTACATTTAGAATTATCCAATTGGCAATAAATACTAAAAGTAGTATGAAATACATGATTTCTTTGAAAAAACTAGGGTGGTCTAATAATTATGGCTGGTAGTATACATTGTGGTGCAGTGGATATCAGCTCACAACGAGAAATCAGCGAGCCAAGTTCAAATTCCAGTTGAATTCATTGCATTCACTTATGTACAAATACTCTTGGAAAGGTATTAATCCATCTCTTCTCCTTCCAGCTATGGATTGAATAGAAGGACAGATTGGGTTCTATAGCCTTGGTTGGCAACCAGTCTACCACAGAAAGTAATGGCAAACTATTGTAAAAAGTTTTCTGCCCAGTCAGTTACATCTTTTTTGAGATATTATCACCTAAGCATGTATCACGTATAGCACTTAACTAATTGACTAGATTGGTAACAAGATCTCATCAACCTATAGTTGAGTTGGCTGGATGTAACCTTAAGTTTTATGCTAGCAGTTTCTTTTTTTGCACATCTCACTTGTGGAACTCTTTTCTGGCTCCATACTTTCCAGCCAACTTTGATCTTCAAAAATTTAAATGCAATGTCAATTGCTATCTACTGATTACTCTTTCTCTGTTCTTGCTCCTTTGTTTTTGTTTTCTAAATTTTCCACACCCAGCAACTCCTTGTATCTTTATTGGCCTTACTGCTTTGTTTGGGGTGAAATAGATTTTTAAAAAAATACTTTATGTTATTGAAATATAAGTCTTAAGTAAATATAGTAAAGTAAATTTTGGAACACTATATTCAACAGTATCTATCATTAATTGAAGTATAACTTTCTTGTCATGCAGACTATTTTTTTAGTGAATTTGATCCTAACTGGGTATTCACATTATAAGTAGGAATAGGTAAACAAATATCAGTAGCAGACATGCTTTTTCATTTGGACCAGCAACTGTCTCTAACACCAATCTCTTTCTTTTTCTCTCACTTTTCCCCTCCCCATCTTATCTTTCTTTTCTTTTTTACCCTCCCACCGCCACTGACTAGATCAGTTCATTACTTTTTCTTATTGTTCAAACTCACCAATTATTAAAGTTAATTCCACCTGAATTACTCTGACTTTCCCTGGTTAAAATAATTTTATATTTTAAATACTTCCTCCAGTCATAAAATAACTTAGTTTAGATGTTAAGTATTTATGAAAATGATTTATTTCAAACAATTATCTTCTTTTGGGGGAGTGTACACACACACACACACACACACACACACACACACTTAATGAACAAAATTTTAAGGCCCACTACATGTATGTATCAATGCTTATCTGTCTTCCTGCATCTTGACGACTACCCTTAAACCCTTGTGTTGTGGCAGGACAGAAGAAAACTAGTGGTTTGACAGAGGATGGGTGGGGTAAGCAAAGAAAAAACAGAAGAAAGAGGAGGAGGCAGCAAATCTCAGTTTTTGAAATAAAGAAGGAAAAAGAGAGAAACCTTGAAAACAATGAGTTAGAGAGACAAACAGATACGTTTGTTCTTCTTGGGGGTGGAATAGGGTGAGGGGGAACAGCTGCAGAAATTGAGAGAGTGGGTGGGTGTGAACCAAAGAACCAACCGAAAGGTAGCAATGGGTGGAGGGGTTGGTGTAAATGGTAACCAGGTGCACCCATTTCATTGTCAAATTTACGGTGGAGGGAGAGAAAGAAAAGGAGGAATTATTTTTCTTATGCTTTCATCACTTTTTTAATTTTTTTTTTTATTAAGCCATTATATATATTGCCCACCCTGATTTCATTTTATTTTTTAATAGTCTCTCTCTTTTCTTGTTTTCTCTCCTTAACTTACTCCTCACACTGTCCCTAATTTAATCGTGGTAACATAACGTTCTACAGGCAACAGCAGAATTCTCAAATGATATGCATTTTTATTTTTTTTTTTTACTTTTTGTATCTTTTCTTTTTTTTTTCTTTTAGTGGGTATGGTGAAGGTAACAATTGTTCTCTATTCTTTTCCCCTCACCCCCACTCTGGTTCAAATGCTTTTCATCTCTATCTCTTTCAATCGTTTTCCTCACAGGTTTTATTTTTTATTTCATTTTCTTTCATTATTTTAAAAGATCTACTTTAAAATATTTCGGATGTAAGGCCAGATTAATTTTTACTTTTTAGCTTTTATTTTCATTTCTATTTTAAATAAGTAAAATAAACAATCACAATTCTTTAAATTCATAATTTCCACAGATCAATAGATAAACTATGTTAGCAAAAAAGTATTTAATTTATTCTGGAGTGATTATTGTTGACTAAATAGTAATAACATCCGCTTTTGATGTTTCTTTCGCCCTGCCCAGGAGAAATAACAAATATATAGCAGATACAAAGCTATATAACTAACTAACCAGAAGCTAAACCTGCAATATTATGAATGTATTATTGTATGTATCTTTCAATATTTGTTACGTACGTTTATTTCACTCTCATTTCCATAAAACAGGATATTTATTAGATTAGTTAGTGAATATGTTTGAAAAAGCACCAGCTATACTCTAATTGTTAAATTATAATTAAAATTCATTAATTCCTTAGAAATTTATTTCACTCATTAAAAGCAATATTTTTTTATAATTAAAATTCATTAATTCCTTAGAAATTTATTTAACTCATTAAAAGCAATATTTTTTTATAATTAAAATTCATTAATTCCTTAGAAATTCATTTCACTCATTAAAAGCAATATTTTTTTATAATTAAAATTCATTAATTCCTTAGAAATTTATTTCACTCATTAAAAGCAATATTTTTTTATAATTAAAATTCATTAATTCCTTGAAATTTATTTAACTCATTAAAAGCAATATTTTTTTATAATTAAAATTCATTAATTCCTTAGAAATTCATTTCACTCATTAAAAGCAATATTGTTTTATAATTAAAATTCATTAATTCCTTAGAAATTTATTTCACTCATTAAAAGCAATATTTTTTTATAATTAAAATTCATTAATTCCTTGAAATTTATTTCACTCATTAAAAGCAATATTTTTTTATAATTAAAATTCATTAATTCCTTAGAAATTTATTTCACTCATTAAAAGCAATATTTTTTTTATAATTAAAATTCATGAATTCCTTAGAAATTTATTTCGCTCATTAAAAGCAATATTTTTTTAATAAAAAGTTAACGGGTAACAAATGCTTTTAGTTTCTTTGTTTTTCACTTAAAGAAAAAAGGTTTTGAGAATTTAATACTCACAGGATCAGTTTAAAGCAAGAGAAGAAAAAGAAAACATTCTGGGCACCTTGACATGGTTTAATGGTTAACGAGCTTGCCTCACTAGAATCTTTTATAACTGAGTCGTGAGTTTGATCTTAAGTGGGTGCTCCCTACTTTCAGCCTTGTGTCACATCTAAGCAGTGTTTAGAAAATCAACTATC